>NIVC01001592.1:7500-264087 GCA_002269645.1 Macrostomum lignano | reverse complement strand
CAAACCTAAAGTCTGACCCAAACCCTAACCTAAAGTTGGACCCAAACTGTTACCCAAAGTGTGAGCCAACCAGACCCAAATTTAAACCTGACCCAATTCTGACTTGAACCCTGACCAAAACCCTAATCTAAACCTTGACCTAAACATTGACCCTGATGCAAACCCCAACATAAACCCTGACTAAAGCCTATCTAACCCTGACTTAAGCATGGTTTTTAGCTTCATTACCAAATATTATCTAAGATATTACCATTTCATTATAACATTATAAAAGATAGAAGCTAAAAAGTGCTAAATAGTCTCAAAAAGAAATAAATGGTTCTTATTAATAGTGGATATCATATAAAACATATGCTAAGAATTGAAGAAACCACTTATTAAAAATAATTTTATGTATACAAAGATTTTTATTATTCTTGGAAAGTGGGAATTGCCACAGAAAGTTCCAATAAAATAAGGGATTCATAAGGGACTTACTCATACTTTCAGTTCACAATCATTTACATGTATTTCTGCCATTTAAAAGATCATAAACCAAAGTAGATATATAGCATAGGATCTTTTTCAACAAAAAGTTCTAGAACTTGAAATGATATAGAATAAAACCCCCTTAGCTTTGGTTCACAATTGTTTACATATATTTCTCCTAATTAAAGCATCATAAACCAAAGTGGATATATAGGATTCTCTTCAACTTCAATGAACATTTTATTGATATAAACATGTACTATCTCTTTGTATCATTTTATTCTATATTTATTTGGAACTGGCTACTTTCATAATTGAAAAAAGATTGTATTGACTAGATTGCTGGTTTGATATATGATGAAAATGATATGTTTTGCCTTCTTATATCTTTCTTATAGGGGTTGTCACAAATTTAAATAATCATAAACCAAAGGAATGCCAAATACAATACCTTCTACAAAGCTTCATATTGTCAATTTTGAAATGTTATTACTAGACAAATGATTTTTATTTTAAATTTTAATTAGATTAAGTTAGAAACTTAAAAAATGATTATATTTGTATAATGTTTTTACTTCATAGATATTAAAAACAAAAACAAAATTTTTATATTTTTGTAAAAATTTCAAATTGTTTTGCATAAAAAACATAAAAAGCAGTTTTGCATTAAACAGTTATCAAATTTTACAATTATAATGCATGTATAGACAACTATTGCAACTATTATTTATTAATATTTTTTTTCATTTTTGGTGCATGTCACATACCAAAATACTAAATGTGTATACCAATATCCCAAAATCATTTTTATATGCTAACATATATGCCGAATTTCTAGAGTGTACCCTGGAAATTTCCTATGTACATATCTTTTACCTGACTATGACTGACAAAGCATCATGAGACACAATGCCTATTCATAGGCCTCAATAGATCAAATAGAATTCTATTGCAACTATGGTAATAACTATGGTTTATTTTTAAGTTCACCTTTTTTTAATATTTTTCAACATTGTTCAACATTTTTAGATTAAAATGCTTGGAGTATATTTAATGTGCAATTTTTATTTCACTTTTTTATATGCATAGACCATAGTCAAAACCATGCATGGTGCATGCCCAAACAAAAATTGAATAGTTACAAATGCATACCAAAAAAATTAAGTGCATACCACACTCAAATCTATGCCAGTATTGCAACAATAAATGACCTTTATTATTGCAACAGTATACAACCCTTTTGTGTTGCATAAAGAATACTTTCTAGCAGATAATTTAATTAATGCTTATATTATCTATTGAAAAATCAATATACACAAACATTTGTATATATGCTATGTTATAAGCTTTGAAACTGAAAAGCTTGAAATTTATGCTTAAAAATAAACTTTTTGAAATGGTTTTTTCTCTTTAACAATAACTCTTCTATATGATTCTATGATATGCACACTAAGTATTATATACTATTTTCTTATGAGTCCTGCATGCCAATTGTGCATGCCAACTTTTAGCATACATGGCCAATGCACACCTAAATTTTTGGGCATATACTTTTGGGTATTAGTGTATACCTGGTCCAGTAAGGAAAAAAGTACAAGACTACATTTATATGCTAGGACTAAAAATGTTTTTAACTTTGTATTTCAAAGTTATGCTTTTTTATTTTTGAATTCATTATTGATGCAGAGTAACAAACTTAAAAAGTATGCACTTTTGTAATATACTAAAAATATAATTATAAAAAAAGTACTTTAAATACTTTTATTTGCTAAAAATTAAGAAAAAAGTTTTTCAAGGCAAAGTTAAAAAAATGTTTTTTATTATTCCTTGTTATGTGAATCCATGTTAATGGTGTTGCATGTAACATGTTTTACATAAAGGCACTTTATTTGATCCTAATATGTATATAGGTATGCCATAGATATAAGCCAAAAAATTTCCATTGTGTCATGTATGCTGGAATATATGTTGATATATGCTGAAAAATGGCAAGTACCTGTCCTTTGTTATACAGTGGGAAATCCCTCCTAGTATACATGTCACCTTTCAAACTATAGGTAATGCACGAGTGGACTTCCATTCCCACTGAAATCCATCAGTTGAAATTCTATGATTTGAATCCCATCTTCCAAATCATCTCTAAATCCTCTGTAAAACCTTTCAAATACCATATCTTGTTTTCCCTGTTTGCAAAAACTGACTGCCATTGTCCAGACTCAGACTCTTCTGTCTCCTCTCTCTTCTTTGCTCTCTTATCTCTAGTCTCATCTCTCATCTTTGTGCCCTGTGCTCTCATTTTTATCCTCTTCTTTCTCCTCACTAAATTCTCCTCTCTACATTTTCATCTCTCTCATTTGTGAACTACTCTCTCCTGTCTCCTGTCTCCCCTCTTCTCTCCTCTCTTATCTCTCATCTCCACCCTCTTATCTATTGTCTCTCCTCTACCCTCTTTCTTCTATTTCTCTCTCCTCTCTGCTTTCAATTTTCATATCTCCTATATGCTCTCACCCTCTCCTTTCTTATCTCCCATCTTTCTACCCTCCTTTCTACCATCTCCTGTCTTCTCTATTCTCTTTTATCTCTTATTCTCTAATCTCACTTTTCTTTTTTTTCCTTTCTCTTCTCATATTCTCCCCTCTCTTCTCTAATCTCTAATCTCTTCTCTCTCTTATTTTCTCACTCATCTTTTTTCTCATTGCATCTCTCTTCTCTCCTCTCCTCACTACTTTCTTCTCTTAACTTTTTCATCTCTCATCCCTCATCTCACTCTTCTTTCTAGAAAACCTGGCGTAAGTTCCTAGGACCTTGGCATACATTTTAATATGAAGTGGCATAGATTTTTTAGGGGGGACTTTTTAATCTGGCATATACCATGACATGATCCTAACTATGGCCCCTGTGGACAAAGGTTAGGGTGGCTTTTTTTATAAACAGACTGCCAACCTCTACTAGAAAGACAGAAGGGCCAAAAAGGTTAAGAAATCAGTTTTCTGCTTTTTTTAGGGATCTTAAAATGTGAAAATGAAATATTAAAATAGCCTAAAGCCAATTCTAGACAATTTTCTGTTTTCCCATCCCATATAAGTTTCTTCTATGTTGAGTTGCAAGTAGCCTAGGATAGGGGTTCCAGTGAGGTTTTGAAACATTTTTTATTCTTGGATATTTTTGGGCAGCTAAGTAGATCTCTGCAACCAAAATCCAAAATGGCCTCACTTGTTAATTTCTGTCAAGGAATAAAAAAGTTATAGCATTTTTAGTTGTATAAAATTTTGTAATTCCTTATGGCATTTTTGCATTACGGCCTGTGACCTTTTTTGCACAAAAAGTACAATTTTTCATATACTTTTATTTATAACTTTTTTGTCCCTTATCCAATTTTAATATGTTTGGTGTCATTTTTTTGCATTTTTTATATTTTTTGTGGCCCTATTAGAGTCTTTTTAAAGACTAAAGGGCCTTGGCTAGTAGGCCTAGTTGGAGTCGGCTAGATATGCTGAAAATCATATGTGCAAATGTGTATTACATGTATATATGTGCATTTTTACAATACATAGGTATTGTTCTTTTGAATATATATTTTTTTAGGTATTTAGCATTTTTACCAAGATGTACAGAGCAAATTCTGATCATATTTAACTGAATTTTCTTACTTTTTAGGCCTAGGCCAAGGCTAGGGACAGTCATTAGTTAGTATATTTCAATCCATCTTGCTCACATGTATTGACATTATAACTGCAGTCATATTGCTCATACACCAATTTCAGCAATGAGCAGTGCCAGTGATGAAAACAGGCCTCCAGATGCCCCAGGGCCAGATCCAGTGCTGATAGTGACAGTTGGGAAGGCATTGCAGTTAACCCAAAACTGCAAGGTCCCAGAGGCGATGCAGCACCTCATGCAGCATGTGGGTCTGCCTGCGAGTCATGTTGGCAGCTTGGCAACAAAGAATATCATGAAGAGGATAGCCAGGCTTCACCAAATAAAAAAAACGAAAAAAATCTGCAAATTTACCATTTATCTACTACAAGTAGACGCGCATTTTTTGGCAGGTTAACTTAAATATTGACCCTGCGGCAAACTTTCATGCAATGGGACTTATACCATGTCATTCAGCATGGAAATCTGCATATTAAACATGTTTAATTTCCTTGTCTCCGCATCTGTGAAGACAGACATCAACTTTATTGTCTTTTTAATGGCAGTTTACATGTATAAAGGAACAGAGGCTCAGCTGCCTTGCGGCAAGTCATTCGAGATGCCTCTTTTTGGCAAAATGGAGCAAAGGTTACCCACATATCAAATTGAATTGTTTAAAATGCGGCCTTTCATGACGACACAAAGAAAAACGTGTTGAAAATTTTCAACTGACAGTAGAGGGGCCTTAGAAATTTTTTTTTCATTTTTTTATTGCAAAATTTATGCTTTACTATATCCTTTATTCATTCCTTTCATTTAATTTGTTATTCCTAGCACGCTTTAAGGTGATATTTCAATTGGCCGTATGAAACCTCATTTTTACGATTGGCTTCATTTCATATTTGTGACGCTTTTTGTGGTAACTTTCGACATGTTACCACAAAACATAACTTTTTTCTTATGTCATACTATAAGAAGGTTCAACACATTTTGGAAAGTATAATTTGTCTAGTTTCTGTTGTATATTTCAGTTTGTCTTTATTTCGTAATTTAGTACCTTTTTTCTTCATTCTACGTACCATACTCCGGAAGGTGACTGGTACGCCGGAGATTTCCGGCGTACCAAATGAGTTTTCCGAAAAATTGGCGTACCACCATTGGCGTACCACCAATTCGAAAAAGCATTTGGCGTACCACCTTTGGCGTACCACCAAGCTGAAGTTGAATTGGCGTACCACTTTTAGCGTACCATAGGCACCACCAGGCAAAAAAATTGTTGCCAGAGTAAAAACTTTTTGTAATTTTGCGTAAATTACGACATACAAGATACGACTACATCACACGACAATGTATTTTACGTAAAAAATTGCATATATTTTTTCCTGCATTGTATAACTTGATTAATCATTTTATAAATATATTAATAAAATAATTTAGCCTAGTATTATTGGTAAATAAATTTCTGAGCGCTGATTATATCTGTTATTTTTTAATAATTGTTAAAGTTTGTCCGCCATATTTTTACCGTTTTCAAAGTCAAAATGTTTATTATTTCTTTCGTACTAACATTAACATACGATTTTTAGTGCCGCAACATTATACACTGAGGGACCCCCATGTCTTTCTTTTGGCATACCACTGGCATACCACTTGGGAATCCTCCTTTTTCCTTCCGGCGTACCACATTACACCATCCGGACTATGGTCTACATAGGACACATTTTCACATTTTTCGTGTTTTGGGACATATTTCACAAACCTCATCGGAACCCCTACCTAGGAGGAGTTACATTACATACACACACACATACAAATAACACATCAGTTTTATTATATTGAAATAGCCTAAAGCCGATTCCAGAAAATTTGCAGTTTTCCTATATAAGTTTCAATGCTAAGTTGCAAGTAGCCTAGGAGGAGTTACGTTATATACACATATATACACACATACATACAAACAACACATCAGTTTTGGCATTAGGAGATGATTGATAGATAGGCATAGCAAAAATCATTCCAGCGTGCATATGCCACCTTCTTGACTATGGCCTATATGCAAAAAGTTGTATATCAAAAATAAAGTTTTATGGCCCAAAGTCAAACAGTAACAATACAAGGTTTTTTAATTATTATGGCCAAACTTCTTGTTTAAAAAGTAGGCCCCCTAAATACAAAAATTGATGCTTAAATATGCAAGAATAAACACATACATCACCACGAACGAGAACGTCAGCAGTTGTGACAGCTTCTATTTCTTCTGTTCCGTTCGTAATAATCACAAGTGCAGTCTTCTTCGACATACTTTTAAATGAGATATTAAATAAACCAAAATTCAATGAAGCCTGAAAACTTTTTTAAATTGATTGATTGCGCAATGTTGTCAACAAAAAATGCAAGCATAATGCTTAATCTGTTTTATAGCGCGGCTTAAAGCGGTCTTGTTGCATTCGTTTCTCGTGGGTGATTCTCATCGAGAGGTTTTAGAGGTTTTGAGGTTTTTCAGAGGTTTCATTTCGAACAAATATTTTTGCACAAAATTTTTAATACTGTACAAAAATTGAAATCCTATTTAAATTTTCTAATGAATACAAATTTTCTTTAGGAAATAGCTCGGAGGTTTTGGATTCTTTTTAATTTTGCTTCTTATAGGCACGCGCGGAAATTATTTAACTTAGGCAACTATTTTTATGCTAAATAAGAAAGTGGTTTTTTAAAAACACTACACGCAACACAACACACTGGTAATGTCATCGTTGCCATTGGCATTTACATTCAAGGTGCAAAAATAAAATAAAAAAATATTCGACTTGAAGGCGCTGCTTGAAATATACTGAAAACATATAGACAGCTGTTTCATCCGTTTCCTGTTTTGACTTGAGTGCTGCATACCATTTTGCATTCGAATTATGTAAAGACATTGACGACCTGCATGCATACTGCCTCAGAGAAGTAAATAGAAGAATTAATATTGTCTCAATGTTTTTTATAAATATATGAGGGCCTAGAATTACAAGTATGCATTTTACTTTTTATTACTTAAAGCAAAGCATTTTACTTTTAATCATAAAATTTATTTTAATTATTAAAAGCTATTAGCTTTTCTCTCATAAATAACACTAGTTGCACAACTGTTACTGCTGACAAAAGCTCTAACACCTTAGATTTAGTTCTTATACAAACAAAATGCTTGCAGTAAGACTTTGTACATATATTGCACCACCTTTGTTTGATGCTAAAAATCTATGTTGAGCAATAAGCTAGATAGCCGATACCAATATTTTTACTAGAGTTGAAACTAAAAAGTCATTGGACACATTTTTGACATTGTTTATTTAAAAATATTATAATTTCTTCAATATAAATGTATTATTGGCATCTTTAAAGATTGCAAGAACAAATCATTATGTTTATTGACTTTTGAAATTGATTGTTTATGAAAAGTTTTAGATGAAAGTAATCAATACCTTTTATTTCAACATACTTTGTTTCAGCTGCCAATACCATGCCTGAACTACCGCTTGCCTGGTCTCCTGCCTGCATTCTGAGCCTGTACAGGCCAACAATGCTTCATGTTTGTCTAATCTAATAACAGGCATTATGGCATTCCATGTCCTATACCCACTTATGTTGCGACTCAGTGCAACCTAGCTCGCCATCGCCACCCTTAGAGCTTTGGCAGGCTGGTTGCTTTTGTGGTGGCAATTGGTTTGGTTGTCAGCATACAGAAGATGGCTGTGCTCTAGCTACTATCCTTGTGCTCTTTTACCTTGGGGTTGCAATAGGGGCCTCGCGGCCTATTCGCGGCGCCTGTGCCCCCCGTCAGTAGTAAGTAAGTAAGTAGCTACTAACCAGATGACATTGACCAACAGCCTAGGGGCTAATCTACTGCGCACTGCCTTCGAGATGAGTGACTGAAGTTCTTCAACTGCTTGCTGGCTGACGCGCTACAGCCTTCGTTTTAGCAGGCATTGTCTTTCATATGCGCATTAACTTTAGTTAAGAAAAGTTAAGAACTTCACTTTCATCTGAGTAAATAACAAGAAAAGACTTATATCCTCTCATGTAAATATCTGAAATGTGAACTTTTAAACTGTTTTGATTTGACTCTCAAAGAATATTTATAATATAGTGTATTTAGGCAATGTAACAGCAATGTATGGATAAATATACATACTGATAAAGAAAATACAAAACATTCCTTCTTTGTTTTTGAAATGCATTCTTGCAATGTTCGATGTTTTAAAAATGAAGGGCCTAAAAAAATAAGGCAAGACCAATTGGCAACTACCGTGAAGCTCATTTGCTTGTATCAAGTTGGCGTACGCTGGCTGACATTGGGTTATCTATCAGGCTTGGAGTCTTGCCGCACTAAACCCTTGAAAAAACGTTAGCCAGCCTTTTGAGATGCAGCATAGCATTCCAGGTTCAATGACATGTCTATGAAGATGCATCCTACATTGACATACATGCGCAACTTTGGGAATCACCCGGCCGTTTCTATTGGCAACACACACGCTATTGGTAAGTCGCTATTGGCTGAGAGCAGTCACGTGACTACTATTCCGTCCAATAGCGACTTACATGTGTGTGTTGCCAATAGAAACGGCCGAGGGAATCCCAAGGTTGCGCCCAAGCATGTACATTGTCAAGACCACCAAGGTGATCGAGACCTCAATATTGTAGGGTGAGGAACATGGGCAATGCTTCTCCAGTGCGCAGTTTCTGCTGTGGCCAGCAAAGTGCAATCGGGCAGTCGCATTATGTCAGTTGTAGTGAGTTCCATTTGGATCAGTAACACTCGGCTGCTGCTGCTGGACAAAAATGATTGGTGTGAGTTCCCTTGGCACAATTCCTACAGGGCAATCAGGTGGGCTGCAAATTCCTCTCCAAGATTGGCACCAGCATGCCTGACATTGCTTTTCATGGCCTCCAATTGAGACTATCGAACCAGTTGATGCTGGAAGCCCAAAAATGTGACAATTGGACTCAAGTGATGCAATGATGAGCAACAATGCTATAGTTGAGCCGCGCCAAAAGCATATCACGCCAACCGTGACTTCTAGAAGCATATCATCTTATGCAATGGTATTTTAGCAAGCCATTGCTTTGCACAAATTCCCATAGTTTGATAGGTTCTGGAAAGATGGCACGATTGAGAAATACAATGTTAGTCATACATTTTAGTATATGGGTGTAGTGTAAGTACTTAACTTCATAAGAAAATCTAAAGATTTAGAGCCTTCTCCCCAACATGGTTGGCACCATGCATTTCATTGGCATGATAATTACTGTGGATGATAAGAGAGTATATTTGTTTAATATTAAAACAATTTACTTATAAAGTAAATTAAAAATTGAATAAAAATGTGATAACTAGGCATACATAAGGGCAAGCTACTATTTACTTTGAATATTTGCATAAAAAGACAAAAACTAAAGTAAGATACTAATGTATAAGAATAATAGAAATTGTACTCAACTATATCAACTTAAATTATAACTGAATATAAAGCTATTAATAAATTATATTTAAAATTGAAAATGTAAAAATTTCAGATCATTAGAGCTTTCAATTTTATAGGTAGAGGTAAAGCTGTAAAATAAAAAATTGCCATTTTTAAAGCTTTGTGAAGAGAATTATTCACTAGTATTAGAGGCTTAGGTAATAAATTTTTATCTTATGTGCATTGTGTGTTAGGATTTAGGATGATGATGTAAAAATAGTAAATAATAGAAAATATAAAAATAAAAGTTTTAGTATAATGGATGTAAAATAAAAAAAGAATATCAAATAAGTGAAAAAAATAATTTTATTTTACATTATAGATGCCTAGTTAAATACTTAGGGCCTTTAGTTAGTTAGACTAACAATCTATATTAAATAGCGACTGATACTGACTTGATGAAAAAATACTGACTTGGTCTTGTTAGTCTTCATTTAGTTAGTCTGGCTTAAAAATTGATAGCTTTCTTAAGACCAAGTCAAAAACAATATGAAATTCGTATTAATAAATAGTGTCTGTTTTTAATTACATGGACAGGTCAAGTAGAAATTAGGATAGTTACGAATATGCATTAAAATAGAACAACACACACTTGTGACTATTCGCAACTTTGCGCTTATGAAATGAAAAGGAAGCAATAAAAATGGCATGGCATAAAATGTGTCAGACTACCACTTCGCATAAAAACAGTTAAATAATTTCCGCGCGTGCCTATCAAAAGCAAAATTAAAAAGAATTCAAAACCTCCGAGCTATTTTCTAAAGAAAATTTGTATTCATTAGTAAATTTCAGTAAGATTTCAATTTTTGTACAGTATTAAAAATTTTGTGCAAAAATATTTGTTCGAAATGAAACCTCTGAAAAACCTCAAAACCTCTAAAACCTCTCGATGAGAATCACCCGTTTCTCGTAAGATTGTTAATTAAATTCTATAAAAAAATTAACAAACCATTTTTAAAGTATAAAGTTAGTAGACAGCTAATGTAGTAAAATGAATTAAACAGTTCAAATTTTTTTAAAAATAATTAATTTTGTTGTTGGTTGGTCAGATTGTCAAATTCCATTTCGTCACATAGGCTACAGATTAAGTAACCAGGAATGAGCGAAATCTTTACTGTAAATTACTAGTACTACGGCGTAGCAAACAAATATATTACTTATAGCTGTACTCTTAATTTTTCATAAACTAATCATTGAAATTGTGGATGACAATGTTTTGTAAACTAGATTACAAAAACGTACACAAAACTAAACCGGCAAATTTGACATGCTTAATTAATCACTCTCAGTTGGTGAAATGCTAAAGATTTAGAGAAGTAAGCACTAAATCTATTTTCACTTTGGATTTTAATAAACATAATCACATACATGCATATATTTCGCCATCTGCGATAACTGACTAAAAAGTGCATGGTAAAAGCGCGCGCGGCCGTCGAAGAATGGAAACATGTATATAGCTGCATGTTGTATCAGAAGAAATTGACGCAAAAACCCTCTGGTTGACTTTTCAATTCAATGTAGGATCGAAAACAAAATAGAACGGACACACCTGCAACCGGAGTCTGAACACGTGCGGACCTCGGACAATTAAAAATATTCAAATTATTTATTATTAAATTATTATTTTATTATTTTCTTTTACATGTACATAGTACGAGTGAATTTACATGTAAATAGAATTCGTTATACATGGATGATGAAATGACAGGAATATGAATGAGGTGATAAAGTGAACGCGCGTACAAGCTTACATGGTGAATGTACATTGCATGTGCTCACTACATAGTTTAATTATAACAACTGTACTGCTATGTACATGTATACTACACATGTACTGATGTACAGTGTAAAGTGAATTCGTTTCAGAGTTCATAATGAGAATAATCATGGATGAGTTGATAATGTTGAAACGCGCGTTGCAGGCTAGTGTAAAAAATTGTACTCACCATACATGTACATGTAAAAGTACATGATATGCAATTCAGTACCATGAAAGCAAGTGGTGCGACCGTGACGGAAAAAACAAAAAAATTAAAAAAATACGCAAAGGACAAAAACAATTGGACTGAAATTATGGAACTCAAAAAACGCGTTCAGAAACTCTAACAGGTGGATCGGAATGAACTGCAGTAAACTACCTGCACATGCAGTTGTTATGACAGTCACTCTAGATAGCAATGACGAATTTCTAGACAAAGTCCCAGCTATACGAGCTCGATGCAAATTCACAGCTTGCCACCGCGGCGCTCGGCTCGGTCGTCCTCCCGGTCGGCAGCGGTGATCGCGCGTCGACTGCGACTCGGCTGCTCGGCCTGGGGACGCTCGAGGGCGTGTCGACGTCGCCTACCGCCGGCTGCCGCGTCGTCGTCGGCGGCCATGAGAGCCGTTGCCCGGCCGTGCCATTCGCGATCGAATGAGTCGACTTCGCCTGTTAGAGAATGGAATTGAGGAGCGAAATGTGCTTGTAATGGATTGCTAATCTAACCCATGAGAATTTCATGTAGTTGAGTAGAATAAGTTGCTGATGGAAACTTACCTTCGCTAATGCCTGAATACTTGTGATCCTCGTGCTGATCGCCGGTGCCCATGTTTCGGCGACGTTCTACCACGTGTCCCCTGGCGCCAATGTGCCGGCCATGGGCGGCGCGTTCCTCTTGAGCTCTGGTGTCGCGAACGGCTCGTCTGCAAAGGTAAGAAGTTGGAGAACATTTCAAAATGTTTTTGCTTGTGGCTTTCAACTCATTTCCAGATCGGAAAAAGCAGCTGAGATCCTGCAGAGGTGCCAACAGCAGTTTGCGAAAGCTTACCTGGTCTCGCGGACGCCCCCAGGACCGGATCGAGTCTCGGACATGGCTTGATAAACGTGCGGCTCGCCTTTCTCGCCGTCATATTGGCGCGAGTACACGGACGCGTGGCTGTACATGTGACCGTCGAAATCGTCGCGCGAGGCCGCCTCCTCCATCTGGCGCATCCGGTCGCCCATGTCGGCCATCATGCGCTGCATGCCGGTCATCATCTGCAATATTATAAAGTTATGTTGAAATCTTCTGGACCAAACCGACTGCAATCAATGAGTTCAATAGTCGGACCAAGCACTATTATAGAAAGACCAAGACACCCCGGAAAACAGTGTAGCAGATCGTAAAAACAAAGAAAAAGTTATCTACGGTTTTAAATGTTTGCTTACCTGGTTGAACTGGCGCTCAAACGACGCCAAACCCCCAAACATAGACGAATATGGTGCCATTGCGAAGTCATCTCCCGCGCCTCGTTCCGGCCTGCGCTCGGCAACTTGACGCTGCTGGCGGGATCCATGATCGTATCGATCAAGCTGACGGCTTTTGGTCCCTCCATGCTCGTCGTCAAAGGCGGCAGCGTCCGGTCGTTGGTGAACCTGTCGAGTTGGGTAGTGCTCACCGGAGCGATAGTCGCGGGCGCCGCGGTCTTCTAGCATGGCGTGATCTCGCCGCTGTCGTCTGAATGGCGAGTTTCTGAAAGTCGAAAAAAACAAAAAAAAAGAATCAACAAAGGAACAAGTCAATTTGAAGTTTCCAGGATAAAAAATTTCAAACAATCCCGGATGTTTTGTAGCTTATAAAAACTTGCATATCCGGAAAATCTGAATCAAGGATGTTACAGAAAAACAATTTTCAAAGGCATATATTTGACAATATACGCGTGTAGTTTTTATATTCAAATTACACGTTAACACAGCTGTAGCATTCCACTTCAATTAAAATTGAAGACTATAAAAAATGTTGGAGCCGCTAATCTAAAGTGGTATAACTACTACGTACTTTTAAATTTATGTCTTTGTCCATCTGCACGAGAAAAAGATTGGTCACTGAACTTACCCAAAGTCAAAAAATGGATCAGACTCGAACTCTCTGAATGCACTGCTAAACATTTTGAAGCTAGCGGATGTTTTAATTTAGTGTGCGCTTATTGCTTTGAGAAGCTTACGAGAGGCAGAGTTTCAGCTTGCGTTGTGTTTGCTTACAGCGGGCATATCTTCGGAGCGGGCTACACAAAGTGCTTAAATATGCAAACTATTATTGTCCAGAGAAGAAAAGAAGTTTCTAGAATATTCTTTAAAGTAAAAAAATTAGCTGAAAGATACTTAATGTACTATTTTAATGAATAAATATTTCTAATTTTTTATAATTTAACGTATAAAATTACAAAAAACAAAAACGCTTTTTTAGTTTGTTATAATGTGCATAGAAATAATTTAAAATGAATATATTCAACAAATTGGTAACAAATGTATTCATGCTTACCACGTGCACAGAAATAAAACTGTACTATTGCCTATATTTTTTTTTAAATACTGTATTGCTGCTTTATTAGAATATTAAATATGATAACATAAATACAAATAGCTGTTTTTGGGAATTATTTTCGAAAAAACTTTCGACTTTTTTTATTTAAACGAAGATTTTTACATTTTTGTGGGTCATTTGAGCTCAGTGTATACATTGAGTAAATCAATAAGTCCTGGCAAACTACATGTAATGTTTCAAGTCGTACATCTGCATAAATATGCTTGAAATGATGTATGGTCAAAAATATAAGTATGGCTTAACTTTACAAAACTTACTTTACACCTAACCTAATACATATTTTTTGTAAAATAAATTTGCTTTGTAATATTTTCTCAAATTTAGAACTTGAATCATGTCTAACTATATTATTCCTTTTTAGCGATTTATACTGTTTTAAAGTGATAAAACTGTTCTGAGTACTATATTAAAACAAAAAATTTACAAAAGAATGGCACTCTTATTGCCATTTAAAAAGGCTTGGTTGAAAAACTTAACTATTACCTATTTTATTAAGTGTCTATTTCTGAGATTTTAAATGCCTATCTAGAGCAAACTGTCTTCTGCAGATGAATTAGTGCAAAGCCTAATTATAGTGATAATGCATATATAAGTGTAGTACGAATTGATTTTACAATATATAAGTGTAGTACGAATTGATAAGCTTTAATTAATATAATAGTAAAAATAATTTTAAGCAATTCACATAGTTATGTATATGTATATATGTATTATGTATTTGTAATAGGGCAGTTTTTAGGAACGGGAATTAATGCAGGTTTAAATGTGCTTTTGCCTACTATCAGTAGTTTCAACCCGGGGAAATAATTAGAGCAGGTGTAAGTGGCTAAAATCGGGGTTCCTTTAGAACTACAGAGCAGTTGGGCTCTTGGGAAAGAAAACCGTTTGGAGTGTCTTCTCCTGTCCTCGAACAGTTAAACTTAGAATTCACGAAGGAAGTGGTAAGATGGGAAAAATTAAAGGAAATATAATTTAGGCTTGCACAGAGGAGTCTTGCCTCTAATATTGGGAATCTTGCCCAACGCACAACGGGAATAAAACTAGGAACTAATGTAAAATAACCTTTTGTACGCATTTCTTTTATTATCAAATATTTCCAAACTGTTAAACTATAATCTTTGGTGTCCTGACTCACTTATTTAATCTAAGTACTAGAATTAGGGAAAGCAGGAAACCTGGTGGCAGCGAACTACCGAAATCTCAACCAGTAAAATCCACTAGTAATAAAATCCTTAGCAAATAGAAACCAGTAGCTTATCCGCGAGGTACACGGCTTGTCCATATTATATATATGTATTATTGTATATTCCTGCACTGACATGCGCTTACGCTAACCACATTTTGCTTCCACCGTTATTGACATTAAAGATAGTGTAAATATGCAATAAGAAATAAAGTATAACACCAGAGACTTGCTCGTTTTTAAGTACCAACTACAGATTTCGGAATGAAATTTCTAGGTTGCTGTAACTGACTTAAAAGTTTTGCTAGATAAATTCTTTATATTTGAATTTGCTGACTAATACTTAGCTTACTTTACATGTAAATTTATAAAAATGATATATACGGGAAGACAGCAGCTTAGGCCTACTGCAATAAATCATCAGGATTAGCATCATTATGACAAAGTATTGTTGTATTGCACCATTGGATAATTTGGATAGAAAACACAACCGCTAATTATTGCTATCAACTAATTGGACAAAACAACTAGAGTTAGCTACTAAAAGTAGGATATAGCTAGAATAAAATAATAAAAATGGCTATTTGCTGGAACGCACTAGACAATAATAAATAATACCTTACTGCTAGAACAGCAAAAATATCGAACTCACTACTTAGTAATAAAAATAGAGTTCAGAGAAACGCAAATTCATATTATTAAGTTTGGCGCATGAAACTCTCAGTGGCAAATAGATATGGAATAACATCGATTGAATGCCAGAAGACTCGGAAGCGCAAATTTTAAATTTCTACACAAACCGGAAATGAAATCAAACTATAAATTTCATAATTAATATACTATAAAATTTGTTACAGCGTGCAGTGCCAACAGATAAAAAAGTTTTCTAAATTGTGACATTTCCTACAATAGCAATAAGCGACCCAAGAAAAATGTTCAAAATATTGTTGGATGATACAAATCCAGTTTTGACTGTACCATGTCCATACGGTTGAAATTGATCCCAAAAGAGCGTCATTAGCAACAGAACTTTCGTTACCATAGATCACTCCGGAAAGTACATAATTATTTGATTTCCGGTGTTGATTTTAAATTCTGACCCCAGATTTCTGACTTTGTTGGACTGGCCTTCACCCAGGCAGAGCTTCTGCACATTCAGCAGGTGGCAACAGGTGGCAACAGGCACTATGGACACCCTGTTGTGAATTTCTCTAGTTCCGCTTATCAAGCCTCGACAGTGGGCGAACCTTAACTGCTGGACTCTCAAGTCGGTGACCAACGGAGTCAGAGCTGATGCAGACACATGTGGTAGACGACGTGCTGATGAAATTTGGGGCTTGGGCGCAACCTTGGGATTCACCCGGCCGTTTCTATTGGCAACACACATTTGACTGCTCTAAGCCAATAGCGACTTAGCTCGTACATGTGTGTGTTGCCAATAGAAACGGCCGAGTGATTCCCAAGGTTGCGCATGTATGACTATTGAATACGATACGACTTGATTCTTGTTTGAGAAGGTGCGCAACAAAATGTTTGTCTCTTGGTAGTTCGACGGGCGGAAAAAATTTTGCTTGAAATTTCTGCTAATTCCCTAATGTCAAAAGCATGAGCGCTGCAAATAAAAGAGCGCCCCCGTTCCAGGACTAACATAAATCGTTCACAATGCGTCGTTCAACTCTCAGCCAAGCGTGATCCAAACTTGATCGTCGCTAACAAAGCTCTGCTCGGACAGAGACCTGGGCACCGAGTCGCTCTCGTACACGGACTCGTGCTTAGCCAGAATGCGCAGCAGCGGGCGCAGACGGAGCCACCATTGCGTGTCGGCGCGGGGCATCCGCAGCTTGAAGTCGGTGACTGGCAGCAGCTCGCTGAGGGGCCGGATTGCCGTGCCGCGCCGCGTGATGCCGATGATGCCGGCCCTGGCCAGGTGCGAGTCCACCGACAGGCTGTCGATGTCGTCGCCGCAATCGGCTGCGTCTCCGACGGCTTCTCCATCTGTGGAGTTCTTGGTAGCCGCCGCAGTTGCCGCGCTGTGCGCGCGCAGAAACCAATCGGCGCTTTTGACGCCAAACTTTGTGGCCAAGTTGCGGTCGTAGGGCGATGGCGTGCCGCCTGCCGGGGTTATTTGGGGTCTTTGGCGTCTGGCTGTTTGCCTGCCTGTCTGTCTGTTTTAGTGTGTGTCTAAGTGCCTGTATGCCTGCCTGCCTGCCTGTCTGTTTGTCTGTTTTTAGTGTCAGTGTCTGTCTGTCTGCCTATCTGCCCGCCTGCCTGTCTGTTCTAGTGTGTGTCTTAGTGTCTCTGTCTGTCTGCCTGCCTATCTGCCTGCCTGCCTGCCTGCCTGTTTTAGTGTCTTAGTGTCTGTCTGCCTGCCTGTTTTAGTGTCTTAGTGTCTGTCTGCCTGCCCGTTTTAGTGTCTTAGTGTCTGTCTGCCTGCCTGTTTTAGTGTCTGTCTGCCTGCCTGTTTTAGTGTCTGTCTGCCTGCCTGTTTTAGTGTCTGTCTGCCTGCCTGTTTTAGTGTCTGTCTGTCTGCCTGCCTGCCTGCCTGCCTGTGTCTTAGTGCCTGTCTCTCTGCCTGCCTGCCTGCCTGTTTTACTGTGTGTCTTAGTGTCTGTCTGTCTGACTGCCTGTCTGTCTGTCTGTTTTAGTGTCTTAGTGTCTATCTGTCTGTCTGCCTGCTTGCCTGCCTACCTGCCTGTTTTAGTACCTGTCTGTCTGCCTGCCTGTTTGTCTGCCTGCTTGCCTGTCTGTTTTAGTGTATTAGTGCCTGTCTGTCTGCCTGCCTGCCTGTTTTACTGTGTGTCTTAATGTCTGACTGTGTGTCTGTTTGTTTTAGTGTCTTAGTGTCTGACTGCCTGTCTGTTTGTTTTAGTGTCTTAGTGTCTGACTGCCTGTCTGTTTGTTTTAGTGTCTTAGTGTCTGACTGCCTGTCTGTTTGTTTTAGTGTCTTAGTGTCTGACTGCCTGTCTGTTTGTTTTAGTGTCTTAGTGTCTGTCTGTCTGTCTGTGGTCAGCTGTGGTCAGCTGTTGTCAGAGGATTTAATTCCTTTTCGGTGTCATTACAACACGCTATTTACATGTAAAGTGAATATAATAAAGATAACAAATAAAAAACAGCGCTGCGATTAAAATTTTTGCTGTGTTTTCTTTGTGTAGATTAGCTCTTTTTTAACTGACGCGCAATAGTCAACAGCCCCTTCACTTAGTCAAACTATACTGTTTTGCATTGGTCTAGACAGGGTCTGGGGGTAATTCCACATTGACTCAACTATTTCCAGTTGTCTCCAACAAACACTGGGTTAGCTGTCACAACTAGCATTAGCAAAGTTCAGGGTCCAGTGATTTACTAGGCGCCAACAGAGGCTTATGCAGACACGCAGTGAATTGTGGGGGTTTGAGTCTTATCGAAGTTTCTGCACCGCAAGTTTAATTTGATGACCTCTCTATGAACTCGCCAAATAGAAATTGTTGACTAGCTGTTCGGTCGTATTGCACTGCACAGGACAGCCAGTAATGAGTGGCACAGTTAACAGTTGCTGCTTTTATCTCGTACTTTTTGCATTTCTGATTAATGCATGATTTGTTGCAGCCTTCAATCTGCTGCTTAGCTACCGAATTTTTAATCTAATGTTTTCTGCTCTTTGTTCAGGGTAATCGGGAGATCTCTGAAAGATGGCTATGGGATTGTTCAGGGGTGGCCATGGGAACCTTTAGGGTAGCCATGGGATCCTTCAGGGTGGCCATGGAATCCTTCATGGTGGCCATGGATATTTCAGGGTAGCCATGGGATCCTATAGGGTGGCCATAGGATCCTTCAGGCTAGCCATGGGATCCTTCGGGGTGGCCATGTGATCCTTCAGGCTAGCCATGGGATCCCTCAGGCTAGCCATGGGATCCTTCAGGGTGGCCATGTGATTCCTCAGGCTAGCCATGGGATCCTTCAGGGTGGCCATGCGATCTTTCAGGGTGGCCATGGGATCTTTCAGTGTGGCATGGAATCCTTCAGGGTAGCCATGAGATCCTTCAGGGTAGCCATGGGATCCTTCAGGGTGGCCATGGGACATACATGCGCAACTTCTAAAATTACGCTGGCCGTGCGACTTAGTTTTCGATAAAAAATGCGACTTACCTATGAAAGAGCCAAGCAAAAACTTTAGGTAAACGGCAGGAGTAACTATGACCATATTTTTTAAAGCTAAATGCCTCGCCAGCTAATTAGTGCTGCGTGCAGATTCCGCGTTTTTATAACAGCTAATCAGTATGTCATCTAGTGGCGGCATGAAGCAATTAGTAAATTGTCAGTACAGTGTAGTGAGCATACTACAAAAGTCATGATTCATGAATGTCCAGAAGTAAGTGAAGTGAATACAGTGTGACCTATAGCTCAAGAACGATTTGCTAGACGATTTGGCATGGAAGATGAGAGCCCTGACTCAGATGGCTCATCAGATGCAGAATACGAATCCAGTAGAGATACAAGCTGTGAAAACCCACAGATTTTTAAACCACTGAATTCTAATTCCCGGAACTATTTTTGCATAGATTCTAAATTTGAAGTCATGCTCAAACAAAAACTTGTTAACAGTTAGGAAAAAGGCAAAGATGGGAGTAATGCATGTTAAACTAAGATTTGAGGCCTTTGCAAATTCTCTCCATTCCTCAATCTTCTCATCCTCTTTTTCTTTTCTCTCTCATCCCTTATCCCTTCTCTCTTTCCTCTCCTCTCTCCTCTCTTTCCTCTCCTCTCCTATCTCTTCTGTCTCCTCTCTACATTCTTATCTCTCCTCTCGTCTCTCTCCATTCCACTCTACTCTCTCATCTTATCTCTCCTCTCTTTTCTACTCTCTCATCTCTCCTCTCTTCACTCTCCTCTCATCTCCTCTTTATCCTCTCTTCTCTCATCTACTCTCTCCTCTTTCCTCTTTCCTCTCTTCTGATCTCATCCATCATCTTTTCTTTCCTCTTTCCTCTCATCTCCTCTTCTCTCTCATCTCTTTTTCCTCCCTCAGCTTTTCTCTCCTTTTCTATCTTTTCTCCCATCGCATCGCTCGCCTCTCCTCTGTTTGCTTATCTCTAATCTTCTATTTCCTCTACTTTGAAGTAAGAAAATATGCACATATTTTTGCTGAAGATAAGAGGAGAGAAGAGGGCATTGAGGAGAAAGGGTAGAGAGAAAGGGGGAGAAGAGAGGAGAGTAAAAATGAGAGGAGAGAGACTGAGAGAAAGGGGGGAGAGAGAAGAGGGGAGGCAAGGTAGAGAAGAAGAGAGAGATGAGAGTTGAAGAGACACCAACCTTGCTACTCGTAGTTAGGAAGTTTCAAAGAACCCGAGGGGCGAGGGCCAGATAGAGGGGCTTCGCGAGCCGGAGTTTGCCGACCCCTGCTCCAGAGTTTAAGAAATCAATGGGAAACTGTTGACGCGGGCTTCTGATTTCAAAGATCTTGTCTGTTGTTGAAGGCTTCTATTCTGTTTTTGCTCTCCTGCCACACTTGCACCTACTACCCCTGATTGCCTCTGATTGTGACTTACTTCCCTCTTATTGCGACTTAGTTGCTTCTTTTTGCGACTTACCTAATCCTTTTTGCGACTTACCTAATCCTTTTGCGACTTACCTAATCCTTTTGCGACTTACCTAATCCTTTTGCGACTTACCTAATCCTTTTGCGACTTACCTAATCCTTTTGCGACTTACCTAACCCTTTTGCGACTTACCTAATCCTTTTTGCGACTTACCTAATCCTTTTGCGACTTACCTAATCCTTTTTGCGACTTACCTAATCCTTTTTGGGACTTACCTAATCCTTTTTGTGACTTACCTAACCCTTTTGCGACTTACCTGATCCTTTTTGCGACATAGTTTGCTTCTTTTGCGACTTACCTGATTCCTGTTGCGACTTACCAGTACCTGATTATTTTTACAACTTAGTTTGCTTCTTTTGCGAATTGTTTTTCTTTTGCTTCACGATTTTCCCTGAACTGCTCTTTCTTTCGCTTTCCTCTTGCCTTTCTTGGTTCTTGTGTTTTTCTGTTTTTGGTTGACTCAATTTTGCGACTTACCCCTGGTCAGCCACGATTTACGGTGGCCGGATCGGCCAGGTCGGCCAGCAGTTGCGCATGTATGCCATGGGATCTTTCAGGGTAGCCATGGGATCCTTCAGGGTGGCCATGAGATCCTTCAGGGTAGCCATGGGATCCTTCAGGGTGGCCATGGGATCTTTCAGGGTGGCCATGGGATCTTTCAGGGTGGCCATGGGATCTTTCAGGGTGGCCATGGGATCCTTCAGGGTAGCCATGGGATCTTTCAGGGTGGCCATGGGATCTTTCAGGGTGGCCATGGGATCTTTCAGGGTGGCCATGGGATCCTTCAGGGTAGCCATGGGATCCTTCAGGGTGGCCATGGGATCTTTCAGGGTAGCCATGGGATCCTTCAGGGTGGCCATGAGATCCTTCAGGGTAGCCATGGGATCCTTCAGGGTGGCCATGGGATCTTTCAGGGTGGCCATGGGATCTTTCAGGGTGGCCATGGGATCCTTCAGGAGTGGCTATGGCATTCTATGGTTGGCCATGAGATTGTTCAGATGTTAATTAATGAACAATGAGGTGTGGTAGGTAATGTGTTAATAGCACACAGGTGCGGTTCTACTCACCCTGCTGCATGTGTCCCAGCACATTGGATCGGCAGTCAAACACGCCTTTGCCCTCCTCTTTGAACACCCGATAGACAAAGTCAGTGCTGTAATTCTCATTGGCATTCTCGTTGCGCAGAATCAGTCCAATCTGCTGGGCGCTGCCATCCACCATTTTCTTTTTAAGATGCCGGACATCGTCGAGCAGCACGGAGAGGTCGAATTTGTCCTCGGTGATGTAGGCGGCGTCAGCTCCGCCGGCCAGTCCGGCCAGGGTGGCCAAATAGCCGCAGTTGCCGCCCATGGTTTCCACAACAAACACCCGGCGCTGGGTGCCAACGGCCGACTGTTTGAGCTTGTCGATTATTTGAGCAATCTCGTTCAGAGCGGTGTCGGCCCCGATTGAGAAGTCCGTGCCGGGCACATTGTTGGAGATGGTGCAGGGCGCCAGTAGCAGGGGTATGCCGAAGACCGGGTAGGTCAAACGGCTCTCGTGCAGCTGCACCATGGAGGTGTAGGCTTCGAATCCGCCAATTAGTAGGATGCCGCTTAGGTTGCCGACCTTGGCTAGCGCGTCGGAGATCTGATTGGCCATTGAAAGTCGGAAAATGAGCCGTTCAGAGTCAGGCAATGAGCCGTTGAAAGTCAGAGAGCTGCTGAGAGTCAAGAAATGAGCTGTAGAGAGTCAGACAGAGAGCTGCTGACAGTCAAGAAATGAGCCGCTGAGAGTCAGACAGAGAGCTGCTGACAGTCAAGAAATGAGCCGTAGAGAGTCAGACAGAGAGCTGCTGACAGTCAAGAAATGAGCCGTTGAGAGTCAGACAGAGAGCTGCTGACAGTCAAGAAATGAGCCGTAGAGAGTCAGACAGAGAGCTGCTGACAGTCAAGAAACGAGCCGTTGGGAGTCAGACAGAGAGCTGCTGACAGTCAAGAAATGAGCCGTTGAGAGTCAGACAGTGAGCCTCAGAGAGACGGCAGGTGGATTTGAAATATGACTGCGTAAGATAAGCACTATGAAACCAAGGCTACATACATGATACTTCAACTGAATATCAGCCCACCTTGTCCAGTCCAACTTCCGCCGCCGTGGCCCGCTTGGTGCCAAGAAAGCTGCCCCCAGTGGCTGTCAGGCCGGTCACACACTCCCAGGTTAATTGGCGAATATTGCCCCGGGCCAAGCCTTCAAAGCTGCCGTTGACGCCGAGCACGCGGAAGCCGTTGCTAATGCCGGTGCGCACGAACGAACGAATGCAGGCGTTGGCGCCGCAGGCGGGGGCTCCAACCATCACTACTAACAGAGTTGGGGAGGCCGTCTGGGACTGCAGACTGGCCGCGGGTGAGTGCAGCTTCTTTAGTGTCCGGTAGGTGATGAGGTTATTCTGGAACGACTTGCCGCGCAGCTCAACGGACCTGCACATTTTAGAGAAGGTTATTGCTTTGTTGCTGACGAAATCGGCAAGTAGAACTCAATAATAATTTGCCGCCCTCAAGCTACTCAAGGGGGAGGGGATTCATAAGACAGAAATTTCACAACGCCGAAAATTCTGCATGGTCCTTGTTATATTGTTTTCTACGATATGAAATTTCGGTCTTAAAAAGGGCCTTGCATATTGAGTTTTCTACAATGTGAAATTTCGGTCTTATGAAGGACCATGCAGTAGGTAGCCTATCAGCGTTGTGAAACTTCGGTCTTATGAAAGCGACCCACTCAAAGCACTCTCTCGGAAGTTCTCATCTGATCCCCAGCATCCATTAAGGTCCTTAAATGACCCTTGAAACACTCACTCGGGATTCTCAAATGACCTTGAAACACCCACTCGGGATTCTCTAATGACCTTGAAACACCCACTCGGGATTCTCAAATGACCTTGAAACACCCACTCGGGATTCTCAAATGACCTTGAAACACCCACTCGGGATTCTCAAATGACCTTGAAACACCCACTCGGGATTCTCAAATGACCTTGAAACATCCACTCGGGAATCTCAAATGACCTTACAACACCTATTCAGGATTCTTAAATGACCTTGAAACACCCACTCGGGATTCTGCAATGCTTAAAAGCATTGGTTTTTGTAACATCTAAAACTCTAAAACACACCTGGCATACTCCTTAGCCATGATAGCCTCATTAACCGCCTTAGTCCGCTGAACGCAGTCCATGAGGTTCAGCCGCACAGCCTGATTGGCCTCCAAGCTGACAACGGTTGACGGCAAGTCGGGATCTGCGCGGGCGTCAACCAACGCCAGGACGGCTTCGGCGGCCATCCGGCAGCCCAGCAGGCGATCGAAAGCCGACGGCGCGCCGCCGCGCTGCACATGGCCGAGCACGGTGATCCGGGTGTCGTAGTTTAGGCGCTGCACAATGGCGTCGCGAACCGAAGCGGCGCTAATCGGCGCGCCTTCCGTATCGATGGCGCCCTCGGCCACGATTACAATGTTGAGCCGCTTGCCGCCCTGGGTGCGAGCCTGCGGGGCGGGAGGTCGGTGTGAACACATGCGGGCGACTGGGTATTGGGCCTGACACACTGTAACCCATCAGCTGCTAGCACCAGACCTGACCTGACCCACCACTAAGGCAATTAACCAGCTAAGCTGACCCACCAACCAGCTGATCTGATTCACTAAGGCAATTAACTAGCTGACCTGATCCACTAAGGCAATTAACCAGCTGACCTGACCCACCAAGGTAATTAACCTGCTGACCTGACCCACCAAGGCAATTAACCAGCTGACCTGACCCACCAAGGTAATTAACCTGCTGACCTGACCCACCAAGGCAATTAACCAGCTGACCTGATCCACTAAGGCAATTAACCAGCTGACCTGACCCACCAAGTTAATTAACCAGCTGACCTGACCCACCAAGGTAATTAATCAGCTGACCTGACCCACCAAGGTAATTAATCAGCTGACCTGACCCACCAAGGCAATTAATCAGCTGACCTGACCCACCAAGGCAATTAATCAGCTGACCTGACCCACCAAGGCAATTAATCAGCTGACCTGACCCACCAAGGCAATTAATCAGCTGACCTGACCCACCAAGGCCGCAAAGAAAGCAACCAACCTTGCTCAGATGGTTGCACATCACGTCGGGCCAATCGGGCGCCGGCGGCTCCTCCGGGATGAACAAGAAGTCAGCCTCGCAGCATAGGGCGGACACCAGCGCCAGGTAGCCGCAGTGCCGGCCCATCACCTCCATGACGAATGCCCGCTGATGGCTCTGAGCAGTTGTTACAATGGCGTCGCAGGCCTCCATAATGCGATGCAGGGCGGAGTCTGTGCCAATAGTCATATCTGTGCCGCAGAAGTCGTTATCAATGGAGCCGACCATGCCAGCAATGTGCAGCAGGCCGTAGTCCATCCTCTGTCGCTCGGTGATGGCGCCGGACCTGTGCAGATCTTCTAGCAGAGCTGGCCACTCGCGTCGGAATAGGTCCGCGCCTGGAAGGCAAGCACGCGATGCACTTTAAATATTTGCACTCTTTAATTTAATTGTTTAGGCATTGATTGGTGATTTTAATGATACTCTTGATACTCTGGATTTCTAAGATTTGGGAATTCTGGGATTCTTGAATGTCCGGGATTTAAGCTTCCTGTGATCCTGGGTGTCGGAGATTCGGGTTTCAACAATTAAAGAGGTTAGAACAAAGACTTTAGGAATTTCAGCAAGGGTATATAAAAGATTTATAACCTAAATATTAGCATTTATACTTTTTGGGTATTCTAACTTTAGGATAAGTTCGGATTCTGATATATAAAGAGTAAGGAATTCAAGGACTGTGTTCAAGTCACTAGATATTGACACCAGGATTAAGGGTCTAGAAGTTGACAAACCGTGGAATCAAGATTAGAAAGTTTGAATTTCCCTCACCTGTTAGCGAGCCGTCGCCTCCAATCACCACCAGGTTATTAATACCGCGCCTAACTAAATTGCGAGCCGCTAATAGGCGCCCTTCGCGCGTACGGAATCGCGCCGACCGAGCCGACCCGATAATGGTGCCGCCCAGCTGGGTCACATTGGACACCGAGGCCCACGTAGCTTCGCGGATCATCTCGCGGTTGAGCGGCGGCTCTCCGTCACCGATCATGCCCTGGGTGGGTAACGGCGAGAGCGAAAAACTTATACTAGCTGAAGTTTTGACGATAGAATCAAGTTGTTTACGGCCAGACTACTTGCTAATGTCTATGGCCAGACGATTTGCTAATGTCTATGGCCAGACTACTTGCTAATGTCTATGGCCAGACTACTTGCTAATGTCTATGGCCAGACGATTTGCTAATGTCTATGGCCAGACTACTTGCTAATGTCTATGGCCAGACTACTTGCTAATGTCTATGGCCAGACGATTTGCTAATGTCTATGGCCAGACTACTTGCTAATGTCTATGGCCAGACTACTTGCTAATGTCTATGGCCAGGTTACTCGCTAATGTCTATGGCCAGATGATTTGCTAATGTCTATGGCCAGACTACTTACTAATGTCTATGGCCAGGCTACTTGCTAATGTCTATGGCCAGGTTACTCGCTAATGTCTATGGCCAGATGATTTGCTAATGTCTATGGCCAGACTACTTACTAATGTCTATGGCCAGGCTACTTGCTAATGTCTATGGCCAGGCTACTTGCTTATGTCTATGGCCAGGCTACTTGCTTATGTCTAGGCTATGTTCCTTTTATATCTATGACTAGGCTATGTGCCTATTTATGTCTACAGTTAGGCTATGTGCTTAATTCTATGACTAGGCTTTGTGCCTATTTCTATCCATTATGAGTAATTTGCCAAACAAATTACCTCGTATCCTTCATAAACCAAATAGACTCGAAATCCACAGTAGATGCCCATTCTAACTGTGGCCCGAATCGCGGGATTCATGCCCTGCGAGTCGCCGCCAGAAGTGAGCACAGCCAGGGCGGGACGTTCACCCTGTGGAAGCATTCTGAGCAGTGTCTCGGTACAGCCTGCCAGTTTTGATCAAAATATCATTGCTAGATTGGGTGCAATGTTTTTTTCTCAATTTGATTCAGATTTTCTTTACAGAAGCAACAAATCAAAATATCTTAGACCATTTTTTTAACATTTTGTCTAAAGATGGTAACAATAAAAATCGAACTTCTGCGAGTGTCAGTGTCATAAGGCAAAAATTTTATAGCCAATCATGCCACAAAAATGTAATTACTTTAAGAATTGGGTTTTGATTTTGATTTTCAGCTGAAATGCTATTAGAAAAAAATAATTATAGAAATTAGATAAAAAATTGGCAGCACTTAAAAAAACTTTGGATCTAGTTGATAATAAGATCAATGACTATTAATTAAAATGATAAAATGAAAATTGGTTTTGTTAAATTATATAGCAAGGATTGCAAAGATTATTAGAAACTGGGAATTGAAATTGAATAAAAAGGCTATCATTTAAAAAGCTAAAAAGCAGTCTAAAAACATGTTAACAACAATGCATACCTCCAACTTCAAATGCTAAAATGAGTGCAATAATTTTGATTTGTGTGTTTTTGAATTTTACAAATATATTTGATTGAATGCAAAAGACAAAAATTAATCATGCAATAAAACAATTAGTAGTCACTATTTATTCTAGCATACTACATTTTACTTCCTACTTTTAATAAGATGAAAGCCAGTAATAATAATATCAATTTAAAGCAATATTTAGTATAAGTACTTTATAATTTAAAAACTATTAAAATAGTAACTAACTATAAACCTGAAAGAAACCTTTTTGACAATCTAAAAATTATTGTTATACAAAACTTGTTTTTTTATAATAAAAATCACTTATAGTACTTACATGATCTTCGACTACCACTGGCATGCACAAAAAGTGAACCAGCCATTTGTTTCTTTTACTGAAAGGGAAGAAATAAGAATTTTATTAGTGATATACAAACTATACTAAATATTATTAAATGCCATGTATTTCATATTCAATGAGATTGAAAACTGACACAATGCAAAGCAATTGGTGGTTTGAGTAGGGTAGATAAAGTAAAGGCTTATTTACACTGCAATCAAATGAAAGATTAAATCACATGATTTGTTTGACTAAAGAATTTCTAAATTTTTATGTGATCACTTAAAATCTCAGCTAACTTAGAAAATTTTTAAATTCAGCAACAAAGTTAATAATACGAAGGCCAGTTGATCAACTAAAATGCTATACATTGGTTGCTTGCCTCTTATACAACATGCCAAGTTGCACAATACACAAAACTCAACTTGAACCATTCTATTTAAACAACTTTCCATCTAGTCTGACTGTCGCTTCAAAATTGATTGGTTATCACACTAGTTATGTTATTAACTATTTTCTATCACATGAGCCAAAAGTTGCAAACTCTGGCCCACAGGCCAAATGTGGCCTATAAAGCCTCTTCATCCAACCCTTGCAGTCCTTTGAAATTGCACAATAGCAATCTGGCCTATTTAATGTTTGATTCTTCTTAGCGCTTTTTTCTTTTCTTGTCTCTTCTTTGCTCCTCTTTTTTTTATTTTCTATTCTCCTAGTCTAATTCATTTTTTTTCTTGTCTTGTTTCCTTTTTGCTCATGCTTGGGCGCAACCTTGGGATTCACCCGGCCGTTTCTATTGGCAACACACACATGTAAGTCGCTATTGGAGAGAATAGTAGTCACGTGACTGCTCTCAGCCAATAGCAACTTACATGTGTGTGTTGCCAATGGAAACGGCCGGGTGAATACCTAGGTTGCGCATGTATGTTTTTGCTCCTTTATTCCCTCGCCTCTTCTTTCTCCTATCTCCTTTCTTTTTTACTCTTCATCTCCTCTTTCTTCTAGACTGCAATCATGCTCTAGACTCTAGGTTCTTTATCTGACCCTTAAAATAAAAAAGTTAACCAACCCTTGAAATAAGCAAAATGAGCAGGTATGTAAAAATATTACAAACAATGTCTGTTGGTTGCTGCTAGAATCCCTAATAAACAAGGTGCAACTGCAAGAAAATCTTATTTTATAGGCCTACAACCTTTGGCATCATAAAAATCAAAATACCAAGAAAGGAAGATAGAAAATTATAATAGGCCTATGCAAGGTTTTTTTTGTTAGGCCTAGCTTGCATCACATGCCAGTTATATCAACAAAAGCACTGGCTTTGCCCTTAATACACTAGTATAGATTGTACACTGGTATTGAATCCAAAGCATAAAATAGGCCTAGCCTAGTTTTCTCAAACCTGCTGAAAATATATACAATTTAGACTTAGCTAGAGACAGTAGGCTTAGCGCAACCAGAAATTTTTTGAAGGGCAGATTCTGGAGGGTAAAGTCCTAGGAGGAAAGGGGCAGAGGGGTGGCTTTGTTTTTGGCAAAAATTTGCTTGGTCCCCCTTTGACTATTGTTGTATTGACTGTTTTTTGGGTCTCTGCCAAATAAGGGGGGCAACTGCCTCCCCCCACCCCCTCTGGTTGCACCACTGGCTGGAGATATGTGCACACAGTATTTTTAATACAACTAATTGAAAAACTTGCATCACCCTCTAAACCTTAGCCTAGGGCTAGGCCCTACCTACTAACCTAGTCATTCTTCTCAGTATATCCTGTATATGTCCATTGATTGCAGTGTGAGTGAGTACTTGCAATCATTCATAAAAGTTAGTTGATGGTGTGAAAAACTGAGGTGATTGTCAAAGATTTGTTAATCATCAACTGAAATTTTGTGTGATCACTTGAAAATTGGCTTCATTTGATTGCCTTAAGCATTCACACAGTCTCTGCAATTTATCAAATATGATAGAAAAAAATACTAAGAAAGTAGGGGCCTAACTTTCAAAATCTCAGTGCAGTCTTTACTGATAAGATTTATTATTTAACAATATAGGTCCTCGTAATATAGCAGGCTTAAAGTCGCGTGACTCATGTCATAGGCCTATATAATAGGCCCTAGGCCTAACATAATGGGGCATAGGCCTAACCATTATAATTATAGCCTTATATAGCCTTTTAAGGCTATAATATCTAAATATTACTAAATCTGAAATATACTAAATATACTTGCACATACATAGACGCTAGTGGCCTAGTGTATATGATATGTAGGTAATTGTAATGTAGCACCAGCTGCCGTTCGCGTCGCATTATTGGCACTGTTGCCGCGCCGCCGAGCTTATTTAATTTAGCACATACATCATGTAGAGTCGTCCTTGCATATGTGAGGGTTTCACGACAGATATTGGGCCTTTTCATATTACCAATTCCAGAACCAGAATCGGTTCGGAATTCCAAGAAAAACAGCAGTATAACTATTAAACTCTGTTAATATTTGACTGCCTTAACAACCTAACTTAGCACAATTTTTCACTTTCTTCTTGGCGATTGTCATTCAATAATAAAAACTTTATAGCACTTATCTCCCTCTAGTTATGGAGACAAAAAGTTATACTTCACAAATTGGTTCTGGTTCTGGAACCAGAGCAAGCAATATGAAAAGGCCCATTCAGACAGACATTCAAAACGATCGTCTGTAACTTTAAACAAAATTGACCCGCTTCAACCATCTTTTTGGCAAATATTTACGCAAGTGTTGGGCGTCGAATAAGCTTTAATTTATTAACCGAAGTAAAAATCTTTCTGACATACATTGATTTAAAAATTGTTTAGCAACACTCTGATTAGACATCGCTTTACCGTTGACTGAATTTGTTTTGATCGTAGCAGCCTAAAAGCAGATACTGGATTAAAAAATGCTTCGATTTACTCTTTACGCATGTCTCAGCTTTAAAATGACACCTCAGGTGTCGCAAAAGACAGCTTTGATGCTGAGATATTCGACACTAAACATTGCTTTGCTCGAACTCACATTCAGAAATTTCACTGATTTTTTATCGATATTTGTGCAGCTGCCGTGTCTTTGTTTTTCATCAGAATCTCGTCAAATTCTAGTCATGTCTATACGCATGTCTCAGCTTTAAAATGACACCTCAGGCGTCGCAAAAGACAGCTTTGATGCTGAGATATTCGACACTAAACATTGCTTTGCTCAAACTCACATTCAGAAATTTCACTGATTTTTTATCGATATTTGTGCAGCTGCCGTGTCCTTGTTTTTCATCAGAATCTCGTCAAATTCTAGTCATGTCTATACGCATGTCTCAGCTTTAAAATGACACCTCAGGCGTTGCAAAAGACAGCTTTGATGCTGAGATATCCAATATACTAAAAATGAATTCGACACTAAACATTGCTTTGCTCGAACTCACATTCAGAAACTTCACTGATTTTTAATCAATAGTTGTTCAGACGCTTGCCTACTTCTCCATTTATTAACCATCGTATGGAGCCTTGCTAACGTACAAGTGTATTGTGGAATGCTGAAGGCAATTATTTTATCGATTGTATCGATCGCTTCTATTTTTAAACCTGGACTTCTCTTAAACTTGTGACGTTGCTAGTTTAAGTGGTCCCGAGAGGGGCCGTTGGACTATAGTTTCCCTTGCTATTACTCATTTTAATTTCTCCAATAGTTTATTTTAACGTTTACTTGTAGTAGTGCCCAATGAATTTGTACTTATCGCTAACTCACTGCGCATTTTGCTATCCTTTCATGCGACCGTAGAAAACTGGCACGATCGATAATTTTAAGTTCTTTAGCCAGCCAATGAGAACCGCTCGTGCTTCGTGCTACCCCCCCCCTCTGCGCTCCTTTATTAACCCTCGCCTGGCGGGCTGGGGGCTTCACGTGCCTGCTTGTGTCCTCCCTTCTTTCCTGGTTTTGCTCTCTCTCTCTCTCCTTAGGCTTGTCTGCCTTGTTCTCTGTCTGGCTGCCTCGAGCCTCCTTACCTCACGCCACGGCTGACGCCAATCCTGCCTACTGTGTCTCACCGCCTTCACTGTGCTCATTGCCATTGCTCATTACGTTACGTCGCCATCGCATCACTCGTCTGTCACTTGACTTCACCTCCAATTATATTCAAAACCATTGTTGCAGCCGCCAGTGCCCAGAAGCTATAGTTTGTGTATTGACAGTAATAACCAAGCCTAATATTGATTTTAACAATAAAACAACTACGGCAGTTTCCTGCCTTTATTGCCAAGTGCTCCGCTACACAATCCGCTTTGCAAGAGTTGACTTCAACTTATTTTGGAACTACGACTTACTGCAACGCTTGTAAAAACGGCCCTTTTAAGGGTCCTAGCCATAGTTAGCCGCTACGCCAACATCAACATCGTGACAAACTGTCTTCAGTATTTGATTTTTAAAGATTCCTGCCTTTATCTTGCATAGATTGTACCTGAGTCAGTGAGTCAGTGAGTGTACATTCGTACATATGGCGACCAATCATGACTTTTCACCGCTTTGCGGTTCAAATAAATATACGAGCGTACGAGAAACATGTTCCAACTGTTATTGAAAGAAATTGACGTCGCGTTTATTAACAGTCAGTGGCAATTAATATGAAGCAAATAGTTTATTTGTTATGTTTTTACTTTTTTTGCGTGGCTTCTGCTATCCAAATCGGAATGAGGTAAGCGGTGGATATAAAAAGGAAGAATTTTTTCGACTGTTGTTGCAACCCAATAGCTATGTACTTCATACTTTTTAGATTGAACAGGCGATTTCTAATGTACTGCTAAGCTTTCCAATCCCTACGGACTACCGTAGCAGTTCTCAACTTTTTTCTGTCTTGACTTCTAGACTTGGAATGCGGAACAACCTAAGGAACCGCATGAAAATATTTAATTGGATAAAGATGTTTTCTAAAAACAGCTCAAGTCGTGACGCATCTTCTCACCTCAGTCCATCAACTGCTGCTCCTTCTGAGACCGAAGCGAGTGAAAGTGAAACAGATCAGTTTAGATCCCATGGCCATGAATACAACCATTTCAATTGTGAACCTGCTTCGCTTACGAGTATGAGCACTAGCCTTCCATTTGATACCATTAGCTCACTTAACTCTGAAATAGTTCAAGGACGGTTTCAAATGTTGAGATCCGACGTAGAAGCAGTCCAATTGGCGGAGACTTCAAATAGGTCGAAGTATATATTTTTCAAAGCGCCACTAAATGAAGCCCTATGTAAGTCACTGCAAACACTGTCATCTTGTGTTCTTAAAATGAGGGGCTACTGCCATATTCAAACTCCGCAATCCAGAAAACGTAATTGTCCTTTTTGGACTGTAAAAGCGTCTTGCAAAGTAGCTGGATGCAGTAGAAGTTACACTTTCATTATGGAACGGCCGCCCCAAAGTTCGGAGCAGTGGGATTGGCTTGTCAAGGGAGAAGGTGTTTTTTGCCATGACAACGGCGGCCATCCAACTTTTCGACGGATTACCTTAGCCGAAGAAGAGCGCATTCGTCCTTTAGTCGCCTCTCGTGGAGTTACTGCTGCTTACAGGCAATTACTGAATGAAGAGGAGCATAGAGCGCACGTTCTAGCAAAAAATTTTGACTCTTGTAAGACAAAAAATGTGCTGAAGCGGGTTATGAAGCGCATCAGGAATGGTGAGAGTCTGCACAAATAAGTAAGCCAAGAATTATTTATGGCAAAGATTGCACTTTTGGAGGAGTATCCTCACTCTTATTTGCCAGGAGTCATTAGAGAGCGTTGCTTAGATCCTGTCCGACTAGTAATGTACACGGGGCATCAGATGGAGTACCTAATTTCTGTCATCAAGCAAAGCAGCGGGACGGTTCTTCATATTAATTCAACCGGCTCAATAATTAAGAAGTCCAGCGACCCTGGTCGGATGTTTTTATACACTGTGGTGACCACAGCATCCAGAACTGAGCAGTCCTGCTCCATCGCTGACTGCATCACAAATGAGCACAATGTAGCTTCAATTTCAACTTTTCTTCGCTTGCTGAGACATCAGATCTTAAATATGATTTCCATTGTCCGGCAGTCATACCTGCCCATTATTTGGGTCACTGATTTCTCATGGGCCCTGATTCACAGCTGTTTAGAATTTCACCAGTGTGACTTGGAAACATATCTTGGGTTACATTTTCATTATTTTGAGAAGTCCAAAACGTATGAGCATACATACGGGATATTTTTATGTAAGAATCATTTGATGCATTCAGCAAGTCGGTATTTAAGGCGTAAAAAGACACCAAAACATATCAGAGAGAAATTCCTTACCTATTTCAGTTTAATTATTACATCCGAAAGCATTGAAGAAGTAAAAGAAATAATAACTGACATGATGACGATATTTTTATCTCAGACCAAGGAAGGCTGTCTGACTTCGCAAGCTAAACTGAATGCTGAGGCAGGTAGTTGTCAGTACTTTAAGGAGGCATCATCTGATGCTGAATACAACGAAAAGCAAGAAATAATCGAAAGTGAAAACAAAAAGCTCGAAAAATCTGCATACCGGCTGTCACCATATTATGCGTACTTCAACAAGCTACGAGATTCATTGATGGAGAAACTAAGGCAGCAGCCAACCGAAAACTGCAGCACTAATGAATTTTTTGTCCAGACCTTGTAAGCCTCCTCATTTCGCACTACTTAGCATTTCTTCCATTATGGAGTGCTAGTACATGGAGTCACGCATTTAAAGCCTCGTTGATGAAGTCTCCATTCTCCAATGCTCACGTTGAAAGCTGGTTTAAAAGAGTCAAAGAATCTTACGGACTACCTTTGTCCATGGGGCAGTTTGCGACGATCAACGCCAAATTTATTAAAGAAAGACTCGTTGAAGCTAGTATTATGAACCTGGTAAAATCGCACCCTCAATTTCGCAAAGTTCAAAAAAGAAGTTATGAAAGTGCTGAGAGAGCTGAAGAGCGATGGAGTAGAAAGCGAGCTAGATACGGAAGTAGTAAAACTCCAGCAGGTCACTTTTCGCAAGCTCCTCATCGTCCGTCTGCCGCTCCCGCTTCACCACAAGCTCCTCCTGGTCCGTCAGCCGCTCCCGCTTCACCACAAGCTCCTCCTGGTCCGTCAGCCGCTCCCGCTTCACCACAAGCTCCTCCTGGTCCGTCAGCCGCTCCCGCTTCACCACAAGCTCCTCCTGGTCCGTCAGCCGCTCCCGCTTCACCACAAGCTCCTCCTGGTCCGTCAGCCGCTCCCGCTTCACCACAAGCTCCTCCTGGTCCGTCAGCCGCTCCCGCTTCACCAAAAGCTCCTACTAGCTACTGGTCCGTCAGCCGCTACTGACGGATCTGGCTGATCAAAGCTGTCTTTTGCGACGCCTGAGGTGTCATTTTAAAGCTGAGACATGCGTATAGACATGACTAGAATTTGACGAGATTCTGATGAAAAACAAAGACACGGCAGCTGCACAAATATCGATAAAAAATCAGTGAAATTTCTGAATGTGAGTTCGAGCAAAGCAATGTTTAGTGTCGAATATCTCAGCATCAAAGCTGTCTTTTGCGACACCTGAGGTGTCATTTTAAAGCTGAGACATGCGTAAAGAGTAAATCGAAGCATTTTTTAATCCAGTATCTGCTTTTAGGCTGCTACGATCAAAACAAATTCAGTCAACGGTAAAGCGATGTCTAATCAGAGTGTTGCTAAGCAATTTTTAAATCAATGTATGTCAGAAAGATTTTTACTTCGGTTAATAAATTAAAGCTTATTCGACGCCCAACACTTGCGTAAATATTTGCCAAAAAGATGGTTGAAGCGGGTCAATTTTGTTTAAAGTTACAGACGATCGTTTTGAATGTCTGTCTGAATATCTGTCGTGAAACCCTCACATTCCTTGCATGTAGTGTGCTGCTTGAGGTGAGGGTTTTAATTTTTTACTTCGTTTTAGGTAAGTGGTTTATCATCGCGCGCAAAAAAATGTTTTTTCTTAGCTATTCTGAAAGGATATAAAAATACAATTTAAAATCAGAGGTCGTTATTTGAATTTATCGTAATAGTTTGTTTTTTCATAGAAGTATTTATCGTCGTTCCAATTCAAGCGTTGACAAGCAAAATTCTCATATATATGAATTCTCAAATTCTCATTCTCAAATTCTCATTCTCAAATTCTCATTCTCAAATTCTCATTCTCAAATTCTCATTCTCAAATTCTCATTCTCAAATTCTCATTCTCAAATTCTCATTCTCAAATTCTCATTCTCAAATTCTCATTCTCAAATTCTCATTCTCAAATTCTCATTCTCAAATTCTCATTCTCAAATTCTCATTCTCAAATTCTCATTCTCAAATTCTCATTCTCAAATTCTCATTCTCAAATTCTCATTCTCAAATTCTCATTCTCAAATTCTCATTCTCAAATTCTCATTCTCAAATTCTCATTCTCAAATTCTCATTCTCAAATTCTCATTCTCAAATTCTCATTCTCAAATTCTCATTCTCAAATTCTCATTCTCAAATTCTCATTCTCAAATTCGCATATGATAGCATGCTGTCTGAACAAAATTGGCCTGGCATCTTATTAAACGAGAATATTTCATGCATAGAAGTGTGTTTTCAGACCTTGATGACGTGTCTGGCTATAAAGTTAGCATTGTGTCTCGACCGGGTTGTTGTGTAACCCTGCTGCAGTTATAGCTATAGCGAGCCGCGCAGGGCAGAGGGGTGGACAGCAGCGATTTACAGCGGCTGACTCATCATGCCTACGCGCGCGCGGGGCCGCCAATTTTGTGGGGGGGTCACAGAATATGAATATTTTCTTGGATGGGTGGGCGCTAATTCTGCGCGTACACGAATATTGGGTATGATCGGACTGTTATGGGTGGGTGGGCGCTAATTCTGCCAATTTTGGGTATATGGACAGGTAATAATATGGACAGTTATGGGTGGGTGGGGCACGCTACACCAATGCTGCATTGAAACTTGCGCGGGGCTGGGCGCGCACACGCTTCTGCGTACAACAACGGCTATGGTGAAGCGCTAAATATGCGTACTATATTGTGCTGGTCGCTTCTGTACGACCACAATGTACAAATGGGAATGTACACTGATTACATGTATAATTAGATTTACATGAGAGTTACATGTATATATATCTCACATAATGACATACATAAATCATAATGAGGGCCTGGACCAATTATAAGAGGTCTAATGCATTTAGATAGGCGTTGAATTTGCATTGGCTCTGACACCCACCTCACCTCCAAAATCAACCACAATCTGCAGTTCCCTTGTATTTCGTCAGTCGAGAGCGTAGCGAATCGATCACTACCAGCAGCAGGATTCGTTGCAGCGGATTATTTACTTTCAAAATATCCTAACACTAGATCTAAGTCGTCTTCCATGGTAAAATGTTTTTATTATGTATGCAGAAGAAAAAAATCTCTATTATGTATGCAGATGGATGGACTGCACCATTTAGTAGATCATCAAGATGATTCATAACACTTTAGCCAGTCAGTCACATTGGTTTGTGCCATAGACTAACTGTACTGGATATTGATGCGTCTTTTGCTTTCAGTAGGTTAAATATTTTCTCCTCCTTTTTCCAAATATGTCTATGGAAAAGAAAGTCCTCGGATGATATTCTCAAGGCCTTGGCTTTCGCCTCGGCCTGAGAAATGCATCCTCGGACTTACTTTTCCATTGCCACACTGGGAAAAGGAGGAGACTGTATCCTTATAAACTTTCTATGCTTTCATCCCCTGCCTCTGGCGGGGTGGATTTCGCGCAACATGTATAGCATGACAGATTCAGGTGCTCCCGATGCTCCTCCCGCTGGCGGTCTCTCCGACACGCGCTCGATAATCTTTTTCGCTTGGCTGCCTTCGCGTCGTCAACCCCGGCCTTGCTCAACTGGCTGCCTCGCCTTTGTCTTACTCTTTAGTAGTTGCATGAAATGGAGTAGCTGTTGCTGCCATCTTGTTATTATTTGCTGCATTCCACTGGGGCCTCTATATTTTTGTGTGGGCTTTCCGACCCTCTATTCTCAATTGCCTCAGCCTTCTTTTTATGCCTATATGCTGTTGATTTGGATTTGCCTCGCGCCTCGATTAAGCTATCTATGCTGGCTAATTTCCGAGCCCTATAGGTTTGGCTTAGGGGTGTTCGGGGTTCGGGGTTAGGTCGGGGTTCGGGTTCGGGATTAGGGGTCGGGGTTCGGGGTCCCGATGAATGTTCGGGATGGGGTTCGGGGTTCCCGATAAATGATCGGGATCTATGTTCGGGACGGGATTTTGGACCGAGATTTCGGGGTTTTCGGGGGTTTCGCAAATTTTCTGAATTTCCATAGATGATAGGCGTCAGGGCCAGGGGCATAGCGACAGTGAAGCTGAGGATGAAGACGACAAAGACGACACCGAGTGGGCTGAAGGAGTTGCCGTGTCCATTCCTTCTGACGAGAGGCTAAAAATTCATGCCGCCGTGGCCAAGCTTCGGAGGACGGCCAAGCTCTTCCGACACTCCACTCGAGCTGCAGATGTGCTTCGAAGAGAGGCCGAGGCCACCGGAACCGGAGACAGTTTGGTGCCACTTGATGTCAAGACTCGCTGGAGTTCTACATTCGTCATGCTTCGCATCTACTTTCAGCGCTCATCTGACGTCGAGAAGGCGCTTTGCCAGCTCATTCAGGACTCGACCAGCGACACCGAAACAAGGGAGCTCCGAGACCTCTTTCTGCGCCAAGAGGAGAAGGAGATTGCAAGCGCACTTCTCAATGTTCTGAGCCAAGTCTCGCTCGCCACAAAAATGCTTTCAGGTCCAAATTATCCTACCGCTAACATTGCCTATGTCGTCCTCTATGGTCTGCGGCAATTTCTTTCTGCTGATGTTGACGGCGTCGATCGATCCATTCGGAGGCGTCTTATGGAGCAGCTGAACAAGTACACGTTTGAGTGCAAAGACTTCAACATCTTGTTCTACAAGACCGCTGCTTTTCTAGACAATACCATCGTCGCATCGCCTCATCTAAACCTGGGTGACATGGTGGACATCCAAAACCATCTCAAGAGTGATGTCATCTGGAGCCTTAAGCAGGAGCTTTCTGGACAAGATGCCGCCCATTTTCATTGTGATATACTGAATAAATAGTGGTTTTCGAACCTTGAGTTCACTATTTGATTCACTATTGGAAAAAGAAAACAAAAGAAATGCAACCTGCCTTAAATTAATTTCACACTTCACATTAATTTTAAGTTGAACTGAAACAGGCTAATAGTCGTAAGTAGCCGTCAATACCACTTTATTACATGCTATTGCTTACTTCGGGGTTATCGGGGTTCGGGGTCGGGATTAGGGTTCGGGGCGGGGTTCGGGGTTCCCGATAAATGTTCGGGACGGGGTTCGGGATTCCCGAAAGATGTTCGGGATCGGGGTTAACCCCGAAAAAATGCCATCCCGAACACCCCTAGTTTGGCTCACAGTGTGACTTTCTAAAACTCAGCCAGGAAGTCACTGTTGGTTGTTAATACAAATATCGAATTTTATGTTCCCCACCTCAAATATCTGCATCTTAGATGCATTTATTAATTAAACAGGATAATATATACAAGCCATGTTAATGTTACGTTATATTCCTCCATGTATGTAACAACCTGTGGATTTGTGTAACATAAACAGCCCATACCCATGTACATGTAAGCGTTGATCTAATTACTTCGTCAAGTGATTATGCTGCAGTCAACAAAAGGGTGGGATAGGATCATGACTTTGAAAGTTTATAACATGTCGCCGGTGATGCTTAATTGGCACTTGTTGACTAATGGGTACACACAGGCCCCTGCACGCCTTGCTGTGGGTTTTGCTGTCGGAGCTAACTCACGCCAACTGGACTATATATATCTCGTATCTATATCAATATGGACTTACTATACTGCAGTGTTTAAGCTCAAATTCGTAGCCAATAGTGAAGAGCCCTAGAAGCATTTCTTATCTCGTATCAACAAGCCCCATTCCCTGGCTTGGCGTTTTTTTGACAAAAAACGCCGTGGAAAAAATGGTCCCTTGCTCCAGCCAAAAAAATCGATAGTATGTGAAGGTGAAGGGGAACAGGATAGTGGGTACAGACCAACAGATTGCACCGCGTGTTACTGTACAACACTGGGATGGGTGCTCGTCTCATACAAAAAGATTGTTTACTCTTTAACGCTTTTTACTGTCCTTTCATTTCTACCTATGTACACTAGGAAAGGGAACTTCAGTTCAGCTATGCTTGCATTCATTTTTACTACTTAAATGACTTGTCTTATAGCCTCTGCCGTTTAATTCCCGTGCTGCCTACCAACCAAAGTCTTTGATCAGCAATACCATTCTCCTTCCAACAAGATGCTTCGCTCCAAATAGCAGCCTCTCGTGTAAGTTTGCACTCCACTAGCTAATGCTATTAAACTTTTGATGCTATCGTATTATGCTATGTATCCATCCATCTATCTATCTATCTATCCCTCCATCTATCTATCTATCTATTTATCTATCTATCTATCTATCTATCTATCTATCTATCTCTATCTCTATCTATCTCTCTGTCTATCTATTTATCTATCTATCTATTTATCTATCTATCTATCTATCTCTCTGTCTATCTATCTATCGATCTATCTATCTATCTATCTATCTATCTATTTATCTAGCTAATCATTTGGGAATTGCTACGATGTCAAAGCTTGGAGGGAATCGTTATAGTTGTGTGATTCTTAAAGAAGGAATCACTAAAATGCCAAGGCTTAGGGGAGAAGAATTGCTGAGATTTCAAGGCTTTAGGTTGGGTTAAAGTTAGGTTTAGGTCAGGTGTGGGTTGAGGCAGGGAAGCCTCTTTGTTCGCTTCGCTCACCAGGAAGCGACACTGAAATCGTGCCTATACAAGTTGGGTCTCGTTTTTCTTCCCCAGACTACCCGAGAGCCCACTTATTTCAGTGCGCACAGTATGAAAAAGTGTATAAATTGATACGTGTTTATTTGAAAAATAAAAGGCTGCAATTACAAATTATACAACAAATAAATGAAACTGAAAAAATTAAAATTCGGCATTAAATATTATAAACAAAAAGAAAAAATCCCGGCTTAAAATCTGAGCTTCCCTCGTTAAAACGCATATTAAACAGCTAACTCGAACTCTTGCTGGAAAGCTTGGACGCCTTACGATTCGTCGCCTTCTGGTTCTTCGCCTTCTCATCGTTTGTCTCATTGACAAAATTCTTTAGATAAATCCGGACTGCAGGAATTAAGACCCGCGAAGAAAGAGTAGCAGCTGCCTTTCCACAACTGCAAGTCTGGCTTGAAAGGGTCGTAAAATCAGTGGATTCAGTCACGTAGTCCTGGCAGAGCTCAACAATATTTTGAACTAAATTACCAGAGGTGAGAAGATCAGCAGTTAACAGACCATTATCTCGCAGATGTCCAAACATGAAGTAGGATGCCTTCAAAAGAAAAAATACGAATTTGCTGGGGCACTTCAGACCGCCTCGGTCACGCATTTGAATCAGGGCAAAGTCGTCAGCAGAGTCCTCTTCGGCAATAAACTCCAAGTAATCGTTAGTAAGTAGAAGATTCTTGCAGTCAATGCACTTCAGCTGGCCGCATAGACCTTTAGACACGTAGCCACCAAGATAGGAACAAATGTTTCGGTCACTAGATGTAAGAGCGGCGTCAAGATGCTGGAGACCTGGAAGCTTCACGGATAAGAGTGGATTAAAAAACTCGGATGAACTCGCCTGGTCAAGAATTTTTAAATCTTTCAGTCCAAGGCCATGAAACTGAAGCAGGCTGGAAACGCGAATTTTCTCGGCTTGAAGGATCTGCCGGACAGAAACAAAATAGTCGCCTCCGTGAAACTGGCGGTAGCGACCAAAGCGCCGCTCGATCCAGTCACTGACTATCCTACCTGTCAAAACAGAGGGAAATAAATACCTAGAGAAAAGGTGCTCGGAAAGATCAGCAAGAGTGAGACAGCAGGACTTAACAGCAAGGAAAGTGGGAGCAGTCAAGCCGGGCAACTTCGAATCCTCCCAACGTTGGAAGAAAGCGGCAAACTGGCGCAGCTTGTCGAGGCGGTGATCGTTTGGCACCAGCGGAGCGGCGTCGGGAAGCCGCTTTTCCTTCGCTTTCCTAGTGGTCTTGACATTCCAGATCGTCCACATGTTAAGAATGAGCGCTAGGAAAGCTACCAAGCCAGAGGAAAAATGGTAGAACTTTGCTGCTTCTACAGTAGACTCGCTGAAGATGCTGGCTGCGTGCTGAACATTAGTTTTCTCCAAGTTCGTTGGATTCAAGGACCTTGTATTCAGTTGAAAGGCGATCCGAGCTGGTTGCCCAATTTCTTGTTCATGAAGTTTGTGCAAATCGCGAAAATCTGCTGTTTGGATTTTCTGGGGATCGGTGAAGTCCAGAAATTGAAACACCTGGCGCGAAATCCAATTGTTCAAGATGTTCTTAAAGTTGTGTACAGGGTCGAAGAGAAGGAACAGCGGCTCGCCAGACACCGGATTTGGAATTGATGATTGCAGCTTGCCTTTGCATAGAAGACCTTGAAAGAGGCTCCTATTCACTGCATTGTTGTCAACAATGCACACCACTGGCTTCAGGTGAACCCGATCAAGCAGAGCAAGGCAGTCAGTGAGGTGATTTTGCAAGTCCAGAGCACTAAGCCTACTTTTTGGAATAAGAGAAATTACTTCCTGGAAGTCTCCATGCAGTGACTTGATCAAAAAAGCGCACACAGTTTTGGCGAGCTCATCGGTTTCTGAGTCAGTGCCAAATACCTTGCCTCCACTGAATTCCATTCGCTTCGACGAATAAATTTCGTCGATTGCAAGAAGCACTACCCTCTCAGACTCAGGCAGGCTGTAAACTTTTAGCTTGAGATAATCTTCGGTAGCCTTGATGTCAGGGTCATTGCTCAACCCGGAAGAAAGCCTCTGCAGATGCCTAACACTTGGGAGGTTGACTGTGTTGGATTTCCGAATGAAATTGTACGCTGATGGGCTGTGGTGCTGCAACAGGTATGAAAAAGCAAGTAGCTCGCTGGAGTATGTTAGCTTCCCCTTCTTCAAACTCGAAAAGCTTAGCTGCTCGACAAGAAAATTAAGTTTAGCAAAAGCAGCCTCCTCAATAGATGTATCCAGCTCTTGATCACTCTTGACTTCAATCTTAGCTGACACTAGCAATCTAGTGCGGCCCCCCTTCGGGGCGCCCAATAAGAACGAAGCAAAAATAGTTTATGGAAATCAATGAAAAAGCACATTTTCTTAAAAACTAAGTCCTTTATCACTTTTAAAAATCACCTTATTCATTTAAAATTGTCATGGACAATAATATTTGCTATGAATCTCTTTTTTCTAAAATTAACAAACAGACGAGAAAATATAGCTTTCACAAAGATAACAGACATTACCCCTAAATAGAAAATATTCCCAAGACAGCAAGCATCCCCCCAGTAGCAAGCACCCGCCTCCAAAAGTAAACAACTGTAGACAGCAAGCATCCCCTAATACTCCTAGCAAGTATCCACCCAGATAGCAAGCATCCCCCAAATAGAAGCATCCCCCGGGCCCCGGATAAAAGCATCCACCCAGATAGCAAGCATCCCCCAAATAATGTAGAAGCATCCTTCCAGATAGCAAGCATCCTGCACATAGCAAGAATTCCTAAATAGCAAGCATCCCTGGATAGAAATAATCCTATACATGTAGCCAAGCTAATCAATCGCAGTAATCCTTGGCTATGAAGTGAAGTAATCCTTGGTTTATAAAGACCAATAATCTTTGGCTTATTGAGTGCAGTAATCCTTGGTTTATTAATAGTAATAATCCTTGGCTTCTCGAGTGCAGTAATCCTTGGTTTATTAATAGCAATAATCCTTGGCTTATCGAGTGCAGTAATCTTTGGTTTTCTAAGTGCAGTAATCCTTGGTTTATTAATAGCTATAATACTTGGCTTATCGAGTGCAGTAATCCTTGGTTTTCCAAGTGCAGTAATCCTTGGCTTATCGAGTGCAGTAATCCTTGGTTTATTAATAGCAATAATCCTTGGCTTCTCGAGTGCAGTAATCCTTTGTTTTCCAATTGCAGTAATCCTTGATTTATTAATAGCATTAATCCTTGGCTTCTTGAGTGCAGTAATCCTTGGTTTGCCAAGAGCAATTGTCCTTGGTTTATCGAGTGCATTAATCCTTGGTTTATTAATAGCAATAATCCTTGGCTTATCGAGTGCAGTAATCCTTGGTTTATTAATAGCAATAATCCTTGGCTTCTCGAGTGCAGTAATCCTTTGTTTTCCAATTGCAGTAATCCTTGGTTTATAAAGAGCAATAATCCTTGACTTATCGAGTGCAGTAATCCTTGGTTTATTAATAGCAATAATCCTTGATTAATCAAGTGCAGTAATCCTTGGTTTAATAATAGCAATAATCCTTGGCTTATCGAGTGCAGTAATCCTTAGTTTATTAATAGCAATAATCCTTGATTAATCAAGTGCAGTAATCCTTGGTTTAATAATAGCAATTGTCCTTGGTTTATCGAGTGCATTAATCCTTGGTTTATTAATAGCAATAATCCTTGGCTTATCGAGTGCAGTAATCCTTGGTTTATTAATAGCAATAATCCTTGGCTTCTCGAGTGCAGTAATCCTTTGTTTTCCAATTGCAGTAATCCTTGGTTTATTAATAGCAATAATCCTTGATTAATCAAGTGCAGTAATCCTTGGTTTAATAATAGCAATAGTCCTTGGCTTATCGAGTGCAGTAATCCTTGGTTTATTAATAGCAATAATCCTTGGCTTCTTGAGTGCAGTAATCCTTGGTTGGCCAAGAGCAATTGTCCTTGGTTTATCGAGTGCATTAATCCTTGGTTTATTAATAGCAATAATCCTTGATTAATCAAGTGCAGTAATCCTTGGTTTAATAATAGCAATAATCCTTGGTTTATCGAGTGCAGTAATCCTTGGTTTATTAATAGCAATAATCCTTGGCTTCTCGAGTGCAGTAATCCTTTGTTTTCCAATTGCAGTAATCCTTGGTTTATTAATAGCAATAATCTTTGATTAATCAAGTGCAGTAATCCTTGGTTTAATAATAGCAATAGTCCTTGGTTTATCGAGTGCAGTAATCCTTGGTTTATTAATAGCAATAATCCTTGGCTTCTCGAGTGCAGTAATCCTTGGTTTATTAATAGCAATAATCCTTGGCTTCTTGAGTGCAGTAATCCTTGGTTTGCCAAGAGCAATTGTCCTTGGTTTATCGAGTGCAGTAATCCTTGGTTTATTAATAGCAATAATCCTTGATTAATCAAGTGCAGTAATCCTTGGTTTAATAATAGCAATAATCCTTGGTTTATCGAGTGCAGTAATCCTTGGTTTATTAATAGCAATAATCCTTGGCTTATCGAGTGCAGTAATCCTTGGTTTATTAATAGCAATAAACCTTGGCTTCTCGAGTGCAGTAATCCTTTGTTTTCCAATTGCAGTAATCCTTGGTTTATAAAGAGCAATAATCCTTGACTTATCGAGTGCAGTAATCCTTGGTTTATTAATAGCAATAATCCTTGATTAATCAAGTGCAGTAATCCTTGGTTTAATAATAGCAATAATCCTTGGCTTATCGAGTGCAGTAATCCTTAGTTTATTAATAGCAATAATCCTTGATTAATCAAGTGCAGTAATCCTTGGTTTAATAATAGCAATTGTCCTTGGTTTATCGAGTGCATTAATCCTTGGTTTATTAATAGCAATAATCCTTGGCTTATCGAGTGCAGTAATCCTTGGTTTATTAATAGCAATAATCCTTGGTTTATCGAGTGCAGTAATCCTTGGTTTATTAATAGCAATAATCCTTGGCTTCTCGAGTGCAGTAATCCTTTGTTTTCCAATTGCAGTAATCCTTGGTTTATTAATAGCAATAATCTTTGATTAATCAAGTGCAGTAATCCTTGGTTTAATAATAGCAATAGTCCTTGGTTTATCGAGTGCAGTAATCCTTGGTTTATTAATAGCAATAATCCTTGGCTTCTCGAGTGCAGTAATCCTTGGTTTATTAATAGCAATAATCCTTGGCTTCTTGAGTGCAGTAATCCTTGGTTTGCCAAGAGCAATTGTCCTTGGTTTATCGAGTGCAGTAATCCTTGGTTTATTAATAGCAATAATCCTTGATTAATCAAGTGCAGTAATCCTTGGTTTAATAATAGCAATAGTCCTTGGTTTATCGAGTGCAGTAATCCTTGGTTTATTAATAGCAATAATCCTTGGCTTATCGAGTGCAGTAATCCTTGGTTTATTAATAGCAATAAACCTTGGCTTCTCGAGTGCAGTAATCCTTTGTTTTCCAATTGCAGTAATCCTTGGTTTATAAAGAGCAATAATCCTTGACTTATCGAGTGCAGTAATCCTTGGTTTATTAATAGCAATAATCCTTGATTAATCAAGTGCAGTAATCCTTGGTTTAATAATAGCAATAATCCTTGGCTTATCGAGTGCAGTAATCCTTAGTTTATTAATAGCAATAATCCTTGATTAATCAAGTGCAGTAATCCTTGGTTTAATAATAGCAATTGTCCTTGGTTTATCGAGTGCATTAATCCTTGGTTTATTAATAGCAATAATCCTTGGCTTATCGAGTGCAGTAATCCTTGGTTTATTAATAGCAATAATCCTTGGTTTATCGAGTGCAGTAATCCTTGGTTTATTAATAGCAATAATCCTTGGCTTCTCGAGTGCAGTAATCCTTTGTTTTCCAATTGCAGTAATCCTTGGTTTATTAATAGCAATAATCTTTGATTAATCAAGTGCAGTAATCCTTGGTTTAATAACAGCAATAGTCCTTGGTTTATCGAGTGCAGTAATCCTTGGTTTATTAATAGCAATAATCCTTGGCTTCTCGAGTGCAGTAATCCTTGGTTTATTAATAGCAATAATCCTTGGCTTCTTGAGTGCAGTAATCCTTGGTTTGCCAAGAGCAATTGTCCTTGGTTTATCGAGTGCATTAATCCTTGGTTTATTAATAGCAATAATCCTTGATTAATCAAGTGCAGTAATCCTTGGTTTAATAATAGCAATAATCCTTGGTTTATCGAGTGCAGTAATCCTTGGTTTATTAATAGCAATAATCCTTGATTAATCAAGTGCAGTAATCCTTGGTTTAATAATAGCAATAGTCCTTGGTTTATCGAGTGCAGTAATCCTTGGTTTATTAATAGCAATAATCCTTGGCTTATCGAGTGCAGTAATCCTTAGTTTATTAATAGCAATAATCCTTGATTAATCAAGTGCAGTAATCCTTGGTTTAATAATAGCAATAGTCCTTGGTTTACCGAGTGCAGTAATCCTTGGTTTATTAATAGCAATAATCCTTGATTAATCAAGTGCAGTAATCCTTGGTTTAATAATAGCAATAGTCCTTGGTTTATCGAGTGCAGTAATCCTTGGTTTATTAATAGCAATAATCCTTGGCTTCTTGAGTGCAGTAATCCTTGGTTTATTAATAGCAATAATCCTTGGCTTCTCGAGTGCAGTAATCCTTTGTTTTCCAATTGCAGTAATCCTTGGTTTATAAAGAGCAATAATCCTTGGTTTATCAAGTGCAGTAATCCTTGGTTTATTAATAGCAATAATCCTTGATTAATCAAGTGCAGTAATCCTTGGTTTAATAATAGCAATAATCCTTGGTTTATCGAGTGCAGTAATCCTTAGTTTATTAATAGCAATAATCCTTGATTAATCAAGTGCAGTAATCCTTGGTTTAATAATAGCAATAGTCCTTGGTTTATCGAGTGCAGTAATCCTTGGTTTATTAATAGCAATAATCCTTGGCTTCTCGAGTGCAGTAATCCTTTGTTTTCCAATTGCAGTAATCCTTGGTTTATTAATAGCAATAATCTTTGATTAATCAAGTGCAGTAATCCTTGGTTTAATAATAGCAATAGTCCTTGGTTTATCGAGTGCAGTAATCCTTGGTTTATTAATAGCAATAATCATTGGCTTCTCGAGTGCAGTAATCCTTGGTTTATCAATAGCAATAATCCTTGGCTTCTTGAGTGCAGTAATCCTTGGTTTGCCAAGAGCAATTGTCCTTGGTTTATCGAGTGCATTAATCCTTGGTTTATTAATAGCAATAATCCTTGATTAATCAAGCGCAGTAATCCTTGGTTTAATAATAGCAATAATCCTTGGTTTATCGAGTGCAGTAATCCTTGGTTTATTAATAGCAATAATCCTTGATTAATCAAGTGCAGTAATCCTTGGTTTAATAATAGCAATAGTCCTTGGTTTACCGAGTGCAGTAATCCTTGGTTTATTAATAGCAATAATCCTTGATTAACCAAGTGCAGTAATCCTTGGTTTAATAATAGCAATAGTCCTTGGTTTATCGAGTGCAGTAATCCTTGGTTTATTAATAGCAATAATCCTTGGCTTATCGAGTGCAGTAATCCTTGGTTTATTAATAGCAATAATCCTTGGCTTCTCGAGTGCAGTAATCCTTTGTTTTCCAATTGCAGTAATCCTTGGTTTAATAATAGCAATAATCCTTGGTTTATCGAGTGCAGTAATCCTTGGTTTATTAATAGCAATAATCCTTGATTAATCAAGTGCAGTAATCCTTGGTTTAATAATAGCAATAATCCTTGGTTTATCGAGTGCAGTAATCCTTAGTTTATTAATAGCAATAATCCTTGATTAATCAAGTGCAGTAATCCTTGGTTTATTAATAGCAATAGTCCTTGGTTTATCGAGTGCAGTAATCCTTGGTTTATTAATAGCAATAATCCTTGGCTTATCGAGTGCAGTAATCCTTAGTTTATTAATAGCAATAATCCTTGATTAATCAACTGCAGTAATCCTTGGTTTAATAATAGCAATAGTCCTTGGTTTATCGAGTGCAGTAATCCTTAGTTTACTAATAGCAATAATCCTTGGCTTATCGAGTGCAGTAATCTAAGTTTTGTTTTATTAAAGGACTAAATGTTTTATTAAAGGACTAAATATTTAATAAAAGCTTTTAATAAAAAAATTACACTACTACTTTTAAACTACTTAGATTCGAAACCAGGTCGCTGCATTAGCAGTCTAGCTCTTCAGCTCTAGGCTAGCTCTCATCGAAGTTATCAGTGAATTTGTACTACTTATATAATTCAACACTCACACCAAGTCAGGTAGAGTAAAAAGTCACACGAAGCAGTTATGACATAATCAATTTCTTAGGCAAGTCAGTACCAGTGTCTATGAAAGTTAACAAATGGTTACGTAATATAAATTGGGTACTGCGCTATGCTTTCACACTCAAAGCTGTGACGCAATTCAATTGAGTGTCAAATTCAGCCAGTACACAGACGATAAATAAAGTGTATTGTGATGCAATCCATTTTAGAATTTAGAATTCAACCGGTCAGTTTTTCTGCTAGCATTCTTACAATGCATTTCAAGTCGAAAGAGCTGCTTGACCTTTGCAAAAAAGCATGTTTTTCGAATATTTAATCCCTTTAGCATCAAGCAATTTCTTAGCCACGATGCATGTACTGTCACGGAATAATTTCTGATCGAACAGTGCAGGTTCGAAGAAAATTGGTTGAGCCATTTTTGCTAAAATCGATCACACACACACGCACACACAAACAGACCATTTTTAGTCTTAGCTGACAAGTCGGTGATAGCTTTCGTGACTGCCTCCTGAGCTAGTAAGAGGTGCTCCTCATAACCATGCCGGCAATCTTCCAAACGGACATTTTTTAGCCTAGCTAGGATGTTTTCAAGTTGGGCAAAGGTTTTAAGACTGCCATCAGCTACCAGATCTCCAGCAAAAGAGGCTTGCTTATCACCACCAACTGTGACCTCAAACAGCAGCTCTTGGCCAACATTCAGCGATGTGGCGATCTCCAAGTTGCCGGCACCGGACATTCTAGTTGTAAAAAAAGTTACACTCGATTCAGAGATCACCTTGAAAAAGCACCTTAGATGATCTGGTAGATCGTATGACCCAATAGCGGGGAAGTCAGAAATAACATCCTTTTGTAGAAGCTCCTCTGCTTCTACCTCGCAACGCTGAATGTCGTTCTCTCGACGGCTCTCAGCCGATGTACAAACCGTTTGCCTCTCTTCCGGGACGGCCTTGCTCAAGTAGGATACAACATTCGGGAAGATGCACGGTACAGCATCATCTGTCAGACGCCGGTTTTTCAGCTTAGCAGTAGCAGTCGATGGATCGTCAGATGCCGGCCTTTTGCGATTTGGGTTGGAATCCGCAGAGACAGTCACAAAAAACTTACCTGGAAAATGCAGAGAGCAAACCCGATAGTTGTGACTTGGGTCAGACCGCAGCTTACACAGCTCGGCCGCAGTCCATTGTCGAGGAATTGTAGCGATCCACTTGTTCAGCAGATCCAGATTCTCGAAAAAAGGAAACTTGTGGATGGAAACAGTCGGGTCCTTCTTATACCGAGGCAAATTAGTAACAGAAGCTGGAACACAGCACTTGTATCCCATGATGTATTATGCAAATGTTCGATTAAAAAATTAGAGTTTAGAAAATCAGAGAATTGCTCAGAGTGAGTTGATGTCAGTTGTTTTTTGCTGCCTAAATGATATCCTGCACGAGAAGATATAGGCATAACATAGAAAAGATATGAGTAATTCAGTGTACAGTAAACGAAGGACAAAATTCTTTGCTTCCCAAGTTACCAAAACGAGACTAAACTTGTAGAGGAGGTGGGGAGGGGCCATGTGAGTGTCGCTTCCTGGTGAGCGAAGCGAACAAAGAGGCTTCCCTGGTTGAGGGTTATATTTTATCGGGTTTCAAGGTTCACAGGGGATTTTTTAGATTAGAAGGTTTATGGGGGGCATCGCTGACATGTCAAGGCTTACGGGGGGAATAGCTGAGATGTCAAGGCTCATGGGGGTATAAATGAGATTTCAAGGCTAAAGTCGGAAGCTAAACATGTAGTTTATTGAAAACTTTTTATTACATTATTTGTTGGCTCCTCAGGGGAAGGATCGCTGATAGAAAAAGCGTAATGTAAAAAATAAAAGAAGCTCCATGTCGAAGTTAAGAGATTCATTTGGGAATCCCTACGATGTCGAGGCTTGCAGGGAATCGCTATAATTCTGTAGTAGTGCTATAATGACTCAGAATTACTGAAATTTCAATGGATTAGGGTTAGGTTAGGGTTAGGGTTAGGCTAGGGTTAGGGTTAGGGTTAGGCTAAGGTTAGGGTACGTTAGAAGGTTGACAGATTTTTTTTCGATTTCAAGGCTTATTGGGGGCATCGCTGAGATGTCAAGGGGGAAGTTGATATGTTAAAGCTTGTGGGGGGGAATTACTGACATGTCAAGGCTTACAAGGGACTTCTGAGATATATTGCAAAGAGATGCTACATGTAGTTTATTACAAAACTTGTACTGCATTTTTGGCTCCCCAACGCTAAGATACTAAGCTAAAAATACTACTAACGCTTCACAAATTTAATGCAGTTGTCAGGCTGTAGGGTTAGTGTTAGGGTTGGTATTAGGGTTTAGGTTTAGGGTTAGGTTCAGGGTTATTGCGTTAAGATTCGGGTTAGGGTTAGGGTTAGGGTAGCTTATAACTCAGCTCATGTAGCTTATTAAAATGTTTATCATGGAAGCATCATGCAAAAATAATGGAAGCGTCATGTAAAAATCATAGAAGCATCATGCAAAAACTCATGGACAAAATATTGAATTTAGGGTTTTGGTTAGGGTTAGGGTTAGGGTTAGAAGTTTGACAGGAGATTTTTAAGATTTCAAGGCTACATGTAGCTTATTAAAAAACGTGTATTGCATTTCTTTGGCTCCCCAACGGGGGGGCGTAGATTGCTAGTATCTACGAGCGTATCTATCTATCTGTGGGTTTTGCTGTGGGAGCTGACTCACGCCAACTGGACTATATATATCTCGTATCTATATCAATATGGACTTACTATACTGCAGTGTTTAAGCTCAAATTCGTAGCCACTAGTGAAGCGCCCTAGAAGCATTTCTTATCTCGTATCAACAAGCCCCATTCCCTGGCTTGGAGCGGTTACGAAAATTAGATTTCTCGGTAGTTGCTCGCACTCTTTTGCACTACTTGAGTAGTCTGATTTTCGTTCGGAATAGCTGGTTCCAGCAGGTAGTTCCTCTGGATAAAAGCGCTTACCGCGCCCATTGGCTTTCCAGCTGCCTTAATCGTTTCCGGTGATCTTGTGTGCGTGCTTTGAGCTTGATTGGCTGCGGCAAGCAAGCTCGAAAGAGCTCGCTTCGCTCGCTCTTTCTCGCTATCTACTATCTATCTATCTATCTCTCTGTCTATCTATCTATCTATCTATCTATCTATCTATCTATCTATCTATCTATCTATCTATCTATCTATCTATCCATCTATCCATCTATCTATCTATCTATCTATCTATCTATCCATCTACGAGTATCTATCTATCTATCTCTCTATCCATCTATCTATCTATCTATTTATCTATCTATCTATCTATCTATCTATCTATCTATCTATCTATCTATCTATCTATCTATCTATCTATCTATCTATCTATCTATCTATCTATCTATCTATCTATCTATCTCTCTGTCTATCTATCTATCTATCTATCTATCCATCTTTCTATCTATCTATCTATCTATTTATCTATCTATCTATCTATCTCTCTGTCTATATATCTATCTATCTATCTATCTATCTATCTATCTATCTATCTATCTATCTATCTATCTAGCTATTTATCTTGTCCATCCAAATAGAGGATTTCTGATTTTTGCACGTTTACGAACATGCGCGTTTTAGCTAATCAGAACTTCGGTTTAGTTGAACAGACATTGTATTCTGTTCAAAAAGCTATGAGCTTGTGTTGACGGAAGTTTTGAAAACACACATGTTTTGAGTTGCTGGTTTAGGGCGCAAAATGAAACTTTTGCGGTTAAAATTGGCCAAGGAAAAATCAAATTACAACTTTTTCTAATACTAATAGCTTCAAATATTGAATTTATAACAAATCTGTCAGAACTGACTCACAGACTAGCTCGTGATTGCTTAAAATTCAAAGATTTTATTCATTGCAGATTTTATTCAGTTATAAGACCGACTAAAAAAGAAGTTACTCCTACAAAAACTTGCAAACAGATGGCGTAGAAACTTGCCTATGCAAATTCTCCCTAAACTTAAAAACTTCAGAGAGGAGTATATACGAGTATTTGATAGAAGATAAGGGTTTTGGAACGAGTTTTGACTTTGAGTTGGAGTGGGGTTTGAGGTTAGGTTTACGAAGTTGTTAGAAAATATGAAAATAAGTCTATAATCAACTTTCAATTCAAACATTCAGATCTCGAGCAAACATGGCCGGGTCACAAGCTACGTCACAAGAGGGCCTATTTTTCTCTTCCGTGGCCGAGGACAATAGCACAAGTGTCGATGCTCTTCTACGCGGCGTTGATGTTAACACGACCGACCAGGATGGTCAATCTGCTCTTCACGTTGCTGCTCAGAAAGGCTCAGCCCATATGATCAAGCAGCTGCTGGATAAATCCGCAAACTATGAGCTTTCTGATAGGCATGGAATGACGCCACTGATGTATGCCTCACAGGGAGGTCATATCGATGCGGTGAAGCAACTATTTTCAAAAGACGTCGATGTAAGAAGACGCACAGGTAACGGAGAACCGGCGGTATTCTTCGCGCTGATGTCAGGGCACATAGACATCGCTGAGATGCTAGAAAGCAAAGCAAGTTGCCTAAAAGGGTTGCCAGAACAGCTGAGAATGTCGATTCTTGAGAAAGCTGTAAATCACAACCAAAAGCCTGTGGTTGACTTTATGATCAAGCACAATTGCCTTGATAGTGAATGCAATCACAGGAATCTGCGACGACTTGCTTCGCTGGCCTGCAGCAATGAGAACTCGAGCGTCGAGTTGCTCAGCTTGTTTAAAGTTAAGTTCGATCAACCCGGTGAAGATGGCAGCAGCATTCTGTGTCGCGCTGTCAAGATTGGGCTTTACGATAAAGTTGATTACATTGTGAAAAATGGCTGCGATGTTCGGCACCATTCTGAATGCGTGCAGGAGGCCGTCCAACATGACAGGCTGGAAATACTGAAGCTTTTGGTCAGTCAAGGTGCTCAAATGTACGCCATTGATAGTGAGGGATATTCTCCTCTTCAACGGACAATTCTTAATGGGTCGGTTGAAATGTTTCGTTATCTTTTCTATCAGCAGAACTGCTCAACTGCGAGCCATCCGAGTCTTGGCTCCCTTGCTCTGATTGCTGCTACAAAGACAAAAGATAATCAAGTTGAGGAAATCCTAAAGGAGATGATTCAGGGAGAAATACCAGTTGACGAGCCGCACCCAGACACACGCGATACTCCGCTGTTGGCTCTCTGTCAGAAAGGACCTATCGAGGCAGTTTATTTGCTTCTTAAGAACCAATGCAACGGAAGCGCCAGAAACAAAGACGACATCACTCCTGCGTTGCAGGCAACTAAGTGCAAAAACGAAAACATTCTGCGGCTACTAGGAGATCACAATGCTGCTCTGGACATCCCCGATAAAAATGGGGAAACGCCGATAATGCGTGCTGGTCGTGACCAGTCGCTTTCGATTGTACGCTATTTGGCTAAACACAGTTGCAGCCTGCATGGCAAGGATGCGTACGGCATGACCATTGCTCACTATGCTGCAAAGGAAAACAATTTCTCGATGCTCAAGTTTCTTCAGGAGCAAAAGACTCCTATAGACGTACCAGATTGTCGAGGAGTGACGCCTCTGATGGTTGCCATAGACAATTGGAAACAACCGGGCGGCATGGAAATCTTCAAGCTGCTCGTCAGTGGCCCTGAAGCTCTGAATATTAATCAGCGCGACTGGAATGGAAAATCTGCAATTCAACATGCAGTTGGTAACGGACAGCTTGAGCTAGTGCGATTTCTTAAAGCCAATGGCGCCGATATGCTCACGATCGACCATGCAGGAAACACACTACTACTGGAGTCTCTGATGAAGGGGAATTTCGATATTCTCTCAACTTTTCTGATTGATTCTGGGTGCGATCTGCATGCGTCAAATGATGAACAAGAGAGTCAGGTTCATTACGCCTGCAAGCAGCAAAGTAAAAGTTTGTTGATGTCAATGTTAAATAGCCAGATGCCAGCTGATACTAAAGACAAGAAAGGTATCACGCCTTTTATGATCAGCTCACATGGTAACGATTCTCTCGTTTTGACACTGAGATCAAATAGAAATGACGTTGCCGATGTGAACAAACGAACTTTAAAAGGTAGAAATGCCACTCATATGGCCGCTCTGAGTGGCAGCCTCAAAGTTTTGGAATCTTTTCTGATGTTTGGATGCGCGTTTGACCAAGAGGACAATAACGGAGACACGCCACTGATTCTAGCCTGCTCGGCTGCAAATGATCCACACGAAGTAGAGAGGCCGAAAATTGCCGGCTATTTAATCAAGCACGGTGCCAACCCCAACGCGGTAAATCGCATCGGGCGGACAGCAATTCACTACGCTTGCGAGTTCGGATCTCTGGAATTGATTGGCGTTTTGCTAGAAAAGGGTGCCAATTTGAATGTTCGGGATGCAAAGTTAGTCACACCTTTAATGCTAGCCGCCAGAAAGCAAAATCTAAATGTTTTAAAATATCTCGTTGAGAAGGGAGCGAATTCCAGCATATTCGATTCTTGCGGAAGAACAGCATTGCACTACGCAGTGGAAGGAAGGAACGATGAAGTGATAAAGTTTCTCGTTACCAAGCAGGAGCTGGACCCAAACGCTGTTGACAGCTTTGCAATGTCCCCAGTGATGATTAGCATTAAGGTCAACTCGAAATCTACACTCGATGAACTAAAGGCCTGTGGCGCATGGCTATGGGAAGAATTCAACGACCAGGAACAAAACCTGGCATATTTTGCCTGTTCGAACAGCAACTTTGAACTGCTAAAAGAGCTAAAAAGTTGTGGGATCTCATTGTGCAGTGAAACAAAGTCAAAAGACAACTGCTTAACCGTCGCCAGCAGTGTTGGATGCGAGAAGATTGTTGCGTTTTTATTTGAAGGCGAGAACAAACCTTTAGTCTATCACCAAACCATGGATGGCAACACTGCCTTGATGTGCGCGGCAAGAAACCTACACTTGGGAGTAATTTCTGCTTTACTTTTGCAGAAAGCGACAGTTCATAAGAAAAACTGTGACGGTAGAAACGTGTTGCATATTCTTTGCAGCTCACATGATCAACCTGGGAATACCGAATCGAGTTTGCACACCCTGTGTGAATTAATTCCCAAGCTAATTAGCTCTGGGGTGCCTTTTGATGATGCAGATAACCAAGGAAAAACAGGACTTCATTTAGCCTGCGAAACTGGCAACCGTCATGTGGCTGAGCTTCTAATTAATACAGGTGCTGCGCTTAACCAACCGGACATTAAAGGCGAGACACCCATCTTTTACGCCATCCGCGGGGAAAAAGTCGATGTCGTTAAACTCTTGCTACAGCATGGAGCTTCAATCGAATTTGAGAACCAAAGTGGCGAGACGCCATTGTCTGTTGCTGTTGAATTGAACAATCCAGAGATCTCAGAGCTCTTTTCACAGGATTTTGATAACCTTGACGTCAATAAGCTGACAGACAATCTGATTGTCAACATTTTTCGAATGCATGATCTGAAGCAGCTCGACAAATTGCTTAGCAAAGGATTCGATGGCACGAGGAATAATAATGGAACAACTTTGCTTCATCTCGCAGTGAAGATGGGCGATGCAGAACTACTAAGAAGTCTAGTCAATCGCAAGAATGAACCGCAGTATGAATTCCTCCGCATAATAGTTGATCATCAGGATGATTTGGGCAACACACCGCTTCACATAGCCATCAGAATGCACAGACTGGATATGGCCGACCTGCTATTTGAGTTGGATCTGCGCACCGACGTAAGAAACCTCAAGGGCTTCATGCCATTTCATGTTGCGGTCAGCTGCAACAAGCTTGTACTTGTGCAGTGGTTCTATGAAAAACAGGAATCTCCTTTCGACCCGGAACAAGAAGAACCGGCTGAAACAATTTCACCCCTCCATTTGGCTGCAATTAGAGGGAATATCTCTATATTTAAGTACCTGGAAAGCAAAGGTTTCAAAAATACAAGAAAATGCAGTAATGGCAACAGCTGCGCCCACTATGCGGCAATTCACGGAAATCTACCAATTCTGCAACACATTGAAGCAGAGAACTACGAAGTGATGTCGCAAAAGAATAAAAGAAACCTGACGCCATTTCACTATGCAGTGCTGCATGGAAACACGGAAGCCGCTCAGTTTCTATATAATTTCGTGATGGGTGGTACCTTTCCGGAAGATATCGTGCACTTTGCTGTTCTCGAAGGCCACCAGCATATGGTGGAATGGCTTCAAAAGCGTGGTGTAAATAGCTACTATGAATGCCCTGTAACGGGGAAAACATCGTTGTGGTACGCCTTTGCGTCTGGGAATTCTCACCTTGTTGAGGAACTCCTCCCTCGAGAAAACCTTGAAGTCTTGACCAAGCACGATGACAGCTTAGCTCATGCGGCAGCGCGCGCTAATCATGCTCACTTGCTCCGTCTGCTCAAAGCAGGAGACGCCCAGCTGGACAAAGTAAACAAAGATGGAAACACCCCAGTGCTAGATTGCGCCCAGCTTGGAAACTATGAGAGCCTGAAACTACTGCTCGAATTCCAGTGCGACATTCGCAGAATTAACCAACGGCATCGGTCGATTGTCCATCTTGCCTGCATCCTTGGCATGCAAAAGAAACAAAACCAGGAGCAGCGATTGAAAATTCTGCAACTAGCATTTAATGAGCGCCTAGATATGGACGTCGCTGACAGCCAGGGCAACACAGCACTGATGTATGCGAGCCACTATGGACTTCAGCAACTAGTCAGCTTCCTTCTAGAAACAGCACGCTGCGATCCTAACGCCTCAAACGAGAATGGCACCACTGCAGTGCACCTCGCTGCTAAAGCTGGCCACAAGGAAGTTCTTAAGATTCTTGACAAAAGAAAAGCAAACCTGCAGGCAACAGACAGCAGGGGAACCACTCCCATAATGATCGCTGTGTACTACCAGAGACTCGAAGCGCTGAAGTATCTCCTGGAAAGCAACTTTGTGGAGGGAGCAGAGGACACTCGTGGCAGGTCATTGAAAAGTCTGGCCGCATTTACTTCAAATGCGATTAGGCAACAGCTGGAGAAGAAAGCAGTGCAGATTGACCCGATCGCCCAGCAACCTGAGTAAGTTTTTTTTGCCTATAATTCAAATTCATACTCAACTGAGCAGTTAAAAAATTGCAACTATATGTAATATTAACTCACTATTTGTAGCATACTGCTAGAGAACGGAGTCGGCTTCGACATCGACACGGAGCTGTGCGACCACCCGGAATTTCAGGCCCAAAGCAATGTAGACGAAAATGAAGATCCAGAGATTCTACCGGACGAGTCTGTCGCGTAAGTTGAAGGTCGTTCGATCATTGCTCAATTTTGTTTGATCATTGCTTAATTTCGTTTGATCATTGCTCAATTTCGTTTGATCATTGCTCAATTTCGTTTGATCATTGCTCAATTTCGTTTGATCATTGCTCAATTTCGTTTGATCATTGCTCAATTTCGTTTGATCATTGCTCAATTTCGTTTGATCCTTGCTCAATTTCGTTTGATCATTGCTCAATTTGTTTGATCATTGCTCAATTTCGTTTGATCATTGCTCAATTTCGTTTCATTATTGCTCAATTTCGTTTGATCTGTTTACCGACTGCCAGCAAAAGTGATCTAAACATATCGGCTTCTTTCGGGGCTTCTTTCAGGGGAACCAACAATTACATCATCCCGTGTCGAACGGGCGTCAGTCAGGGTCATCAGACAATCGACTCGGTTTCCGTGGCCCCAACTGACCCCTCCGTTCTCGAGGATCCCTAAAGGTGCCAATCGATGCAAATCAAATTTATCCTGCAACACAAGCGTAACTTTGCTACGGACTCTGTGACTTTAAAATTTAAGCATCAGAGTTTTTTTGACGGTATCTATATTAACTTTGTCGTTTTTATTGAAGCAATGAGTTTTAATTGACAATTGCATCAAAATTCAGACAGATAGAGGCACTAAGATAGACAGACAGACAGACAGACAGACAGACAGACAGATAGACAGACAGACAGACAGACAGACAGACAGACAGACAGACAGACAGACAGACAGACAGACAGATAGACAGACAGACAGACAGACAGACAGACAGACAGACAGACAGACAGACAGACAGACAGACAGACAGACAGACAGACAGACAGACAGACAGACAGACAGACAGACAGACAGACAGACAGACAGACAGACAGACAGACAGACAGACAGACAGACAGACAGACAGACATACAGACAGACAGATCGACGGACGGACAGATTAAAGGTTTTATTAGCTTTTTTCAGAAAATATTTACTCTTATAGATTTTTTTCGCGTATTTTTCTCATTCGAATAACATCGTCTCTTAATTATTAAAATTCCGAAAAATTTATGATGCGTCAGTAAATTTCTAGAAGCCACTTCACTTTACTGTCCAGTGAACCCTCTGCCTAATTTTTCTCTTTGTCTCGATTTTAAGCTCAAGCCGGCAAGTTTATATATTTTATCGTCATTATTGATTCAATAGCTACAAAATATCATACATATTTGAAAGTACCTGTTTTATCAGTATAGTTTTTATGCTTCATTTTTTACTAATCTAAGAAATTTTGTTTATAACTAAGCTATACACAATGTTTGGTCGGGTGGTGATCAGTCTCCCGAAAACTCCCACTTCCAGACACTTAAGCCTGGGAACAAAATCAGTGATCACTTACTGTTGCGGGCTCCTCTTCTTTGTCGCGCGTGTCTGTAGAGCTCGTCTCCTTAGGGCTGTTCCTCCCGGGGTCTTACTTTGACTTAGCTGCAGGGGGCTCCGTGCGTCCGGAAACAGCGAGGAGGCGTTGTCGCCCATTTCGCTAACCCTGGTGACCACGGGCAGCTAGTGCTGCGGTGTCGCGCAGGGAGTTCCGGTGGCGCCGGCGTCCGCAGCGCGGTCCCCCTCCGGAGAGTCCAGGAGGTGGATTGTCGCTCGCCCGGTAGCCCTTAGGTAGCGGACGAGCTGGCAGAGATTCTCGGCCTGAAAACGTCGGAGAGGTCCGGGTTTGGGCCGAGGTAGGTGAGCCTGTCCTGAGTAAAGGCGGGGCATTCACAGATGAAGTGCTCCGCATTCTCGACACCGGAGAGGCAGAAAGGGCATTCCTCACTGCGGATTTTCTCCTGGAGGTAACGATGCCTGGCAAAGCAGCCATGACCCGAGAGGGCCATGGTAACCGCCCTGATGTCCCTGCGGTTGAGTCCAAGCAGGGCCTTGCGCAGGGCGGAGGAAGGACAGGGGACAGCCGCGCGGGATTGCCGGCAGTCGGGGGTGTTAGCCCACCTCTCCCTGTGCTTAGAAGCCACCCACTGGTTGATCCGAGTGGTGACAACGGCGATGGGGGTGGGGGCCACGGGCAGGGGACCAGTGAAGGAACCGGTCGAGCCAGCCTTGGCCAGGCGATCGGCCAGCTCGTTGCCGGGGTGGCCCGAATGCCCGGGGATCCACCTTAGAGACACCTTGTTGGAGGCGCCTAAGCGGTTGAGCTGCCCGATGCAGTCGAGGACTGTACGCGAGCAGGTGGTGGTGCGCTCAAGCGCGTGAATCGCCGCTTGACTGTCCGAGTGGAGGGTAATTTCCTTCCCCAGACGCGCTGATTGTACAGCTCCATGGCGCAGGAGCTGATGGCGAGAACTTCGTTCTGGAAGACGGTGGAGCAGGTGCCGGTGTGTTGGGAGAAGGTCGCCACAGTTCTCCCTCCAGACACAATGCAGTAGCCGTATCCAGAGGCGGAGTTGATTTGGGACCCGTCAGTGAAGCAGTGGATTTCATGGGGTTTCCAGCTGTCTCTCGCTTCATGGCGTGGTGGAATGCTGGTTTTGAATTTGAGCGGGGGGCAGAGCGTGGACGGGATTCCGTCCGAGAGGGTCAGCAGGCCTCTCGCTGCTTCCAAGTCTCGCAGGCTGAGGTCGCCATGCGGCCGGAGGTTCCGCTTTCTGAAGGCAAACTGCTTCTGGATTTGGACACCCGCGTCAAGCAGACGACGGGTGGTTTTCATAGCCTCCCCTCTAACAAAGAGGTCGAGGGGGGGAATGTCCAAGAAGGAGTTCATGCCAGCGAAGAGCGTTGAGGGAGCCGCGCTCATGATAGCTCGACAAGCGCGGCCTTGCACCCTATTTAAAACCTCAAGAACCCCTTTCACCTCTAGGGCACTGTTCCAAATGAAGCCGGCAAAGGAGATGGCCGGTCTAACAATGGCAGTGTAAATCCACCAGAGGCGGCGGGGGGTGAGGCCCCAGACAGACAGACAGACAGACAGACAGACAGACAGACAGACAGACAGACAGACAGACAGACAGACAGACAGACAGACAGACAGACAGACAGACAGACAGACAGACAGACAGACAGACAGACAGACAGACAGACAGACAGACAGACAGACAGACAGACAGACAGACAGACAGACAGACAGACAGACAGACAGATAGACAGACAGACAGACAGACAGACAGACAGACAGACAGACAGACAGACAGACAGACAGACAGACAGACAGACAGACAGACAGACAGACAGACAGACAGACAGACAGACAGACAGACAGACAGACAGACAGACAGACAGACAGACAGACAGACAGACAGACAGACAGACAGACAGACAGACAGACAGACAGACAGACAGACAGACAGACAGACAGACAGACAGACAGACAGACAGACAGACAGACAGACAGACAGACAGACAGACATACAGACAGACAGATCGACGGACGGACAGATTAAAGGTTTTATTAGCTTTTTTCAGAAAATATTTACTCTTATAGATTTTTTTCGCGTATTTTTCTCATTCGAATAACATCGTCTCTTAATTATTAAAATTCCGAAAAATTTATGATGCGTCAGTAAATTTCTAGAAGCCACTTCACTTTACTGTCCAGTGAACCCTCTGCCTAATTTTTCTCTTTGTCTCGATTTTAAGCTCAAGCCGGCAAGTTTATATATTTTATCGTCATTATTGATTCAATAGCTACAAAATATCATACATATTTGAAAGTACCTGTTTTATCAGTATAGTTTTTATGCTTCATTTTTTACTAATCTAAGAAATTTTGTTTATAACTAAGCTATACACAATGTTTGGTCGGGTGGTGATCAGTCTCCCGAAAACTCCCACTTCCAGACACTTAAGCCTGGGAACAAAATCAGTGATCACTTACTGTTGCGGGCTCCTCTTCTTTGTCGCGCGTGTCTGTAGAGCTCGTCTCCTTAGGGCTGTTCCTCCCGGGGTCTTACTTTGACTTAGCTGCAGGGGGCTCCGTGCGTCCGGAAACAGCGAGGAGGCGTTGTCGCCCATTTCGCTAACCCTGGTGACCACGGGCAGCTAGTGCTGCGGTGTCGCGCAGGGAGTTCCGGTGGCGCCGGCGTCCGCAGCGCGGTCCCCCTCCGGAGAGTCCAGGAGGTGGATTGTCGCTCGCCCGGTAGCCCTTAGGTAGCGGACGAGCTGGCAGAGATTCTCGGGCCTGAAAACGTCGGAGAGGTCCGGGTTTGGGCCGAGGTAGGTGAGCCTGTCCTGAGTAAAGGCGGGGCATTCACAGATGAAGTGCTCCGCATTCTCGACACCGGAGAGGCAGAAAGGGCATTCCTCACTGCGGATTTTCTCCTGGAGGTAACGATGCCTGGCAAAGCAGCCATGACCCGAGAGGGCCATGGTAACCGCCCTGATGTCCCTGCGGTTGAGTCCAAGCAGGGCCTTGCGCAGGGCGGAGGAAGGACAGGGGACAGCCGCGCGGGATTGCCGGCAGTCGGGGGTGTTAGCCCACCTCTCCCTGTGCTTAGAAGCCACCCACTGGTTGATCCGAGTGGTGACAACGGCGATGGGGTGGGGGCCACGGGCAGGGGACCAGTGAAGGAACCGGTCGAGCCAGCCTTGGCCAGGCGATCGGCCAGCTCGTTGCCGGGGTGGCCCGAATGCCCGGGGATCCACCTTAGAGACACCTTGTTGGAGGCGCCTAAGCGGTTGAGCTGCCCGATGCAGTCGAGGACTGTACGCGAGCAGGTGGTGGTGCGCTCAAGCGCGTGAATCGCCGCTTGACTGTCCGAGTGGAGGGTAATTTCCTTCCCCCAGACGCGCTGATTGTACAGCTCCATGGCGCAGGAGCTGATGGCGAGAACTTCGTTCTGGAAGACGGTGGAGCAGGTGCCGGTGTGTTGGGAGAAGGTCGCCACAGTTCTCCCTCCAGACACAATGCAGTAGCCGTATCCAGAGGCGGAGTTGATTTGGGACCCGTCAGTGAAGCAGTGGATTTCATGGGGTTTCCAGCTGTCTCTCGCTTCATGGCGTGGTGGAATGCTGGTTTTGAATTTGAGCGGGGGCAGAGCGTGGACGGGATTCCGTCCGAGAGGGTCAGCAGGCCTCTCGCTGCTTCCAAGTCTCGCAGGCTGAGGTCGCCATGCGGCCGGAGGTTCCGCTTTCTGAAGGCAAACTGCTTCTGGATTTGGACACCCGCGTCAAGCAGACGACGGGTGGTTTTCATAGCCTCCCCTCTAACAAAGAGGTCGAGGGGGGGAATGTCCAAGAAGGAGTTCATGCCAGCGAAGAGCGTTGAGGGAGCCGCGCTCATGATAGCTCGACAAGCGCGGCCTTGCACCCTATTTAAAACCTCAAGAACCCCTTTCACCTCTAGGGCACTGTTCCAAATGAAGCCGGCAAAGGAGATGGCCGGTCTAACAATGGCAGTGTAAATCTACCAGAGGCGGCGGGGGGTGAGGCCCCAGGTAGCACCGAAAGCTCTGCGGATCTGCGCGAGAGTCGCGAGAGCTTTGCGGGCTTTAGCTTGGACGTGCGGGGTCCAGCTCAACCTGTGGTCGAGGGTGACGCCCAGACATCTAGTTTGTTTCTCCATGGCAACAGGTTTGCCGTAGAGGGAGAGCGGTTCGATCCTCCAGTTTCGGCGGCTGGTGAACATGATAGCCACGGTTTTAGACTCAGAGAACCTGAGACCGCAGCTATGTGCCCAGCGCTCGGCACGGTGGATGAAGGCTTGAAGGAGGTCCCTGAGGACCGCGGGCGATGGTCCAGCCACAGTGGCGGTAATATCGTCCGCATAGCCGACCTTCTGAACAGCGTCCGGATGCGGGCTGCAAAGCAGCTCGTCCATGACTAAGTTCCAGAGGATCGGGCTGAGGACTCCACCTTGCGGTCCGCCTTTCTGGACTTCCACGGAGCGTGAGTGTCCCAGGAGGTGCGAGGTGGCAGTACGATGGGAGACCATGTACATGATCCAGCGGGTGAGGTGCTCGTGCGTGCCCCGGGATTCCAGGGCTCGCTTAAAGGCTTCAAAGAGCACATTGTTAAAAGCACCATCAATGTCGAGGAAAAGCGATAGCGCGTATCCACTGCCAAGCACGGCGCGCTCCAGCTTGTCGACAACGGCGTGCAGCGCACTTTCGATGGAACGTCCAGGACGAAAGGCGTGCTGATTAGGGGAGAGCGGGGAGTTCCTCAGCTCAACGAGGAGAAGGCGCCATAGCACCAGCCGTTCCATCAGTTTGAGGAAGAAGGACGTCAGACTGATAGGGCGGTAAGCTTTGGCGGAGTGATAGTCTCCCTTTCCTGGCTTGGGTATGAGGACTACCGTAGCCTCTTGCCAGGCTTTTGGCACATACCCGAGGGTAATGCTGGCCTTGAAGAGGTTGCAGAGGAGGCCGAGAAACCTGTCATTTTTAACTGCCTCATGAAGGAAGGCAGGATAAATGTTGTCAGGACCCGGGGACTTGAAAGGAGAGAAGGATTTTGCGGCGCGAGCCGTCCTCTCTCTAGTAATGATGGTCGAAGCCAGGATCTGTCCGCCCGGAGAGTGGTCCGGTGGGCCTAGCTGCGGTGCGGCACGTGGGAAAGAGCTGGTGAGCATAATGTCCAGCGATTCCCCAGGGTTCTCAGCGAGCCGGCCGTCCGGTCTTTTAATGACTGAGAGCTTTGACATTTTGTCGAGGGTGAGAGCCTTAACTACGCGCGAAGTAGGGCGGGTGCCTTCTAACTCCGCGCAGTATTGGCGCCATTTGTCGGACTTGGCTTTCCTGGTTTCACGCTTAAAGTCGCGGATCGCTTCTTGATAGGCGGCCAGGTCAGCTGGGTCCTTGCTCTTGCGAGCTTTCCGTTGGAGGCACTTTGCCTTGCGCCGGAGGGATCCGAGCGCCGGGTGCCACCAGGGGGCGGATTTTTTGCCTTTGTAGGCTTTAAGAGGACAGGAAGCCTCATGGGCTGTCAGGACGGTCTTGCTGAGCAAGTCTGCAAGGTCATCCACTTCCTGACAGGTGGTTGGAGCGACGGTAGTCAGCTGATCTGTCTGGCATTTCAGGGTTTCCGTGAAAGCCGTCCAATCAGTGTTCCGGACGTTCCTTTTCCACAGAATGTGAGGCTTGGGGCAAGAGGATTGCAAACGAAAACGAACGAAGCGATGGTCAGACAGAGACTCCTCTTCGTCCCACACCTCCCAGTCCTTGACTGAAGGAGCCAAGCCATGGGAGACGAGGGTAACGTCGAGGGCCTCCGTCCATCGCCCATTGTCAAAGGTCGGGGTTCCACCAATGTTGCAAAACTCAGTGTTGGTGGTGCAGATGTAAGCAAGGAGTTCCTCGCCTCTGCTATTGGAAGTATTACTGCCCCAGTGGGTGTGGTGAGCGTTGATGTCGCCCGCCACCAGCAGCTCGAACCTACGGTTAGAGCAGTAGTCCACGAGGGAGGTGAGGTTGGGTGGAACCGCGGGGCCATCGCCAGGGATATAGATTGAGGCGATGATGACCGTGCGGTTGGTGATAATGTGGTTGGACTGAATGACACAGAGGTCTCTGTCAGAGAGGTCCGGTCTGTGCCAAGCTTTGAGGTGGGTAGATACGAAAATGGCTGCTCTGGGGTTTTGGGGGTCTTGAAAACAGTCAAAACCAGCAGGAATATTCGGAATCTTACCTTTCTTTGTCCAGGGCTCCTGGAGTAGGATGATGCCCGGTTTCGCAAAGTTTGCCACCCGCATCAGGTTGGTCGAGGCCGCGATGCAGTGGTGCAGGTTAAGCTGCAGGATGTCCACTCCGGGAATTCCACGAGTGGTCCGCGCAGCTTCCTGCCGGCTCAAGGCGAGTTGTGCAGGAGAGCTGCCTCTTCTGCCTCGCCGATAGCTCCAGGCTCCAGCTCCATGGGCTCCTCCCGGATGGATTCCATGGTCGAGGGCGAGGTCGCTACCTGGGCGGCATTCTCGCTCTCGGCCCGGTTTTCCGGGGGGGGGGCCGCAGTGGTGACACTGGGCTGGGGGTGGCTGCGGTTGGGGGCCTTGGCGGTGTCCAGCAGCTGCTTCGCGCGCTGAGTCAGACCAGAGCGGATAGTGTTCCGGGCGGGTTTCCGGCCCTTTCCACGTCCGCCTGTTGCTGCAGCTTTCGCGGCTTTCCCTCTGACAGGGTCCACGTCCTCGGAGGGGTCGTGACGACCGGGAGCTTCTTTTCCTGGGCGTTTCCGCCCGGCAGAGCCCCCGACTGCCCGCTTACGCTTCTCCGGGGGCGGTGGGCGGGTGGCGTCAGACTCAAAGCTAAAGAGCTGAATCTGCAACAGCCCGACAGAGATGATGGACATGTCCGGGTAGCGGAGCATCCAGCTATCCGACAGTCCAAGAATAGCCGTGAAACCGTCTCCGCCCGGCTTGGAGATGGTCTCGTGAACTACGACACCGTTGGCCGGTAGCTCCGGGTTGGAAGCCACTAGCAGGTGACGCAGCTCGTCGGCCTTGGTGATGCAGCTGCGAGCCGGGATCCAGGCACGGTGCCGGTGTGTCCGGGGTCGCTCGTCCTCCCTGTAGATGAACAGGTTCTCCAGCTCCGTACCCCAGTCGAAGGTTTTCAGCAGCTCGAGGAGCTGCTGTCCTGACTGGCTGTCGGTGGGCTGGATATAGAGGGCCTGGTCCTCGACTTTCGTCTTTTGGACTCGAATAGTAGTGCCGCTCAAGGCCATCTTGACCAGGTGGGAGTCCAACCTGCGCCAGATAAGGTCGAGCTGTTCGGCCGTAAGAGGCGTCTCCTGGCCTTGGATAACCAGGGCCGGCTGCCTTTTGGCCATAGCCGCGTAGGTTCACTTCGGCTTTGTGGTTTGGCCAGCGCCCCCCGCTTTGGATCCCTCCACGGCCGTGGGAGCTTCCACACGGGCAGAGGTCCGGTCACGGGAGGGGCCAGCCGCACCAGGAGCTTCGGCGGCACCTGACGCATCAGACCGGCGCACGGGGTCCACCCCCTTGTCGGATGTCGGCTCCTCCGCGGGGTTCGCAGAGTTACCGGCACCCTCCTCAGAGGTGGCCGGAGGGGCGGCTTTCGCATTCCTCCGTTCCTCCGCTTTGCGCTGGAGAAAGGCTTTGTAGCGAGCAATGCTACGGGCCTTCTTTTTGAAATCTGAGGTCCGCTGTCTTGTCCAGCCACTCCGGTATTATCCTGAGCGGCGGCAGCGGCAGATTGAGAGGCACCGGGGGTTCCGGTGTTGCGAATGTCCGGCTGGGCCGCGGTGCTAACCTCGGTTGGTGCTCCAGCAGCCTCGGACGTGTCGGAGGTAAAAGAATACTCCATGAGTCGCCGAAAGGCGAGTGGGGACTGAAGGTGAGAAGCCGCTGGGCCGTAACCCCAAACCCAACAACCAGGCCAAGAGGTAGCGACCGGGGGTGGCTTAAGCCCGTACCGGCCCGACCGCTAGCAACCGAGAAACTCCCCGGCTAAGAGCCCGGCTTGGAAAAACCAGAGGCCGAACCAAAGGACCAACAGCACGGTACTACACTGGGCCCTTGAGGGAAGCAGGAGGACTGCCTCCGGAGCCTGCGGACTGGCCGCATACCCTGTTAAGGTCAGAGGGTGGTACCTGTTCCTCAGAGCCGTGGCCAGAGGTACCTGATACGCACAGGTTCACTTCCGGGCGGAGCCCGTACCCAACTTGGCCAAAAGGCCACGGATGGGTTGCCGCCGCCGGAGCCCAGTCAGTCCAGCAGCCCTAGGGCTGCCTTGAACACATGCGGGGCGTGAACCCCTGGGTCGGCTTGCGAGTCAGCTTGGAGAGAGTTCTCCTGCCATTCCTGCACCAGAATAGAGGGGGTGCAGGTGTGTAGGATCGCAATCTGCACATTACGTAGTGACCTTAGCCCGTAGGCCTAGTCTGTCTCATGCTACACAGGCGTGCTGTACCCGCCTTGCATGCAACTTCCTCCCGGGGTAGTCTTCTTGAAGTCTAGAATCGGCCGAAAGTGAGAGCGTAACAATTAAATCGACGTCGCAGTATTTCCTCGAGTGCAGAATTCAATATATTTCTCGAGTGCCGAAATCAATATCAACGATGCGCCCTAATAACCAAATCTACAATACGAGGTCCTCCAGAAAGGGCGTCTTCTTCTAGAACTAACGGAATCGGAGTCGTGTGCTCCTATCGGTTAATCTAGGATAACAAAATCAATCAAATCAATAATCCTCTAAGGGTATCGGAATCGGTCCGCAGATCCTATCCAATCCCTTAGGAAAAGGGAGGCCTCAAACTCAGTAGACTCAATGAAATTAACTGAACAGTAACGGCCGGCAATAACAATCGCTCTCAATAATCAAAATAACGAAGACTTGAACGAAGCTTACCAATTGGTATTTATCTCTTCCTCAGAGATATAGCCTCGTTGGCTGCTCTTGCAAAGCCCAAGATCTTTGGAGGCTGCTCCGAGTCTGAGATTTCAGCTCGGATTTTGCGTTTGTATTTATACACAATTTATCGGCCTTGAGTCGACCTTGAGCTCAAAACCGGTTTTTTTGATGAGTTCACGAAAGGAATTTATTATTTGACAGGTGGGGTTTTTGAATAGAAAGGGGTGAGACTTGGGTTACATTCAGGTTAACATTTACCGTATTTGGAAGTTCTAAAAATAGATGTCGAGAACCGGTTTTTCGAACAATAGCATAGCCACTCGCTATTTACGTGATATTACTGGTATTACTAAAAATAGAGTATGACACATAGCTATTTTTAAATTTGTATTCATAACTTTATGTTACTACTTTTAGTAGGCTACTGTGTTTGAAGATCTCTACAGAGGGTCTCCCTAAAACACGTACCGCACCACCCCGAACCGCTACACATTATAACATTTTTTATCAATGCAGTATTTGATTGCAGAGAAAACTATTTGTTGTATAGGAGTAATGCAATAAATTACTTTAGTTACTATTTTAAATATTATTATTAGTTTTCATAGCTCATATTATCGTTTTCATTATTAAATTATATTAATATTGTTTTATTAGTATTACTATTAATATTACTTATTATTCACCGAATTTTATATTTCAAAGTAAAAAAACTAGATTTAATAAAAACTTAAAGCTTAACAGAAAACGTGTCTTCAATTATAGTCCAATTTGTTTTGGACCACCCGCGGGGCGGTGCGGGTGTGTTTTAGGGAGACCCTTAATTAGATACTTTATCATTTCTTCAAATTCGTTTAAAAATGGCTGTAGAAAAAACTTCGCGACTAAATTTCCCAAAATTTCTTCTTATACATGTACGTGTAAGAACTATAACTTAATGACTAAGGTACATACAACTTTCTATTAATTTTACTGCTTAGTAGAGTAGGATGAAAATGCTCTGAAAATTTAATTAACTTCGTTCCGACTTAAAATTATGGATCGCAGTAGCTAAATTTGATTTTTTATGTCATAAATAAATTTGTGACTCATTGTGCTTCGATGACCATGCAAATATCTGCAGCACTTATCTAACTACTGACTTCTACCTTTGACTACTCAACAAAGAATTAATTGCTTCGCTTAAAATACAGTCTCTTCATTTAAGCATTTTTGATAAACTTACTGTACCTACAGTACATGCCAGTACAATGCATACGGTCAGTATATTTTTAGGTAGCAGAGCATTGACGAGGTTTTCCCAAAATCAAATTAGCTCGTAACTAATTGACGAATCGATGGAAATTGATAGAATTAAAAAACAAAATTTTTAGCTAGGCCGTAGCAATAAACAGATCCAGACTGATAGAAATCATGTTAGAATGATGCATGCAATTTACCTAACCATGCAACGGATGTCTGTGATGATGCCAGTTTCTGAATACACGTTCGCACGTTTCGGACTACTAAAGTTAGAAATTGGAAATTCAAAGTTCAAAGCCTAGCTTTGTTTAAAAATCACGGGTCGCCATCACAAGCTCAAAAAGGCACAAGCTCTAAACCTAACCCCAAACCCTAACCCTAACCCTAACCCTTTTCGAGCTTGTGATATGGTGGTTGCTAAACTTTTTCGACGATGTGACTTTTCAAGCTTGTGATGTGACTCCAAATCACTCGCTAGAATGGCTTGTATGCATAATTCGTTTTCAGGGAATGGGTCGTCTAAATGGCCCAAATGAAACCGACTGCGGAGTAAACGTCTGGGGACCTTCTGATTAGAATGCGTATTTAAATTGGCTGGTTTCGCATGTATGTTATGTTTCGCAGAGTAAATATATCGATTAAAATTTCGATCTGGACTGAGAAACTATATTTGGACTTGTAATTTATACTTTGTTCAGCGAGTTAATTACTATTGCAATATCTGTGCTTACAAGTTTGTCAAGTGATAACTGAACGTCCCGATTGTTGCTAATTTAGCTGAAGGCTCACTGTATGCATGTATTCGTGCAGTCAATTAATTTCTTGAATTATGCTGGCTATAGAACCATTGATAAAGTTAAAAAAGGTACAGCTCGTATCATCCAATGCGCGATAGCTAAATATATAACTAGCCAAGCCAAGGTTGTTGAATGTAATTGCTACGCAGCCCTGCAGTGTCTCATGCAGAGTTACATCATCAGCTGCAGTTGAAAACTGCTGAAAGCCAGCAGCAGGCCGACATAAAAGCCGGCCATCTGCACAGCCAGTCCTACAGTCCAACAGTCGGGAGCTAGCAGCACATTCTTGAAGACGATGCTGCCACCGCTCTTTGTAGTCATCTCTGCCGGTGGTGGCGACGTTGAGTGGGACGGTGACGTGGCTGTTGACGTACGAGTAGACTCGCCATTGCATGTAATTGCAGCTTCTAGCACTGCAATGCGATGTAGGAGCATAGGTGGGCGGCATATTAGTCAATTACTGTAGATCCGGCTACAGCCACTCTTTACAGTAACAACCGGTGGTTGGCCCTCAAGGGCGTTAATTGCACGTGCAGAGCCAAGCCGAGAGTCCAATTTAGCCCCAAATTAATTTGACTGCACTAGGAATCGAGCCTGGGCCGCTGGCACATCAGAGCGCCGCGTTAGACCTCTAGGCTGCCCCTCCACAAATGAACTCCAACTTCCAGGTACGCTTTTGAAAGCTTAAAATTTCATTGGATTCAAAAAATTTAACCGCTGGAAACTGTTTCAAACCGACGAAAAATATTGATTTAACTTAACTACGCTTCTCTGGCAAGCTAAAATGACCTACATTACAGAGCTTTAGGCTATTCGTTGCGTCTATAGAACGCACTCAGGTAAAAAAGCCACCAGCTCGAGGGGTTCTAGTGACGTACGCTTCAGTGGCTGGTGTACATACATGTACGTACATGTACGAGCATACGTCAGAACGGCCACGTTTACATACAGAGGCATCACGTTGACATGCCGCCCGCCCCCCCCGTAAAAACTATGGGAGAACATTCCCCAATGCTTTGCCTAAGCCCTAAACCCACCGGCCTTGTGACCCGTTGTGAAATCAATAATTTTGTTTAAAAATAGCGCTTGTGGCGACAAAATGAGTGCCTGTCTGCGGCGCCGGAATGAGCGCTAACAACACCAATTCTCAAAATAATGTATGCATGCTGGAATCAGGAACATGTAGACGTCATGTACATGTAGAATTCTTTGCGTTGTCCGCCCCACCATAAAGTCCATGGCGACGCCCCATGGACGGGCTATATGTACTCTTAAAGAGACGTCAAAAAGAGACCGCCATTGTAGCAGAAGCTCCATAAACGGTTCATTCCGCACCTTCCAGAGGATGAAAAAGTTAAACATGTAGATTTAAAAACCTTTAAAATATGCGCGATTGACCCTTTAAGTCTTGGAGACATATATATGTACATGTACCGCCCTAAAATACCACACGGGTACGTCGGGCTGGTCTCATTAATTTCCCACAACGTAATATTGTGCATGTCAACTGCATGGCTGTTCGCAGTACTCACCCAAGAGGCTCACTCCGAGGAAAAACATTTTCCGTAGATTCATTATTTATCAGGTTTCAGGTTAGTTACTATGCAGTAGCCTACAGCACAAAGGTATGAATTAGCAGTATAAGATGTGTGTCTAACTGCAATCCAAATGCGATCGCGATGAAGGTTTTGATATATCATTGAAGCTGATAAACTGTTTACATCTATTGGATGATTTTGACCGTAAGTCAGTTAAAATTAGCACCATTGATCTAATTTTATTCCTCATGAAGGTATGCGGATCGGAGAAGCCAGTTTTGGAGTATTTTAAGATCTTAAGTTTAAATGGCATTTCTTGTGTGCTACCAAAGCCGCAGGAAGTCAATCTGCTTTTACTATAGAAAGGTAGAATTTTTCGATTTTTAGCAAAGGCTAGCTGAAAAATTACACTAAAGAGACGGGATCGCAGAAATTTGGCCGAAACTTGCTTGGAATGTCGATATCTTCGGTAGCAGCAAGGAAAAGATACCTGTAGTTCGTATAATCTGTTTGATTGGATTTTCAGGCGTATAGGCTAGCATCCACAATCCTGTGAACAGTTAACTTGTGCAGAGTTAAACATCCGTAAACTTTGCCAAAACTGGGGTGGGGCGAAAATCTCTCGCAAAACTGCTTTTACGTACTCTTTTGGCACTACATGTAGGGGGTAAAGTTATTCTATCTATCGCTTTAGCCAAGCACTAGCAATCAGTGTTGGGCACAATTCCGATACTCCGATACTCCGATACTATCGGCGATACCTTTTGGGTATCGGAGTATCGGAAACCGATACTTTTTTTGACGGTATCGAACTTCGGTAACTTCCGATACAGTTTTCAAATTTTCCCGATAGTCCGATAGTCCGATACTTTTAAAATTTTGAGCCTGCGAACAATAAAAATTTCGTTAAAATGAATGAAAAAGTTGCCTAATTGTACAGAAAGTAATGATAAATCCTTCACTTCTAGGTCAATGAAGCTGAAATAAATCAATACTTTCGTCCTTAAAATTAGTTTTTAGAACTTTAAAAAAAACAGTTTTTAAACTGCCTGCGCCATATATACTTTATCAATTAGTTAGTAATTAGTAATTATCATAAAAATGATATTATTTAGTCAATTATCATGCTGCAACTTCTGCAACACTGTCACTGCCAGCCACTGATTGCCGATCGATTCTACAATTTCTTTAATATAGTGCATACACGAGTACTACACTAGTAACACGAGCAATTTATTGAACGATGCGTACATGCAGTCAGCAATACGCTCGTAAATAAAGGAATGCACTATTTTGGGCGCATATATTGGGCAAGGCCAAGTTGAGTAAAGGGAAGAGAAGTGACGCGATTTACTTAGATTTTACATTTTAGAGAGCGGAGGGGCGAGGTGTTGCCCAATCAGAGGTGAGGCTATAAAGTCTGTACCTCGGCTTAGAGCATTTTGGTCTGGCTGGCTGGCTACATGTACATGTAGTGCACCCAACCCAAAAAACAAGACTGAGGGGCGCCCAATATACAAGGAGCAAATATTATTCACGCAAATCCATTAAAAAAGCACATTTTCTTGAGGACCGATGCCTTCTTCAGTTTTATAAATTACCTTATTCGAGTAAAATCGTCATGGACAAAGATGTTTGCTATGAATCTCTTCTTTATAAAAGTCATAGAAGTACACAACAAAATTAGCCTTCACAAAAATAGCAGGCATTCCCCACAAGACGAAAGCACCCCCATATAGCAAGCATCCCCCAGACAGCAAGCATCCCCTAGACAGCAAGCATTCCCCAGATAGCATGCATCTCCCAGATAGCAAGAAGCATCCCCCAGACAGCAAGCATCCCCCAGACAGAAGCATCCCCTAGACAGCAAGCATCCCCCAGACAGCAAGCATCCCCCAGGATAGCAAAGCATCCACCAGACAGCTTGCATTTGACCGGATTCGCTGCTCTGCCAACGCACTCCTTGCCCGTAGCTATACAGAAATCGAGAAATCGACGTTGAGCTTGTTTATCGAGTCTATCGACGTTTGGATGCTGCGTGGTTTTCGCACAGAAGCTATAGGTCTCCATATAAGAGGCTTCTATAAAGTACGCTCGTACATTCTGCATGGATATACATGTACTGCATGTACAACACGTTCCCAAGCACGCATTATGTATATGCTCGTATAAACATGTACCTAGCTAAACATATGCAAGTAGCTGTACGGAGGTACGAGTGCACCCAAAGTGCACTAACCCTCGTACATTCTTCGAGCTGGTTAGTCCGATCGGCCAGAAGGTGGAGTTGTTCCAGGGGGTATATTCGAAGGCAATTCGCGGGGGCCTTCCGAAGCGTTACCCTGTCATAGGAGCGCATTTGCACCAATGCACATCGACATAACATCATGTAAAAGCGATTTAATTGCGTTGGCGCGCGCAGGCATTGCCACGCACAGCTGGTATCTGCACTTCACACTTCATCATCACTTCACAGAGCATCTGCGAAGTGATATGAACTCGAGCTACTTGCATAGGCGCGCAATTTTTGGTTAGAGCTAGGTGGCACAAGAGCGCAAGAAGCAAGGGAGCCTATCGAATGAAGACGAGTCGGATCGACCTACGGCGACTATGTTGTACAGAAAGTCCGATAGTGGAACTCTTCTGTGAGTTACCGTTTGCACAAATAAAGGTTTCTTAGGACGCGTTGTTGACAAGGCGGTCTTCTAAGGGTCGTTGGGCACAGTCACGATGTTACTCCCAAAGGAGAAGAACGTTTTTTTACTCAAAGCTATACGCTGAAGCAGCAAGCAGCAAAATTTAGTGATTTTCCATGCCAGCTGTTTAACAAGGAGACTCGATCGAGCGATTTCCGGCGGTGAGCATTGGATTGGCAAAAATTATACTCCATGCAATCAATACATGTACATGTATTTGTATCTGGGTGCGCCTTCGCCATTTTGCACTTCTAAAACTTTGCGTCTGCGCGTTTATGCGATCAGTGCGTGCCTATATGCTAGTGCGCTAGCTACTAATATTCCCCAAAGCGCGCTTATGCCATGGTGAGCTTACAGATGTAGTAGTCTTTTATAGTCATAGTCTTCGTAGCGAGTTTTTGCAGCGAGTACCGTGCATCTCTAGCGAATGCGTGTATTTAAGCGTGCAATATTTTGGAATGTGGTCTGTTTGTAGTCTGTACCGAGTACAGATCGTGTATGTTATAGTACAGTGCAAGAGGGGCTGTTGGCCATACATGCGCAGAGCGGTCATAATAGGCCAGGAGCTGAGAGAATCGCTGGGCCACACATGCACACGCCACACACGCTACAGTTTGGACGTGACATAAAAATCTACATCGCATCTATGTAGGAGACGTAGTTAGAAACCCTACAGGCTACAGGGCCTATTATGTATGCATGGGCGTACACTTCGTACAGCATATCGAAGTCCGAGAGCAAGTTACATGCTTCTTCACGTTTAAACAAAGAAAAAGTAATGGTTTGCTTATTAAAACACGAATTGTTTTGAAAACAACAGTTAAGCTTTCTGATGTTATAATTAAATATTTTTAAATCGTTGTATTTGTAGAACATCTTTATTTCAGTTGTAGGTGTTAATGTTTAAATAAAAAATATTAGCCTTCTTTTTCGACCACTTTATAAATAATGTATCAAGGAATGAATGCAGAATTTAATTTACTTACCTAATTTCTGAAAATACCTGTTGCACTTTACAAGTTCGAAACGCTTAAGACGTGTAGTTTTGTTGTTTATACAGTTACAAATCATTGACTGCTTAATATATTATAACTGCTGACTTAATGAACAGTCGATTGTTATATTGTAGAATTTGTAGCCTAACCATTAGTAAAGTAAAATCGGCCTAGTACTAAAAAAACAATTTTGTGAGCAAAGAGCAGTGGCTCAACCTAACTATGCAGGAGATACCAAGCAAATTTGGACCAAAGTTCAGCTTGCCCCCATTTGGGGTCTTCAATTCAGTCTTTAAAACATTGCAACTGCAATCTCCCTTGGCCATCACAGAATTTAAAATTTATTATTGTGCCACTGCAAAAACCAACAGAATAGTAGGCCTAACCATTTGAGATTTTGCGAAATTGAGTCATACAGCCTTATATAATTGCAATTTTAGCCAACTTTTATATCTGAAAAATGTAGTAAAATTCCTAAATATAGTAGGCCTATATAATAAATAAACCTTTTGAATTAGCCTATACTCTTTTTCTATTAAATATAAACATATTAATAATGAATTAAGTCTATTTTCTATTTATTAAATAAGTTTACAGTCATTGATATCAACAACTATGCTTTGATGAATGATAAATTAGATTATTATAAAGTATAGACTACAATTGTAAACATGTGTAGTTTGCAAGGAGAAGCATTTTCAATTAATTTTAGTAAAAAGGGACAAGCCAAAAAAGTCCGAAAATGCTAACTAAGGTATAAAATATAATTATTATAATATTGTTTTATTTCAAGATGGTACATTTTTGCTTTTAGGAAGATTTTAGATACTATTATACAAATTGAAGCAATTTTTATTTATTTATACTATATGACCATAAGGAGGCAAGGAGTCATATCTATTTGATTTTAATTAACCCTTAAGCATGCACATAGTTTATATCTATATGCAAACACATTTAGAACTATCATTTTTGTCCATCACATAGGCTTGTCATCTAAACATATTGCAAAAGGCTATCATAGGCTTGTAATATAGGATGTATCAAATAGGCCTGTCATACAATGTATATCACATGGGTCCATCATACAGAATGTATCATAGAGGCCTATCACACAGGGTATATCACATGGGTCTATCAGAATGTATTATATAGGCCTGTTCTCATCATCAACTAGTGTACAATCTATTGGCAAATATGCACTCAAAATTTCATAAGTATACTGGTAGACTTGATCCCTGATGCATTGTCCTATTTTATTATAATAGGGAGTCTGAACTAATACTACTCATTAGTAACAATACTAATGCTAGTTATTGTATCTATCACTAAAAGTAACAACAATCCCAAAAGTCAGTACTATATTTTAATTATTTTTTCAGTCGTCCCCCTGTCAGAAGTTTGCCTGTGCCATACAGGACTGTCTGGCGCGTAAGCCACTTTTCTTATAATCACACAGATACTAAAATAACTAGATCAGCCACTCAGGCATATATGCTTAGTAAAAAGGCTTTCTACTTTCAGTTCAGTAGCATAAGCTATTTTATAAAAAATAAAGGCAGCTGAAATGACTTTGATAAGTTTAGAAGCCCAAGCTTGCAGGCGTAAACAGCTTGCAGCTTGCTAATTGGTTCAGCAATAATGTACATTAGCCAGTCCACTGAAAGGCAATAAAAATTGGGTGGCGGGGGGTAGTGTTGAAAGGCTCGATTTGAGGGTTTAAGCTGGGGGTAAGAGCCAATAAATGAGCCTTGGCTTTAAAAATACATTAAAATGCTTCTGTTTAACTTACTACTGAACTGAAAGTAGTTCACACGCAAATGTGCTGAGTGGCCCATCTAGTTTTTCTAGTATCTGTGTATAATCATGACTGTTGCGACTTAGTTACTTAGTGCATTATATGCTGTACTTGAGCTTTTCAACAGGTCACAACTACAACCCGGAGGAGTGTCGCTCGGCTGTGCAAAATCTGATTGATTGTTGCGCAAGATTTCGTCACGTACGGCAGAGCTGCTGCGAGCTGGGTGGCGGCAACTCTTCAGCTGCTGCTAATCCTGTTTCTCAATCGGCTAAATCTTCTACACATAGACAGGATTCTGCTGGGGTATCTTCCTATAGCCAATGAGAAAGATGTGTAATAATTGTCGAGATTTCAAAAACTGTTTGTCTACTAATTATAAGTCCGATGCTTATAGCTTAATATTTGCTTAAAAATGTACTTACTTGTGTGATCGTGGTAGGGCTTAATTTAATTATTGTCAATAGTTTGTTCATTATTTTGTCCATTCTTAATAAAGTAGAAGTTTCAAGTCCCGATTTGACAGCTTCAAGTCCCGATTTGACAGCTTCAAGTCCCGATTTGACAGCTTCAAGTCCCATTTTGACAGCTTCAAGTCCCATTTTGACAGCTTCAAGTCCCGATTTGACAGTTTCAAGTCCCGATTTGACAGCTTCAAGTCCCGATTTGACAGCTTCAAGTCCCATTTTGACAGCTTCAAGTCCCGTTTTGACAGCTTCGAGTCCCATTTTGACAGCTTCAAGTCCCGATTTGACAGCTTCAAGTCCCGATTTGACAGCTTCAAGTCCCGATTTGTCAGTTTCAAGTCCCGATTTGGCAGTTTCAAGTCCCGATTTGACAGCTTCAAGTCCCGTTTTGACAGCTTCAAGTTACGATTTGACAGCTTCAAGTCCCGATTTGACAGCTTCAAGTCCCGAGCTGTCAAATCGGGACTCAAAGCTGTCAAATCGGGACTCGGAGCGAAGACTTCAGAACCCTAAAAAAGATCTTCAAGCCGCCTTAATGTCCGCAATAAAATAGTTGCACGCCTATGTACTAAATTTATTCTGAAAGTCAAGCATTTGTTCCATACAAAAAATCATTTTATTCGTGTAGGATTTCTTGTAAAATTCACAAGCTGCTTATAAATACATAATTGTTTCATCAGATAAACTTTAAGTTCTTTAACATTTTTGCAGCTAAAGTTTTATTATTTATTTGTATATTTCCATTGTCTCATATCCTCAGTTGCTAAACCACCGCCAGCCTCCAGATCCTCAGCTGCTGGGCCAGCCTCCCAGAGTGTCAGCTGCTGGGCCAGCCTCCCAGATCCTCAGCTGCTGGGCCAGCCTCCCAGATCCTCAGGTGCTGGGCCAGCCTCCCAGATCCTCAGCTGCTGGGCCAGCCTCCCAGATCCTCAGGTGCTGGGCCAGCCTCCCAGATCCTCAGCTGCTGGGCCAGCCTCCCAGATCCTCAGGTGCTGGGCCAGCCTCCCAGATCCTCAGCTGCTGGGCCAGCCTCCCAGATCCTCAGGTGCTGGGCCAGCCTCCCAGATCCTCAGCTGCTGGGCCAGCCTCCCAGATCCTCAGGTGCTGGGCCAGCCTCCCAGATCCTCAGCTGCTGGGCCAGCCTCCCAGATCCTCAGCTGCTGGGCCAGCCTCCCAGATCCTCAGCTGCTGGGCCAGCCTCCCAGATCCTCAGGTGCTGGGCCAGCCTCCCAGATCCTCAGCTGCTGGGCCAGCCTCCCAGATCCTCAGGTGCTGGGCCAGCCTCCCAGATCCTCAGCTGCTGGGCCAGCCTCCCAGATCCTCAGGTGCTGGGCCAGCCTCCCAGATCCTCAGCTGCTGGGCCAGCCTTTCAGATCCTCAGGTGCTGGGCCAGCCTCCCAAATCCTCAGTTGCTGGGCCAGCCTCCCAGGTTGCCAGTCAAGCGCTGCAATCGCACTATCCTAACTATTGTTTTTCCCATGCCAAAGCAACGCGAATCAAAGCAGCAAGCCTGGCGGCTTCAGAAGCGCCAGCAGTCTGAGCTGAGTGAGCTGGCGGATGCTCAGCAACAGCAGCCGCAGGGGGAGGCAGGCTCAGTCTGCTCCGTGTGCGGCTGCGACAGGCCAGCGGGCTGCCATTACGGCGCGGTGACCTGCCACGCCTGCAAGTCGTTTTTCAAGCGCACAGTGCAACACTCGCTGGCCTACGCCTGCATGCGGCTGGCCCGCCACTGCGCTCTCGTGTCCGAGCGGACCCGCGCCTGCGGCTACTGCCGATTCAGGAAATGCCTTCGCGTCGGGATGCGGCCCCAGCTGGTTAGGTCGTTGAGCGACTGTGTCAACGACGATCAGGATCAGGCATCGTCTTTGGCCTCATCGACCGCCACCGTCGCTGCCGCAGCCGCCGCCACTCCGTCTGTGGAAGCCGCGGTCTCTGCAGTTGAGGCCGATCTGGTCGAGATTGAGCAGTTCACCATTGATCAGTCCGGCCTGGACGGACTGCCATTGGAGGAGCGGGTCATCCGGTCCGTCACTCTGGCCTGCGACGGATTTTTAAGCTCTCTGATTGTCTGGGCCAAGCGAGTGTCTGGCTTCAATCAGCTGATCATGCAGGACCGAGTGGCCCTGATACAGCGCCGCTGGATGGTGGTGATGATACTGGGGATGGCCCGCAGTTCGCATCCGTACACGGACACGCTGCACTTTTGTAGCAATTTCCAGCTGAGCGAAGAGCAGGTAAGCTAATTGCATTCAATATTTTTATCTATCAGCTTTTCGATCATATCGTCAACCTGTCAATTTTGGTACCTTGTAATCTTATCAAATTTGTCAGCTAATCAAATCTATCAACCTTGTCAACCTATCAATCAAATCTGTGAATTCTGACAACTATCAATCAAATCTGTGAATTCTGACAACTATCAATCAAATCTGTGAATTCTGACAACTATCAATCAAATCTGTCAACCTTGTCAACCTATCAATCATGTCTATCAACCTTGTCAACCTATCAATCAAAATTGTCAACCTTGTCAACCTATCAATCAAATCTATCAACCTTGTCAACCTATCAATCAAGTCTATCAATCGTGTCAATCTATCAATCAAATCTATCAATCGTGTCAATCTATCAACAAATCTATCAACCTTGTCAACCCATCAACCCAGGCGAACAGCTTCCGCCTGCCCCGCATTGACCCCCGGGTGCGCACAATCTGCCAGCGCTACACGCAGCTCAACGTGACCCCGCTGGAGACAAATCTCTTAAGCTATGTTTTGTTCCTGGAGAGCAGCTGCTACTTTGATTGGGCCAATCAGGCCGCCATTGAAGAGCTGCAGCTGGGGTACCTTCGCAGGCTCCGTCAGGCCTGTCGCGGCGGAGTGCGCCTGGGTGTCCTGCTGCAGCTGCACAACGACTTGATGGCAGCCCAGCTGCTCGCTCTCGGCTACATGGACCGGACACTTAACCTGGAGGGCCGGCCACTGCCGCCGCTGGCTAATGAAGTTCTACAGCACGTGCTGGCGCTCGGCCTTCCCGTCAGCGAGCCCCACAGATACTTCTGATCCCATATCCTCAAATAGTCTGATCCCATATCCCTTAATAGTCTGATCCCATATCCCTTAATAGTCTGATCTCATATCTCCTAGATCCCATATCCCCTGATAGTCTGATCCCAAATCCCCTAGTAGTCTGATCCCAAATCCCCTAGTAGTCTGATCCCATATCCCCTGATAGTCTGATCCCAAATCCCCAAAAAGTCTGATCTCTAATCCCCTAATAGTCTGATCCCATATCCCCAAAAAGTCTGATCTCTAATCCCCCAATAGTCTGATCCCATACCCCCAAAAAGTCTGATCTCTAATCCCCTAATAGTCTGATCCCATATCCCCCGATAGTCTGATCCCATATCCCGAAATATTCTGATCCCATATCCCCTGGTAGTCTGATCCCATATCCCCCGATAGTCTGATTCTGATCCCATATCCCGAAATAGTCTGATCTCATATCCCCCGATAGTCTGATCCCATATCCCCCGATAGTCTGATCCCATATCCCCCGATAGTCTGATCCCATATCCCCCGATAGTCTGATCCCATATCTCCAGGTAATTTCTAGCTATTCTGACTCCAAGTTCTTTTTTTAGATCCCAATTCTAATATTATTATCGAAATTTTGGAAATGTTTAGTAACTGTTATTTGCAGGTATGTCAGAATTATTTTATGTACCGGTAGTTACTACTCATAATTTCTTCTAGTTTTTTTTTTCTAACAGTTACCAATGATCAAAAGAACAGTTTTTATTGGTGTCGTTGTTGTGGTAGTGTAAATACCGTATTAGCATATTGGTTATTTGCTTTTAACTCCTGTTGTTAATGCTGCAGGAGTTGTCATTGTTGCTGTAGTTCGAGTGTGAATCTTTCTACAGTAATTTAGTGTCGTGCGACTTCTCTGCTAATGCTATCTGTTGTTTACCGATTGTTGTGAGCTGCGATGCTTTGAGGCTGTGTGCATTGATTTGTACTTTTACTCATAATTTTGCCGCGATGCACGGGCAATTTCTGTGTGCTGCCATCCCATCTCTATTCCTCTGTGTTCTGCTACCCCCAACCTCTATCCCTCTGTGTGCTGCTACCCCACTCCAATATCCCTCTGTGTGCTGCTACCCCACTCCAATATCCCTCTGTGTGCTGCTACCCCACTCCAATATCCCTCTGTGTGCTGCTACCCCACTCCAATATCCCTCTGTGTGCTGCTACCCCACTACAATATCCCTCTGTGTGCTGCTACCCCACTCCAATATCCCTCTGTGTGCTGCTACCCCACTCCAATATCCCTCTGTGTGCTGCTACCCCACTACAATATCCCTCTGTGTGCTGCTACCCCACTCCAATATCCCTCTGTGTGCTGCTACCCCACTCCAATATCCCTCTGTGTGCTGCTACCCCACTCCAATATCCCCCTGTGTGCTGCTACCCCCAACCTCTATCCCTCTGTGTGCTGCTACCCCAACCTCTATCCCTCTGTGTGCTGCTACCCCCAACCTCTATCCCTCTGTGTGCTGCTACCCCCAACCTCTATCCCTCTGTGTGCTGCTACCCCCAACCTCTATCCCTCTGTGTGCTGCCACCCCCAACCTCTATCCCTCTGTGTGCTGCTACCCCCAACCAGCCAACCTCTATCCCTCTGTGTGCTGCTACCCCACTCCAATATCCCTCGGTATGCTGCTACCCCACTCCGATATCTTTCGGTACCCTTTAAGCTTCTCTGTTTGAATTCTAAGCTGTGAATATGCCTGTCTACTTTGCTTTTATGTTTGCTTGTAGGTTTCTTGTCTTAATTTCTGACTCTGTAGAGTGTAGACCATAATGTGAAACTATAAATAAGTAAATATCTCATATGAAAAACTGGATTCTTTTTTTTCAATCTGTATTTAATACAAACAATTTCTAAATAATAATGTGTGCAATTGAACCACTATATTTAAATGGAATTTGCTTTGAAACCTCTTTTTAGAAACAAATTTCTTTTTATAAATTAAATTCTAAGTCAGCTGTATCTAGATGGTAGTATGTGGAACATGTGAAGTGGCAGTGTGGGGGAACAGGTGAGATGGCAGTGTGGGGGAACCGGTGAGATGGCAGTGTGGGGGAACCGGTGAGATGGCAGTGTGGGGGAACAGGTGAGATGGCAGTGTGGGGGAACAGGTGAGATGGCAGTGTGGGGGAACAGGTGAGATGGCAGTGTGGGGGAACCGGTGAGATGGCAGTGTGGGGGAACAGGTGAGATGGCAGTGTGGGGGAACCAGTGAGATGGCAGTGTGGGGGAACCGGTGAGATGGCAGTGTGGGGGAACAGGTGAGATGGCAGTGTGGGGGAACCGGTGAGATGGCAGTGTGGGGGAACCGGTGAGATGGCAGTGTGGGGGAACCGGTGAGATGGCAGTGTGGGGGAACAGGTGAGATGGCAGTGTGGGGGAACAGGTGAGATGGCAGTGTGGGGGAGCCGGTGAGATGGCAGTGTGGGGAACCGGTGAGATGGCAGTGTGGGGGAACAGGTGAGATGGCAGTGTGGAGGAACAGGTGAGATGGCAGTGTGGGGGAACCGGTGAGATGGCAGTGTGGGGAACCGGTGAGATGGCAGTGTGGGGGAACTGGTGAGATGGCAGTGTTGGGGAACAGGTGGGATGGCAGTGTGGGGGGAGCCGGTGAGGTGGCAGTGTGGGGGAACAGGTGAGGTGGCAGTGTTGGGGAACAGGTGAGATGGCAGTGTGGGGGAACAGGTGAGATGGCGGTGTGGGGAACCGGTGAGATGGCAGTGTGGGGAACCGGTGAGATGGCAGTGTGGGGGAACCGGTGAGATGGCAGTGTGGGGGAACAGGTGAGATGGCAGTGTGGGGGAACAGGTGAGATGGCAGTGTGGGGGAACCGGTGAGGTGGCAGTGTTGGGGAACAGGTGAGATGGCAGTGTGGGGGAACAGGTGAGGTGGCAGTGTGGGGGAACCGGTGAGATTGCAGACTGCAGGATGACCAAACACCCCTGCAATTTATGTTGCGGATGTCGGCCAATCAGCAACACTGGGAGGCGCTGCGGCGGGAGCGTCAGTTCCAGCGTCGGGCCTTTGCGCAGCAGCAAATTCAGGTGCGTTCGGTCTGGTCGATTTTTCTGATTGTCTCCCAGATCATCCATTGCTGGGTCAGCCTCCCAGATCCTCAGTTGCTGGGTCAGCCTCCCAGAGTGTCAGTTGCTGGGTCAGCCTCCCAGATCCTCAGTTGCTGGGTCAGCCTCCCAGAGTGTCAGTTGCTGGGCCAGCCTCCCAGATCCTCAGTTGCTGGGCCAGCCTCCCAGATCCTCAGTTGCTGGGTCAGCCTCCCAGATCCTCAGTTGCTGGGTCAGCCTCCCAGATCCTCAGTTGCTGGGCCAGTCTCCCAGATCCTCAGTTGCTGGGTCAGCCTCCCAGATCCTCAGTTGCTGGGTCAGCCTCCCAGATCCTCAGTTGCTGGGCCATCCTCCCAGATCCTCAGTTGCTGGGCCATCCTCCCAGATCCCAGGCTGTAACATTTGATTTTGTCAACATTTGCCTGGTCAATTTATCCACATTATACAGCTAGATAGCTAGCATTGCTGAGTCAAACTTGCTATTCATATACATCTATTTGATCAGGCCGCCGGCTCGGACCCGTCAATGAAGGGCACCTTGGACAGCGAGTTGCGCGCCCAACAGCAGGCTTTAGACGCGGCGACCAGGCGACACGCCGAGCTGACGGCCGACGCTGCCGCCACCGCCAGTGGCGCCGACGCGACTACCGAGTCTTCGGCTAAGCTGCCGCGCCGCTTCACGGTGGGTTGCTGAATTATACTACTTAATAGGTTCTGCTTGTACTACTAATTGGTCGTCTTAAATGTGTTTTCTGATCGCAAGCGTAGGGTCCTCACTATTTGGGTCCGGACGATCGGCTCATGCGGTAAACGCAGCTGACTCTCGCGCCACGACTAAGGTTCGAGGTTCGATTCTGTGCACGGCTACATTAATTTGAGACTCGTGCAGGAAACTTGAACAACCCCCAAGGAATAGAGTGTACACATGCCCGACGGTCAGGGCCTCTGTGTATGAGTGCGTGCCTGTGTACAGTACTGGTGCGCTTGTATGTGCTCAGGATCAGCGAAATGGGCAGAATCACCTCAGCACAGAGAAGTGGCAAACTGTGCTACTAAAAGTAGAAACATAGGCTTTTATGCAAATAGTTATTAAATTTTCATTTCCAGTCGATCAACTACGCCCAGCAGTGGTGACCGATGTGCGATGGATCTCTGAAGCCGTGGCGGACGAGATCGAAAATAAAAGCATGACAGACTAAATTGCTTATGTTTTGTTCATTCCTAAATTCTTTCGCTAAATTGCTCGTAAAATCAGTTTTTTTGCAACTTTTCTCACTTTTTGTTGTTTTTATTCTCTCTAATTTTTATACGATATTTTTATTATCTTTTCCTAGCCGCTTTTTGGACTAGCTGCTCAAATTTATCCACTGAATTCAATGAATGCTCAACTGCGCTTCACTGTTTTTGCTACACTCTGCTTTGTTAAGCAATTTTTTTGGTCAGCTCTTACTATGATTTTTTATTGATCAAGTACAAACTAATAAATATTGCTTTTATAGTGCTTTATCTTTGTGTTCATAAAGTTGATTGAAAACACCAACATTTGCGACAAGGATTATTATTGATCAGGAGGTCACATTGATCCCGGGGAGGTGGAGGTCATGTTGATCTTAGGAAGGTCACGTTGATTTGAAGGCGATTACATCAATCTGAGGAAGATTGCATTAACCTGAGGGAGGTCACACTGATCGGAGGAAGGTCACATAGATATGATCGAGGGAGGTCACGCTGATTTGAGGGACGTCACTCACGTAAGTCATGGGTCGCTTAACCTATCGAAGAGTAATAAAGCTGCTGAACTTTTGGGAAAGGTAGTACAAGCGGTTATGTACAGTGTAGGCAAAATTAATTGAGTTAATGGTCATGGCGATGGCCCGTAGGTAAGTACAGTAGTTTGCTGAATTGGTACACAGTGGCTGCGCAGTATCTCTGATTAGGGGGGCAGTAGTTAGGTGGTCACCCCCCTTCCCCTTAGGTGGTAACCCCCTTCTAAGAAAGTAAAAAATTACGAACAAATTATGACACACTTCTTACAAAATGAATGAACAACACGAAATTTCTTATAAAAATGCATTTTTTATCATTGATGCAAGTTGCATAGCAGGGGGTGACTATCTGCCCTCCCTTCCTTGGGTCTTTTTGAGGGCCGTGGGGATGGGGTGGTCACCCCCTTGAGGCAGTGACCTGTGGTCACCCGGGGGCAGCTGCCCCCCTGCCCCCTCTGCGCCGCCACTGCACTTGTAAGATAGATTCTAATTAAAGTTTTATTGGAATTTCTGGGTCGATTATTTCGGCACTGATCTATTACCGGGAATAATATTACTATTGAAATATCTATGATTGTGGGGCCTGTAGTAAGGCTCACTGTTTTCGGGCGTCATCGCCACTTAACCTTCATTTTCCTATTGACATTAGTTTATTGGAGGTGGAGGATGTGATCGAACCCTGGAAACGGGGCCAACCCTGGATGAACCGGCAGTCTCGGGTCGGGTCGCCGTCCCTTGCGGCCTTAGTTGCACTTTAAGCTGAGCGACGAGAGTGAATTGAGCGAAGGCGGGCTGTGTGGGGGAGCATATGAAATAATCCAGGGTAGGCCGCGTCGGCTCGGACCCTGGATGTGTAATGGGCATGCCAGCGTGTGTTAGTTAGTTAGTATGGCCCTCTCCTCACTCTCTGACCCTGGGCGTTCCAGCCGCCAAATTCTCTGCCCCGCTCTGGAGTGGAGGGGAGGCGGGTTAGGAAAGTAGAGTGCGCCAGGACTCCTTCCTCTCTTCCCCCTTCTGCCCGCGCAGTCCTCGCCAGTCTGTTCTGAACTTCTGGTCAGGGACGATTTTCATTGGCTTCGGGCCTCTAATTCTTTTCCTGCCCCTCTGCCGTCAAATACGCGCGCGCGCAGTTGTTCGGTTAGGCTTGGACTTCTTTTTACCTCCCTACCTTTCTCTCCTGTCTTCTCTTTTCTCGTTTTCTTTCCGTGTCCAGGCCCCGCTGCGCCTCTAAAAATTACAATTAATCACGAACCAGCCGCCCCTCCTTTTTTCTGTCTCTGCTCTCCGTATTTTCTTTCGCCAGCCCCAGCAGGCCGTCCCACCCACCCCCTCTAGTTGAGACAGACAGAACTTATTCTTACATTTACGAGCCGCCCGGTCGCTTTTTGGTCTCGACTTGAAAGTAACAGACTGAGAGGCCAGTGCACGGCAGGACAGGAGAGACGAGGAGCGGACGAGAGACAGAAGAAGATAGCTCTCAACACTGGCCCGATCCGTACTCGACAAAATAAAAGCAAACCGAGCAACAAACAAAGATAGACAGACGGAATTAAGAAGCAATGTTTGTATCGAATAATTGACCGCTTAAGATTGACTAAACAACTCTGGTGCAGAAATTCTTGTATTAAAACAACAAGCTTCGAGAAGGCTTTTTATTAAATCAGTTCTATTATTTGCGCCAATCAATAAGCGTGTTGCTGTAAGTAAATTTTGTTTGTCTGTTAAATTGGCATTCGTTGTCGCATCGTTTTGGCATTGGGCCAGCAGTTAAAAAGGAGTGCGTCTTGATTGACCAGAACTTACTTAGCGCTAGTATTCAAATTGAAATTGGTTCTGTTATTATGACGCATACAAACAAAACCATTAACCAACTTCTCGCATTTGACACAGATTTTTTAATCTAAAACTTTACCTGTGGCTGTGACTGTGTGTGTACGAATCACGCCAGAAAAAACTCGCACCCTTTTAAATGTGGCTAATTAAGGCAATTATTCAACTGCTTGGCCGTACCCCGTACGTACATGCGGCTTGTGTTAGCCCTGATTGTTTGTTATAATTGTTACTTCCATCCATCGTTTTATTGATTATTTTTAAAGCGTTAAAAAGGCCTACTTTACTGAGCTATATAGCTAGCAAGCTGGAACCCGAGTCATTAATTAACTCATTTCTGTTTTCTGAATATATATTTCAAATTTTTTAGAACATTATATTACATTATATTTATAAAATAACGATCCGATAGCACGGAGTCGTAAACATGGGTGTATTAAATTAAAGAAAAACTCAAACCCGACTACAGACGGAGATAAGATAAGCCTGCCGAAAGAAAGATATTCGTTTTTTCCTACTGTTTCAAATCTTCGTCAGTTGCCCTCACTGACACTTCATGTACAAGCTTGACTATGTCCTTGCTATTGCTTCGAGCTATACTGCTGATGGCAGATCGGGTATGGTTTTAAGTTCCAGTTTAAGTCTCCAGTGGTCCGCCCTGTTCTTTTCCGCTCTTCGTCTGCTCTTTTCGCTCCCCGGTGCGCCCTTTTCTCCCCCCCCCCCTGGAAGTCCGCCCTGTACTTTTCCGCTCCCTGGTCCGCCCTGTTCTCTCCTCCCCCTGGTAGTCCGCCCTGTTCTTTTCCGCTCCCTGGTCCGCCCTGTTCTTTTCCGCTCTTCGTCTGCTCTTTTTCCGCTCCCCGGTCCGCCCTGCTCTTTTCCGCTCTTCGTCTGCTCTTTTTCCGCTCCCCGGTCCGCCCTGCTCTTTTCCGCTCTTCGTCTGCTCTTTTTCCGCTCCCCGGTCCGCCCTGTTCTCCCCCCCCTTGATGGTCCGCCCTGTTCTTTTCCGGTTGCCCCCGGTCCGCCCTGTTCTCCCCCCCCCCTGGTAGTCCGCCCTGTTCTTTTCCGCTCCCTGGTGGTCCGCCCTGTTCCCCCCCCCTGGCCCCTGGTAGTCCGCCGTTCTTTTCCGCTCCCTGGTCCGCCCTGTTCCCCCCCCCCTGGTAGTCCGCCCTGTTCTTTTCCGCTCCCTGGTCCGCCCTGTTCTCCCCCCCCCCCCTGGTGGTCCGCCGTTCTTTTCCGCTCCCGATCTGCTCTTTTTCCGCCTCCCTCATGGTCCGCCCAGTTCCTCCACCCCAGCTGGTCCCGACCAATTTCTCCGCCCCTGAACCGCCGTTGCAGTTGAAGCCCAGATCAAGTTCAATCGATTCATAAGCCAATAAACAGCTTCAGCTTGCATTCCGAATCCTTGCCAATCCCAGGAAGCGGACACAGCCAGACGCAGTCCCGATGTCATCAGACCAACCGGCGGCCCCGCCAACGGGCAGGAAGAAGCCGGTCAACCTGACCCTGACCGCTACGGTAACCATAGCAACGCCGTCGCCCAGCTCATCCTCGGGACCGTCAGATTCAGCCGCCTCAACGATCACGTCGTCGTCGGGCGCATTCGCTTCGGGCGCAGCGGCGTCGGAGTCGATAGACGCCAGCGCGAAGCTCAACGACGATGGCGCCGAGCTAGACGCCAGCCAGCGAAAGAAGCTGCTCGAGTTTGTGCAGCGAAAGCGCGCAATTGCCGAGCTGCGAAACGACGATTTCACCGACATAGTCGAATTGGGCAGCGGCTCCTCCGGCGTGGTGCAACGAGTGCTGCACCAGCCCACGGGCCAAGTGATGGCCAGAAAGCTCATTTATTTGGAGATCAAACCTACTGTGCGATCGCAGATCATTCGCGAGCTGGAGGTGAGCAATGAGCATTGGCATTGAGCACTGAGCATTGAGCACCGAGCATTGAGCATTTAGCACTGAGCATTGAGCATTGAGCACTGAGCATTGGCATTGAGCACTGAGCACTGAGCATTGGCATTGAGCACTGAGCATTGAGCACCGAGCATTGAGCATTGAGCACTGAGCATTGAGCATTGAGCACTGAGCATTAAGCACTGAGCATTTAGAAATGAGAACTGAGCATTAAGCATTGAGTACTGAGCATTGATACCGAGCATTGAAGAATTGAGCAGTGAGACCAACCTACCCAAATCAATGTCTAACCCACCCAAACCCATCTCTAACCTACCCAAATCTCTAACCTACCCAAATCAATGTCTAACCCACCCAAACCCATCTCTAACCTACCCAAATCTCTAACCTACCCAAATCAATGTCTAACCCACCCAAACCCATCTCTAACCTACCCAAATCCATCTCTAACCTACCCAAATCCGTCTCTAACTTACCCAAACCCGTCTCTAACTTACCCAAACCCGTCTCTAACCTACCCAAATCCATCTCTAATCTACTCAATCCCTCTAACCTACCCAAACCCGTCTTTAACCTACCCAATCCATCTCTAACCTACCCAATCCCTCTCTAACCTACCCAATCCCTCTCTAACCTACCCAATCCCTCTCTAACCTACCCAAATCCATCTCTAACCTACCCAAATCCCTGTCTAACCTACCCAATCCCTATCTAACCTACCCAAACCCGTATTTAACCTACCCAATCCATCTCTAACCTACCCAATTCATCTCTAACCTACCCAATCCCTCTCTAACCTACCCAATCCCTATCTTACCTACCCAATCCCTCTCTAACCTACCCAAATCCATCTCTAACCTACCCAAATCCATCTCTAACCTACCCAAATCCGTCTCTAACTTACCCAAACCCGTCTCTAACCTACCCATATCCATCTCTAACCTACCCAATCCCTCTCTTACCTACCCAAATCCATCTCTAACCTATCCAAATCCTTGTCTAACCTACCCAATTCCTCTCTAACCTACCCAATCCCTCTAACCTACCCAATCCCTCTCTAACCTACCCAATCCCTCTAACCTACCCAATTCCTCTCTAACCTATCCAATCCCTCTAACCTACCCAATCCCTCTCTAACCTACCCAATCCCTCTAACCTACCCAATTCCTCTCTAACCTATCCAATCCCTCTAACCTACCCAATCCCTCTCTAACCTACCAATCCTACCTAAGACTTGCATCTAACCGTCGTGGCTACTCAATCTCAGTGTAAACCTACCAATTCAAACGGTCAATCCCAAATTCCAGGTCCTGCACTCCTGCAAAAGTCCCTACATTGTTGGCTACTTCGGCTCATTCCTAGCTGACTCTTCCGCCACCATCTGCATCTGCATGGAGTACATGAACGCTGGCTCCCTGGATCTGGTGCTCAAGCAGGCTGGCAGATTGCCCGAACCGATTGTGGCCAAGATCACCCAGTCCGTGCTTCGAGGTTTGGTTTATCTGCGACAGATCAACTGCTTGCACAGGTAGGTGGGCGGAGTGATGCCTAATTAGTGTTGATATCTGGGATTTCCTATTGGGCGATGGCCGTTAAAAATATTTCAGATGAAGCAACTAGAGAAGCTGGAGACTGGTAGAATTAATGAAAAATTAATGAAAATGTGAAATACGGATGATGCACAGGAGTGCTGGGAGAATTCAACAGCCTAGGATCAAGTAGGACGAGGAACTGACCTAGGACGATTTATCAACCGAGTTTCAACTCCAACAAAGCAGCTCCGTACGCCGCTGCCCCATTTACAGAGACGTGAAGCCGTCCAACATTCTGGTAAACCTCGATGGCGAGTGCAAGCTGTGCGACTTCGGCGTGTCCGGCCAGCTGATTGACAGCATGGCTGACAGCTTCGTTGGCACCAGATCGTACATGGCGCCCGAGCGGCTGAACGGCGAGGAATATTCCATCCTGTCAGACATCTGGTCTCTCGGCCTGAGCTTGATCGAAGTTTCCACCGGGCGCTACCCGATCCCGGAGCCGGACAGCCGGGATTACACCAGCGTTTTCAGCAGCGACCGCCAGCAGAACCTGCTGGACCACCGGGAGGCCGCTGTGCAAGGGAAACCGCTTAAAGGTAGGGGCTGAGACATTGGAGAGTGGGGTGCATACATGAGCAACCTTGGGAATCACTCGGCCGTTTCTATTGGCAACACACACATTTAAGTCGCTATTGGCTGAGAGCATTCACGTGACTACTATTCCGTCCAATAGCGACTTACACGTGTGTGTTGCCAATAGAAACGACCGGGTGAATCCCTAGGTTGCACCCAAGCATGGTGGGGTGGGTGAGGGAGTGAGGTGGGTGAGGGAGTGAGGCGGGTGAGGGAGTGAGGTGGGTGAGGGAGTGAGGCGGGTGAGGGAGTGAGGTGGGTGAGGGAGCAAGTGTTAAAGGAAGAGCTGACGTGCATCATTCTTATGCAAGGATATGCAGCCGATACAAATTCTACCCCTAAAAAATTGCCCGCTCCCAGGCATGAGCGACTCGCAGACCGGGCCCACCCAGATGGCAATATTCGAGCTGCTTTCCTACATTGTCTACCAGCAGCCGCCGAAGCTGCCCAGCTTCGCCTTCAGCGAGCAATTCTGCGAATTCGTTGACTGCTGCCTGCGCAAGGATACAAAGGAGAGAACAAGGCTAGCGGGCCTGCAGGAGCTGGAGTTCCCGCGCATGTACGACTCAGACGAGGCCATCTCGCTTGGGTCCTACCTCAGAGCGCTGTTAAAAACTCCATTGAAGTAGCGGCCGCTTGGATTTTGTTAATTGTGTATGTTAATGAAAGTTGCTGCCTTTCTTATATATCTTGTTTTCTAAAAATATGATACCATTTTGCCGAATGGTTTCAAAGTTTCTTGTCCCGCTTTTCCCATGGACAGCTGTAAGCAGAAGGATGCTCGCAGATGGTGAAAATCTCACTGGAGTTCAAAATGCATTAGTACTGAGTTCCCGATATCTTCTGGACTAGCTATTTCTCCTGAACTGCTACCGATAACAGGCAGTCGATCAATTTTTTTATCAAGGACCACTAGCAGCATATCCTGTAGAGTACGCATTCTGACACACCTATTGGCCAGAAATTATGCCGTCCATACATCTTCTGTAGAGTCAGGATCAACAGTTAAAATCGGCCTCCAAAAAATTTCCACAAATCACGAGTGTAGCGTCCTGGTATACTGCTAGTGGTCCTTGTTTTTTATAAGAGGCAGGGTTATGTGTGCATCCTGGCGCACTTTAAGCGACATTGTCACACGACCGGCGAGAGGCATTGCTGCCCATTCCACCGACTCCCCTGAGCAGGCACACACTCACACTGAAGTTTACAGCGGCCCTAACGTTTGAGCATTTTGCCGTTGTCTAAATTTACTGCTTTTAATTTTTTCTCGCGATCTACTTGTGAACCAATCTTGGGCGAAGCACACGCTTGTTCCCTATGAAACTTGGAAGTCTAGAAGGTGAGACACTGTCAGTGTTCTCCTGCTTCGCTCGTAAAAATCCAGGGTGACCAGGGATAGCCTTAGCAATTCGTTGTTGCTTCATTGGGTTTCGGATTTTAAACATTAGTTCTGAGTAGCCGTACATGTAGCGCTTATATTAGAGTTTCTGTGGAGTTTGAAAGAATTTAAAAAGTCCCATTCTATACGTACTACTCTACTGTTTGTAGGTGAAACGTTCTAACTTGTAAGGCTATTTTAAATAAAACAAAATATAATTTGTCACAAACTAGAGAGCAAAACATTGGGCATCGAAGTACTTTTAAAGAGAAAATTGGATTGTAATTGGTTTTCAGTGTCATCTCCGAATTTGCAATGCCCCAGTATTTTAACAATTGTTTCTGGCTCAGTACAATGCACACTTGCTTCTTTTAGGTCTAAAAGTGCCCCCAGCATATACCGCAGCTCTGTTATGCGCTCTTTTGTCTGTCTTTTGTCTATCCGTTGTCCAATGCCTATGCTTTATTCAGATCTTTGTCCGTAGAGAGATTGAATAGTTTTTATCTAATTTGACTAACAATTTCCTTTCTTCTTTAAAATTGCAGCTTTCATTTGCTGGTTATAATTGTAAAATTTTTATGCCAATCGATGACTTCTTCGTAAATTTACCATCAAATTCGTTACATTGATCTGAGCTCCAATCGATGCTAAATGTTCCAACATTAATCCTAATGCACTACCATATGAGACCCATATTCAGTCATTAAAATATGACGCCATAGATTCCAATTGTCAGCAAAGAATTTTCTGCATATATTAACTCAAAATAAACTTCTACAATTTCAGTAGTGCATAGCCCTGCAATGAATTGTGCTTATTGTTACTGTGTTTGACAAAGCTAAATAAGAGAGAGTACAATTTATGTTTTATTAAAATTATTTGATAAGACGGAAATTGACAATTACTATATAGTATGGACTACGATTTCTTAGAAATGAGCAGGAGGACCCTAGCTGTAAAGCAAAGGAACTCATATTTATTGAATCTAGTGCTTTTAGTGCATTCAAGACTGATCAATTAAAGTCCATTCAAACAGTGAAAAAAAGTAGCGGATTTTTCACACAGATCATGTAGCATTGATCGAGCAAGGACTGCATGCGCCTATTATACATGTACATGTGTTAGCAGCTCTGTGTAGAGGCGAGAGCGCTAGAACGGTGCCTTTGCTTGTCGGGGTATGCTGACTCTCGTTTGATAGCGCCACTAGCACCTTGCGACAAAAAGGCGGGTACTAATACAGAGTTGACGAGACAGTAGACGCGAATAAGCAAGTAGAACAGAATTCCATTCCTCTCGGAGTTCGATGATTGATTCGGCTAGAGATGCCGCCCCCTCGATCGCAGACTTCATTGTGCGAACTCCGGATCGGGCGGCGAAAAAAGCAGCTGTTCTCGCTCCACGTTTCAAGAGACTTGACAGCCGATAATTGTCTTTAAATTGTTCGTGTAATGTGTACATGTATATCATGTACATACATATTGTAGATGTATATTTTGTTTAAACGCATATAAAGAGATCTCATGTATACTGTGCACTGCGTCAGAAGCCACGTTGAGTGTAGTGTACGCGGTGAATGCCTACTGCCCATGCCTCCGTTTCATGTACTTAGTGTTTTTATGTTTCACGCTTTAATCATTCTTTAATTCCTACTTATAATTAGGTTTATATCCTTTAATTTTTATATAACTCCATGAATCCAGCAGTCAGTCAGCAAGGACTATTCAGGGACTAGGGACTTAAACTAGGGACGGGAAACTGCATGGCCAGATCATGCAGAAAATAGTTGGGAGGCTGGTTTTTTCTAGCGCTCCCTAGAATTTATTATTGAACGTAGAAAGCTGGTTTTTTCGCCATCCTGTACAGAATTTATTCCTCTACAAGATGCAACAACTTAGTTTTTATCAAGCTTCATTTTGAGAGGAGCGGTGAGCTTCTTTGTACAGTAACCCCCTTTTTCATGGTGTTTTATATAGAGAATGTCATAAAAATCTGCAGTCAGACGGCTTTTTGTCTATGGTATAAAACGCATCACTATAACACTTGTGTATCAATTGATCATGCAACGAAGGCTTTGCTTTAGTCTGCCTGATGACTAATTGAGCCTTATATGTACATGTATATATGAATGAAGAGCTTAGCTAAAGGCGAAAGAAACTCTAGCAAGCCAACTTTTTTTGAGCCAAGCTCACGAGACTCCCGTCGAGTGGATCATCAACGCAGAGCTACCCGGACGGGATGTAGCGAGGCTGCGGCAGCTGCTAAAGCGCAACGAGAACTTGTTCGCCAAGCATGAGTTCGACCTGGACACGACGGAGCTGCTACAGCACCAGGTCGAACTGGAACCGGGAACTCGGGCCGCACCGGCAAATCCAAGCAGCGTCATCTGCCTCTGTCTGTACGAGATCAGGTGGATTAGAAAGATCGTACAGATGCTGGACAGCGGCATCATCGAGCCGTCGTCGTCGCCATGGGCGAGCAACCTGCTGGTGGTCCGTAAGAAGAACGGCAAAATGCAGGACTGGCGGCAGCTGAATGCCTGCACGGTCAAGAACGCGTACCCGCTGCCGCACATGCAGCAAGCATGAATGCTCTGGTCGGGTGCTCCTGGTTCTCCACCATCGACTGTCGGCAGGGCTACCACCAGGTGAAGGTGGCAGAAGAGGACCGGTTTAAAACTGCCTTCTATTTGAGCCGCGGCCTTTGACGGGCTTTGGTATTTGCAATGCCCCAGCGAACGTTCCAGCGCGGCTGATGGAGCTGGTGATGTCCGGTCTGTCCTGGACTCCGTGCTGACTTACATCGACGACATCATCGTCTTCAGCAGGACCTTTGACGAGCATCTGGTGAGACTTAGGCGTGTTTTTTAACGGCTGCGAGATACGGGTCTCAAACTGCACAATGCGAAGAGCGTGCAGTTCGGCCATCGCCGGGTACTGTACCTGGGACACCTGATCAGCGAGCAGGGTATTGCACCGGACCCCAGCAAGTTTGAGGTCATTCGCAGCATCCCTAGCCCAAAGTCGGTCAAAGAGATGAAGCGGTTCCTCGGGGGTTCTACCACCGATTCATCGAAGAGTTCAGCCAGACGGCTAGAGACCTGCGTGAAATCGAGACTTCGCATGAACCGGCGACTCCGAGCAAGCTCACAGTAAAGGAAAATTGACCGCAAGAAGCATGCAGGCGCGGGGAGCTCTGATTCCTCCGATTTCCTGGAGATGGTTTCCAGGGGAAGCTGACATAGCGGCCTGAGTGGCTGTTTCCATTTTCTCGTCTATCCGCTCCGCCAGCTTTACACTGCAGTCTCCAAGCTGTGCCTCTCGTGTTCATAACTTTTTTCTGAGCATTGCCGAATACTTAATTTCTTTTCTGGTCACGACTTTCCAGCAACTGCTGTCTCAAGCGACTGTCGAATTGCTTTTTTGAAGACCTTGTCCAGCGCTATAAGACCAAAGACCAAATTCGGCTGTCCACTGTTAATGTGCCATGAGTCGAGACTGACTGACACACGATATCATGTAGAGGTTTATAATACATATTTGTGAAATTTTGAATGCTTATATGTCCACAAATATACCTAGCAGTACGTACGTACAGTCACCGACTGCGACTCTGTGAAAAAAATCGTCTTTTGTTTTCCCTTTACTCTTTTCCATTGCCCCCCCCCCCCTCAAATTCGCGTGGCTCGGTTTCAGAGTAATTGCAGAGCAACTTTCAGAGTAATAACAAGAATTTATTTTGTTATTCAAGGCTAATTTTTAGACGACGCAGCGAAGCGGCTACAAACTTAACTGAATAGCGATGATGCTTGTGCAGAAACCCTATAGCTAGACATTTCAATAAAGCATTTGCGGTAAAATTCTCTAGATAAAAGGGGGCTCCTGTAAAAAGCTCACCACTCCTCTCAAAATAAAGATCGACAAAAACTAAGTTGTGCATCTTTTAAAGGGATAAATTCTGTACAAGATGGCGAAAAAACCAGCTTTTTAATACGTTCAATAATAAATTCTAGGGAGCGCTTGAAAAAACCAGCCTCCAACTATTTTCTGCATGATCTGGCCATGTTTCCCGTCCCTAGTTTAAGTAGTCCCTAGTTTAGGAGAATTGGTGATCTAGCTACGATTGTGAATTTGTACAGGAAGAATAGTTAGGAATAGTAGGAATAGTAGGAATAGGAATAGTAGAATAGTAGGAATACTTATGATAAGTTATATATAAAATTTTGCCTTGGGGGTTATCTGTATTTTTAATACTAAAACAATATTTCCGTGTGAAATATACTGGTAAAACTTGTATTTGAATTTGTTTTATAGAAATACCAAGGACGACTTAAGTAGAAGGACGGGAAACCTCGTTTCTTAGAAAATTTTTGAAGGCACTTTTTCCCGAAAAAATACACTACGGAGATAGGAAATTTTCATTTTTTCAGCACAAAAATTGCTATTACTTTTGATAGGAGGCAGATCCAGTGCTCATCTTTTGATATGTTGTGCCTTTTTTATTGCTCTATCGATATTTATAAAGCTTTTTGTTCAGAAAATTAGGATTATATGTCAATTTTTTATTCTACGTACATTTCCTGTATCTGAAAATCACAAAAATGCATGACACAGCTCCAATATTTGCTTTTATGAACCTGTTTTATCATCTCTGTTACGAATATTTGCTAAACAGTCAGTTAAGAATGATAAAATAGACTTCTAAAACCAAAGAGCCGAGCCGTGGCATTCTAATGTATTTCAATCACAAGACACGTGAAAATATACGGAGAATAAAAAATTTACATAGAATCCTAATTTTCTGAACTAAAAGCTTTATAAATATCGATAGAGCAATAAAAAAAGGCACAACATATCAAAAGATGAGCACTGGATCTGCATCCTATCAAAAGTAATAGCAATTTTTGTGCTGAAAAAATGAATATTTCCTATCTCCGTAGTGTATTTTTTCGGCAAAAAGTGCCTTCAAAAATTTTCTAAGAAACGAGGTTTCCCGTCCTTCTACTTAAGTCGTCCTTGAGAAATACAATGTTAACGTAGTATAATTGAAAAAGCCGTGAATACACCGACAAACAAAAAAATGCTAGGCCTAATTATGCATTAGACAAATGCATTACTTGTTTCTTTTATTTAGCGATTCACAATATTTTACACTTTCTGTATTGAATTTAATCTCACTCGACTGTTTTTTAATTCTAAGCCCATTCTCAAAATTTCGAAAATTAAAAAGGCTGAAGTCTCGAAATTTGAGATCGAGATTGAGTACTCGGTCGGACTCTATGCTATGGCCTATGCTATGAGTTTAAGTGGTTTAACCTAGACAAAATGTTTATTTTATTAGCTTTCTAGGCTTTCAATGCTAATAAATCGAAATTATGACATCATCATTATGTAGTAAAATTTATAGACTTCTTATACTCTAGGTAGGCCTAGATAAAATAGTTTCTGTTTCAATAGGCTATATTGCGGAAGATGTATTGTGTACTAGAAAATTCCTGTGTACAAATGCTTTAGCTGGTGTATAAGGAGGAATTATAACTTTTTGATCATTGCCAATGACATTGGCTTACAATTTTTAACTAGGCCTATACATGTTCAAGCTTATGGCACATTGTACAAAAGCATTGAAGTATGTGTCTTAATTGCATAAATTATGCTAAACAATCTTTTGCTATAATAAAGTTAATTTCAAAATAAAGACAAAAAAGTGAGTTTTTAAATAATATACTAAACTTTTTTACAGTTACTACTAACTTGTACAAATAAAACTAAATCAATAATAATATACATAAATATTTTGTTTTAGGCAGTGTTGGGCACCAGTCCGTTAATAAGCATTAATCCATTAATAAGTGTTAATAAGTGTTAAGATTTTTCATTAACGTTAACGGATTGTTGTTAAGATTTTTTTGAACTAACGGATTAACAAATTTGCGTTAAAATTTTTGTGAATTAATGATAAATTTATCATTAGGGCCTAATGGTAGTGTCTATGTCAATGACCAAAGACGCAAAGAAAGAATGAAAAATAGAAGTCTTACAAGAAGTTTAAACATTACGAACGTATTTGAGCTTACCTATATGCCTAAATATAATCTCTTTATTTATGATAGGCCTAATGATCATACAGACATACATGTAATTAACAACTTCTTACAAATAAACTTTAAAATAATTAAAGAAAATAGTGTGAAATGAAACTTTATTTCTCGCAATTTCTAACAACTTCAATGCCTTTTGCACACCATGGTGCATCGTCAGGATTTTATTAGAACGATTTGAGAAATTGAGATTGAAAGCGATTGATTAAATATTGGTTTTGCAATGTACACAGGTAAGGAGGGTAAGATTGAAAACAATTGATTACAACTTGGCTTTAACTTGGCTTTAATCAATTGTTTAATCAAACGCATTGAAGTTGTTAGAAATTGCAATCATATTCAAATGTTGATGTTAAGCTTTCTATTTATTCTTCTCGCCAAGCAAGCGACTCTACCAGCATTATTTCTTGCGCGTGAGCATCGATCGCTTTGATTCACTTCTGTCCCAATCTTTTGCAACTTTCTGCTGCGCCTGCTAATGGTACTGAAACAACCTTCCTATGCGTATTTAATTATGAATTTCTCATTATTAGCTTTTAAGCTTCAAATAAAATAAGTTACTTTTTTACCATATGCTTTATTTTTAGTAGTATTATGCATGCAAATTTTATTATTTATTACTTTTTTAGCTTTCAAATCGCTTAGATGACCTCTGTGTTTCGCTAAAAAGATGGAATAGCAAAGAAATGCAATACGAAGTCTGTTTTGGAAAAAACGTGCAAGATTTCCGTATTTTCTATGTTAACTTTAACGGATTAATGCTTATTAACAATTATCAGTTAACTTTTAGTTAACTTAACAAAATTAAGGGTTAAAAAGTTAAGATTTTTTTGTTTTAACGCTAATGCTTTTGCTATTAACGGAAGTTAAGATTTTCATTAACGGTGCCCAACACTGGTTTTAGGCCTACTAATTATTTTTTCTTTAAATGATATTAAATAGAGCCTAGTTTCATTTTTTCAACAATTATTTGCTGCATCTACTGCTTGTTACATAAGTCATATGCTTATTAGTCTTGCAATTTTTAGTCATTAGTGACATACAAAAAAGTTACTAGAATACCTTATTGGTTAAATTCCTAGTATACTAGATAGCTAAATACTTTTCAGCATACATGTAATACAATCTACAATAAGTTAATAGGATTATAATTTATTTCCAAATTTCCATGTTTTTCATGGTGTAAACACTGCAGAATAGAAAATTAAGCTTTATTTTTTTATAGCTTAAAGCCAACCCACATTCCCAAGTATGCTATTCTGTAAGGGTTATTCCTAGGCATAACTGGGTCTGGTCTGGGGCCAGCATGCACCACATGCGTGGCATACGCTGCGTGCCTAAATAGCATGCATGCAGTAGAGGTTGGACAAGTAGAAAATTTTGGTCGGGTGTGAAATTTTGTGAAATTTTCAAAGTCAAGCGTGATTGTGATCGTGAATTTATATTTGCATACATGTATTTTGAGCTTGTAAGTTGCAAGTGTTGAAAATAACAAAACAAGAAAAGAAATATTTATAAATTGATAATAGCTACTGGGTAATGCTGTCAAGTCAACAAATTTAAAATTTATTACTCTTTTACATACTTGTGTTCACATATTTTGGTAAACCAAGTAGAAAAGTTATACTTCTAATAAAAATGTAATAAAGTAGAAATTCACGACTGTTGTGAATGGGAAATCACAATTGTGAAAAAAATGGTCGTGAATTCATGAAATTGTGATCACAATCGTGATCACGTCCGACCCCTAGCATGCAGCAAAGCATGCATTGCTTAGGCACAATATGTTTCCTAATAAGCAAAATTTTCTATTTTATTGAATATTTTCTTTTATTGACTAGTATTAGTAAGTTTAAAGTATTTTCTTTTTTGCATTATAAGATGGGGGCTGGCTTTATATTACTATATCATAATATGTTCTTTTTTAATATTAATAATAATGTTTCTTCTTTTCTTTGGCTCAAATTCATTTAGTTGATTTTAGCTTTTTTATGAGACTTAAGCTATAATCTAAAATTTTTTTAGGTCTAAAGCTTTGTGACATTGCTTTGACATCTTAGCAATTTTCCCCATGAGCCTTGACATCTTAGCAATTCCCTTAATTCAACCCATGAGTCTTCTATGGTTTACATGGTGATTATTCTATGGTTAAACCCTACCTTTAACCCTAACACCTTAGGAAAGCCATCCTAAGCCATCCTTAGGAAATACATCTTAGTAATACTGCTTTCAGACTCAACATCTCAGAATCCAGATTATTTCAGAAATGAGTCTGTATTCTTGATAGGCCCTATTGGAATAAATGTTGAAAACCTACGAATGCGTGTTTTAGAAAAGAGTCAAACTATTTTATTGTGCTTTACCCTATAGGAAAAAGTTGTAAAACCGCGGACGGTGTCCGGCGCACTTTTGAGCTTTTTCTAAAGCGCAGCGCGCGCACAGGCGCATCGCCTGCGCGCGCGCTGCCCTTTCTTACTGGCTGCTGCTCTAGCAAATACATATACATGGAAATGGGTATAATACCTCTGTTGAAGGGGCTTATACACTCGTAATTTATTAAGCTTAGAGATGTTCTGAAAATTCAATTTCAATTTTCCAAAATTTGAAATTTTTTAGAGCAAATTTCAATTTCGAAAAAAATTTAAAAAGTGAAATTTTTGGTAGTGTTTAAAAAGTCGCTAAAAATAAACTAATTTCTACTACATATACATATATTAGTTTTTGCTTAAGCAGTAAATTGAAAGTAGAAAAGTGAGTGTTGATCATACTAAACTTTGTTTTTCTGAATTATGATTTTGGGAAATTTCAATTTTGATTTTGGAAAGTTAGCGAATTTTGATTTCGACGAAACTGCAGATCTTTCGGAACATCTGTAATAATCCTAAAGCGCGGTAAAATAGTTTGACTCTTTTCTAAAGCGCGCGTCCGCGGGTTTTTAACATTTATTCCAATAGGGGTGCTTTAGGATTATTAGAGATGTTCCGTTTTGTCGAAATAAAAATTTGTTAACTTTCCAAAATTGAAATTGAAATTCTTCAAAATCAAAATTCAGAAAAACAAAGTTTAGTATGACTAACACTCACTTTTTTACTTTCAATTTACTGCTAATGCAAAACAAAAAACATGTATATGTAGCAGAAATCAGTTTATTTTTAGCAACTTTTTTAGACACTTCCAAAATTTTGACTTCTAGATTTTTTTCGATATTGAAATTCGCTCTTAACCAGCCCTGCTGAGTCAGCATTTCAGCTATTCACCCTGAGTGCAAGAACTTCAAAGATTCCTCTATCTAGCTGAAACATCTCAGCGTCTGTCTAAACATCCTGATGACATTTTGGTACTGTCTGTTGCCACAGATAATTGTACAAGCATGTGCAAGTAAGCAAGTTTAACAGCTAAGTCTTTGTAATTTGAATTTCAGTACAAATATCAGAGATGTCGCTGCAATGGACAGTAATTAGCTGGTTTGTCTATGCGGAAGCCGCCCTGGTGCTAATCATGTGCCTGCCAGTGATCAGCGTTCAGCGCTGGCGCAGAATTCTACGCTCGCGCTTGTTGCGCAAATTCGACTCGTCTGCCTACGTATATTTTAATGTCTTTTTCGGCCTTCTAATCCTATTGCTAATCGACGCTTATAGAAAGATGCGTCAGCACGCGCTCGAGGAGTTGAGCATAGATGAGCGAGTTAATCCGCACGGATTTGCGCTGAGTAGGATGCGAAAATTTCGATCCCAGATCAATTTTACTTTGTCAGCCGGCGCTTTGCTGCTCTGGCTTGTGCTCAAATGGATGGTGAGCTCGCTTATTGGCCGAGCGTTTCTTGAGCAGGTGAGCGGACAGATAGTTGGCTGCTCGGCTGCCAAACATTATCCATACGTACTCAGTGACAATCCTCCGCCACAACTCACGCTGTCACGCGGCACAAAAGTTCAGCAAATGTCTACGAGCTAATGCCAGTTTCAGTATCCTGTGCAGGAACCACAAGCATGCAAAATTACTGTCACTTGTTGTGCCACCCTGATCACCAGCCGGTAGATAAACTCTTAGAGCAAGACACTTAGTAGACACCTAAATCTGCATTGCTTCAGTTCACCCAGCTGTAAAATGGGTTACCAGCATTAGCTGGGGTAATTACATGTAAGGGTGTGTGGCGACCCCCATCCCAGTCCTTCCACTGAACAGCTGATGCTTCACGCAATAGCTACGGCTGAGCTGTGTGTTGCGCATCTGCCCATTAGGGCAGGTGTAATCAATTATTATTATATAGCCCCCATGCCCCAATTGCGCTGGTGTTTGGCGATGGCAGCATTTTCGCATTTCTGAATCATCGATGGCATGCAAACTTTTGGGGCGTGTAGCAGCGTGGGTTTGGAGGGGGGGGGTTGGCTGTTGCTGAGTACATTGTTGGGCCTCGTGTCGCAAATTGCATCATCCATTGCGTCATCCGGGGTTGAGATATGAGAAAAAGTTGACCACTGGTTTTGGGTTAGAAACTTTAACATGTTGCTGATTGTTAATATATGCATGTTTTACATCGTGCATGAATAGCATGAAGCGAATAAACTTACTCTCAATCTCTCCGATTACCAATGCTCAGGACTTGTCTATTGAACGTGCCAAGGTCAACGATTTGCAACGGAAACTTGACGAAGCTCAGCGGAAACTGAGCAGCACTTTAGCAGCTGGTGTCGTTAACGGATCCGTCTCTGATGACGGTAGTGATAAGAAGGCCGATTGAAAGACTCCAGATGGTGCTGCAATTTCTATGTTATATTTTATCTTCTATTCTAGTTATCTACTTTATTGTTGATAGTAATATTTATATTCCAGATTTTATTTCGATTATAACTTTATCTCTGTCTCATCAGGAGCTGAGTTTGTACTCGTAGTGTGTACATTAGACCCTTCCGAACCCCTCTCGTCCCTCGGTGTGTACACCAGTCACCAGTCCCTTCCCAACCCCTCTCATCCCTCAGTGTGTACACCAGACCCTTCCCCCAACCCATCTTGTCCCTCAGTGTGTACACCAGACCCTTCCCCCAACCCATCTTGTCCCTCAGTGTGTACACCAGACCCTTCCCCCAACCCATCTTGTCCCTCAGTGTGTACACCAGACCCTTCCCCCAACCCATCTTGTCCCTCAGTGTGTACACCAGACCCTTCCCCCAACCCATCTTGTCCCTCAGTGTGTACACCAGACCCTTCCCCCAACCCATCTTGTCCCTCAGTGTGTACACCAGACCCTTCCCCCAACCCATCTTGTCCCTCAGTGTGTACACCAGACCCTTCCCCCAACCCATCTTGTCCCTCAGTGTGTACACCAGACCCTTCCCCCAACCCATCTTGTCCCTCAGTGTGTACACCAGACCCTTCCCCAACCCCTCTTGTCCCTCAGTGTGTACACCAGACCCTTCCCCAACCCCTCTTGTCCCTCAGTGTGTACACCAGACCCTTCCCCCAACCCATCTTGTCCCTCAGTGTGTACACCAGACCCTTCCCCCAACCCATCTTGTCCCTCAGTGTGTACACCAGACCCTTCCCCAACCCCTCTTGTCCCTCAGTGTGTACACCAGACCCTTCCCCAACCCCTCTTGTCCCTCAGTGTGTACACCAGACCCTTCCCCCAACCCATCTTGTCCCTCAGTGTGTACACCAGACCCTTCCCCCAACCCATCTTGTCCCTCAGTGTGTACACCAGACCCTTCCCCAACCCCTCTTGTCCCTCAGTGTGTACACCAGACCCTTCCCCAACCCCTCTTGTCCCTCAGTGTACACCAGACCCTTCCCCAACCCCTCTCGTCCCTCAGTGTACACCAGACCCCCAACCCCTCTCGTCCCTCAGTGTACACCAGACCCTTCCCCAACCCCTCTCGTCCCTCGGGTGTACACCAGGCCCTTCCCCAACCATTCTCGTCCCTCAGTGTGTACACCAGACCCTTCCCCAACCCCTCTCGTCCCTCGGTGTGTACACCAGACCCTTCCCCAACCCCTCTCGTCCCTCGGTGTGTACACCAGGCCATTCCCCAACCCCTCTCGTCCCTCGGTGTGTACACTAAACCCTTCCCCAACACCCCTCGTCCCTCAGTGATTCAGTGTGTACACTCGACCCTCCCGAACCCCTATTGTCTCCAAGAAACCATTCAGAACATTTACATGTTCTTCGTGTATATATTCAAGTTTCGTGAATGATTTTTTATTATTAATCAGTAATCAGGTGGTGCTACAATATTCGCAAATGTAATTTAAGTCTTACTGTATTAATTCAATATCGTATATTGTAATGATCTTTTACCCTCTCGTTCACCTTCGACTTTGAATTTTTATTATAGTCATTACAAAAATCATTCTAGCTGTGCTAAGCTTTTTCATTCGCCTGGCTGCTTACTTGCGCTTTCCCGACATATTTCTGGATTAAAAAATATACAGGCTAGAGTTGGATTAAAGCTGCTAATTATTGCCCTTTGGTTTTGTGGTGGTTTTATTGGTGTGCATGGAAACTGTGAAACCAGCTTTTGCTGCTTATACAAACTTAGCTTCGCATTTCTGTCATCAGTGAATAATTTAGCTGATTTTAGTTAAAGAAAGCAATGGCCGAAAGCAGTCAGCTGCAGATGGGCTACAAGATCGGCGGCATAGACAAGCTGGAACCCAGATACAAGTGCGCCCACTGTCACCTGCTGCTGAGAGAGCCGATGCAAGGAGACTGCGGTCACCGCTACTGCAGGAACTGCGTGCAGCTCAAGTTCAACGAGGCCAAGCAGAAGGGCGAGCCGTCTCTCTGCCTGGAATGCGACTCAAGCGACAGCGACAGGGCAGAAATTTCGCCAGACCGAACCTACCCTGACATGGCCATCAAGAGGGAGATCAACAAGTCGCTGAAGGTGCAGTGCCCGAACTCTCCTTGCGACAAGATGATGCAGGTAAGGGAGCTGGACGATCACCTTCAAGAGTGCAAGTTCAGGCCCGAGCCTTGCGAGCTGTGCGGAGAATTGGTTGCTATGCAGAGTCTGGCTGAGCACAAAGAGCAGAAATGCCGCAGAAGACTTGTGCCCTGCGATGTGTGCAAGGAGCGAGTAGCCTTTGAGTCATTGGATGAGCACAAGAGCTCAACTTGCATTGGCAGTACAGTGGAGTGCGAGTTCTGCTTGGCTCGCGTCAAGGACAACGAAGAGGCCAAGAGCTCTCACTGGTTGGAGGAATGTCCGGTCGGGTGGCACACCACACGGTGTCCTTTCGGGTGTCCGGAGATGTCCGAGGGTTGGGAGAAGCACCGGATACAGCACCAAGCCACCCACATTGACAGGCTGTTGGCCTTGTCAAAGCGGCAGCAGCAGCAGCAGGCTGATCCACCAGAGCAGAGCCTCGTGCCCGTCTCCAGGGGTGCAGCGGCGGCGGCAGCGGCGGGAACTTCAGTGCCGGCCTCCGAGTTGACTGGGTCCGACTTTGAAGAGCTGAGCCGGCTGAAGGAGAAGGCGGCTTCCTTGGAGTCCAGGATGAAGTCCATGGCGCTGCCCACAGACTTGGCGAAGATGCTGAAGGACCTCCAAGGCAGCATCGTGCAGGGCGACAAGGTGAAGGAGCTGCTTCAGGTGATCAAGGAGCAGTTCGACAACTGCTACGACAAGATCAGGCAGTACGAGCTGCGGATGCAGAAGGACTTGGAGAAGAAGCTGGACATCGAGCGGAAGCACCAGGAGCTGGTGAAGCTGCTGGCCTACAAAGAGATGAAGATTCTCGACCTCGAGAGGCGCGTTGAGGTTCTTGAGCACGCTGGCTACGACGGGGTTCTTGTGTGGAAGATCACGGATGTGCGGCGGCGCAAAGAGGAGGCGCGGGAGGGCAAAGTGTGCTCGATCTACTCGCCTCCGTTCTACACGGGCAAGGCTGGGTGAGTTTTGACTGACGCTTCCACGGGTTCGAATTCTCTCCAATCCGCCCCTCAATCCGCCAATCCACTCCTCAATCCGCCAATTCGCCCTTCAATCCGCCAATCCGCCACTCAATCCGCCAGCGCCAATCCACCCCTCAATCCGCCAATCCGCCCCTCAATCCACTAATCCGCCCCTCAATCCGCCAATCCGCCCCTCAATCCGCCAATCCGCCCCTCAATCCGCCGTCAATCTACCCCATCCGCCCCAGCTACAAGATGTGCGGACGACTCTACCTGAATGGCGACGGCGCCGGCAAGAACACGCACATCAGCCTCTTCTTCGTGATCATGCGCGGTGCCTTCGACGCCCTGCTGCCGTGGCCCTTCGCCAAGAAGGTCTCCATGATGCTGCTGGACCAGAACTTCGACGAGCACGTGATCGACGCCTTCAAGCCGGACACTTCGTCGTCTTCGTTCAAGCGGCCCAGCACGGACATGAACATCGCATCGGGCTGCCCGCTGTTCATGCCGCTGGCCGACTTCGAGAACGGCAGTCGCGGCTACGTCAAGGACGACGCCATGTTCATCAAGTTTATCGTGGACAAAAGCGACCTGCCTACTTAAAGTACGAGCGTGCGAGAATCGAGTTTAAATACAGAAAAACTTTGCTAGTGATTATTCCGACTAAATGGACGTAACATTAAGCACCCCACCAGCAACCGCCAATTCCCGCGCCTCATCCGTGTGTCACCGCCTGCCCACCGCGCGTTTTGCGGTCGCAGCACACGTGTACACAGGAGACCCACAGGCCAGGCCACCTACCTGTCAGCCAGCCAGACCAAACTGCTCAAAGCAGGGTGCTCGCTGACCTTGAAGCCTAATTCTGATTGGGCAGCACATCGCCAAGTTATCCAAGGTATCCAAGTTATTCGAGCATTTGTGCAGCTTTATGTGCGACATGTCTTCATTAATTTCATCTGTAGCAGTGAGCTGGCTCATTTTAGTTGACTGCTTAGTGAGAATGCTTGAGAGTCTCTCTCCTAACAGCGTTTATTTATTAATTTGACGCTTTTTCAGGTTGATTGTGTCGCTCTATATAAATATGAGCACGTCTGCAAGTGCCTAATTTTAGTATGAAATTTATTGTAGCTCCTAAAAGTCATGCTGCTTAAACTCCATATGATCAGACAGTCCATATGATCAGTCACAGTCCATATGATCAGACACAGTCCATATGATCAGACAGTCCATATGATCAGACACAGTCCATATGATCAGACACATCCATATGATCAAACAGTCCATATGATCAGACACATCCATATAATCAGACACAGTCCATATGATCAGACACATCCATATGATCAAACAGTCCATATAATCAGACACATCCATATAATCAGACACAGTCCATATGATCAGACACATCCATATGATCAAACAGTCCATATGATCAGACACATCCATATAATCAGACACAGTCCATATGATCAGACAGTCCATATGATCAGACAGTCCATATGATTAGACACAGTCCATATAATCAGACACAGTCCATATGATCAGACAGTCCATATGATCAGACACAGTCCATATGATCAGACACAGTCCATATGATCAGACAGTCCATATGATCAGACACAGTCCATATGATCAGACAGTCCATATGATTAGACACAGTCCATATAATCAGACACAGTCCATATGATCAGACAGTCCATATGATCAGACACAGTCCATATGATCAGACACAGTCCATATAATCAGACACAGTCCATATGATCAGACAGTCCATATGATCAGACACAGTCCATATGATCAGACACAGTCCATATAATTAGACACAGTCCATATAATCAGACACAGTCCATATGATTAGACACAGTCCATATAATCAGACACAGTCCATATGATCAGACAGTCCATATGATCAGACACAGTCCATATGATCAGACACAGTCCATATGATCAGACACAGTCCATATGATCAGACAGTCCATATGATCAGACACAGTCCATATGATCAGACATTCATATGATCAGAGACATCCAAACGATCAGACACGGTCCATATGATCAGCCACAGTCCATACGATCAGCCACAGTCCATACGATCAGCCACAGTCCAAATGACCATACTCCATTTGGTCACTATATACATGCAAGGCTTTTAAAAAGCGTTAAATTCCCGGAAAGCTCCAATTTCAATGCTTATAATTCCAAATTCCAAAAGTTTGAAGCCAGGTATAGCTGCTTTATAAAGTGCACTTTTTGTTAATTGAGTCTTCGCAGTTAGAGAGCAAATAACAAGTTACCAAGTTATATACTTGTAGTGTTTTCAATTGCCACTCAAAAATACTTTGTGACAATTTTCCTCAATAATAATGCTACGATTAGTACGTTACGATATGTGTACCTTTATTCAGTTGCTTGTTAGGAAATGTTGCTGTGTCATAATTTTAGTCGTATTACTCACTACTCGTATTGCTCGTATTAATCCTGTAGACTACACTTCATTATTTAGTTTAAATACACGGTTTTAGTGTGAAAATATTTACATTTTATTGACAAACTTTTTATTGCTTTCTTTCATTTTTAATTGCGCGCAATATAGAGTCAGATATAGAACAATATTTTTACATGTATTATTAGGGCACATTCAATTCCCAATATCAATAGCTGATGAATGATAAATATGATCAATAGCGGTGATCAGACAGTGAGCGGGCTTAGTAACCAGGTGCAGTGATAAACAGTGAACAGGCACAGTGACCAGATACAGTGATCAGATCAGACAGTGAACAGGCACAGTAACCAGATGCAGTGATCAGATCAGACAGTGAACAGGCACAGTGACCAGATGCAGTGATCAGATCAGACAGTGAACAGGCACAGTGACCAGATGCAGTGATCAGATCAGACAATGAACAGGCACAGTGACCAGATGCAGTGATCAGATCAGACAGTGAACAGGCACAGTGACCAGATGCAGTGATCAGATCAGACAGTGAACAGGCAGTGACCAGATATAGTGATCAGATCAGACAATGAACAGGCACAGTGACCAGATGCAGTTATCAGATCAGATCAGACAGTGAACAGGCACAGTGACCAGATGCAGTTATCAGATCAGATCAGACAGTGAACAGGCACAGTGACCAGATATAGTGATCAGATCAGACAGTGAACAGGCACAGTGACCAGATACAGTGATCAGATCAGACAGTGAACAGGCACAGTGACCAGATCAGACAGTGAACAGGCACAGTGACCAGATGCAGTGATCAGATCAGACAGTGAACAGGCACAGTGACCAGATGCAGTGATCAGATCAGACAATGAACAGGCACAGTGACCAGATACAGTGATCAGATCAGACAGTGAACAGGCACAGTGACCAGATACAGTGATCAGATCAGACAGTGAACAGGCACAGTGACCAGATGCAGTGACCAGATCAGACAATGAACAGGCACAGTGACCAGATGCAGTGATCAGACGCGGTGCTCATAGGCACAGTGCTCAGACCCGGTACTCGGACGCCCATCCCGCAGACCCCCTGAGCATGTCCGGCAAAGAATCGGACAGCCGCTCCGGCGCCAGCTCGTCAGGCGGCGGCGGCGGCGGCGGCGGCAACCCACCCAAGAAGCGCCGCATGGACTCGGATTTCTCAGGCGAGGCTGCCGCGGCGGCGACGGCCCATGGCGATTCTTCGTCGTCTAGCTCCTCGGGCGGCTCCTCGTCGTCATCGGCTTCTTCATCGTCGTCGCCGTCGTCAACCTCGGCGGCTTCATCGGCCTCGGGCTCGCCAGCCTCCGACGCCTCGGCCGACAAGAATGTCGTGTCCTCGTCTGCCGCTTCCGGCGCCGCCGCCGCCGCCGCCGCCCCGGCGGCGAATCACCCGGCGGCTGCGTCAGCTTCCTCCGCCATCAGCTGCAGCTCGGACTCGGCCAGCATCCAGCATCATCAGCAACAGCAGCAACCGTCTGCAGCCGCGGCACAGTCAGTTGAACACCTGGCCAGCACAAGTCGCAGCGGCGTCAGCGGCGTCAGCGCCGGCCAGTCGGAAATCCGGCGGCCCAACAAGCGCAACGGCAAAGGCGAGACGCCGCTTCACAAGGCGGCTAAACGGAACGACTTGCGCTACGCTAAGCAGCTGCTGGCAGCTGGGGCGGACGTAAATGCGCAGGTGCGTCGAAGCTGCTCAGATGGCTTTTTAGGACTATGCAATGAGAATAACGGGCGGATGCAGTTGTATACAATTGCTATCTCTACGTGAATCTCTTGTGATCTCAAGTTCCATAAGGCTTTCCAAAAGGTTCATCAGCACCAAGAATATGCCTAACCTAAACTTTGCAAGCCTATAAACCTAAACTTCGCAAACCTATAAACCTAAACTTTGCGAACATATAATCTTAAACTTCATAAACTTATAAACCTAAAATTTGCAAGCCTATATATAAACCTAAACTTTGCAAGCCTATAAACCGAACTGCATTAAGCGATGGCATTCAAGCCGCAGCTAAAAATGCCACTCCCTCCCTCCCCTCTGCAGGACAATGCCGGATGGACTGCGCTACACGAGTGCGCCATCCGGGGCCACGCCGAGCTCAGCCGGGCGCTGCTTAAAGCCGGCGCCAGCCCGCATCTGCGCGGATTGGACGGCGACACGGCGCTACACGACGCGGCCAGGCAGGGCCACGACCGGGTCTGTCGCTGCCTGCTGCGCCACGGTGCCCGCACCGACTGCGCCAACGATGCCGGGCAGACACCGCTGGGCCTGGCCAGCAGCGACGCTATCCGTGACCTGCTGCTTGCCGGTGAGACATTGCTTATCCGCCCTATTGTAGCACTGATCCGCCCCCATTGTAGCATTGATCCGCCCCCATTGTAGCATTGATCCGCCCCCATTTTTGTCATTGATCCGCCCCCCCCCATTGTAGCATTGATCCGCCCCCCCCCATTGTAGAATTGATCCGCCTCCATTGTAGCATTGATCCGCCCCCATTGTAGCATTGATCCGCCTCCATTGTAGCATTGATCCGCCCCCATTGTAGCATTTATCCGCCCCCATTGTAGCCTTGATCCGCCCCTCGTGGCCTATCCGCCCCCATTTATTCGCCATCTACTTATTTCTCATATCCTCCTGTCCTTTTAACCTGCTCCTAAAATTTTATCTCCCTCTGCTCAAATCCCAAGGAACCCTGGCTGGCGGAGAGTCCAGCGGCACCGGCTCGAGTCCCGACTGCGTGCGTGGCTCCGCCGATTCGTCCACTAGCGGAGCTCGCGCCGCTGCCGCCGCTGCTGCCGCCTCCGCTGCCGATTCTTCAGATGCCGCCTCCGCCGCCGCCGCTGCCCCGACTTGCTGCCGTCGTCCAGCCAGCAGGCGGCGCCGCCGTCTCTGACGCCATCGGCCGCCGCCGAGTCCACCTCCTCGATGGACCATCGTCGGCAGCATCAGCAGGCGGACACGTCGACGCTAACGGCCAGCGGCGGCCCGTCTGCTTCTTCGGCTCCGCCGTGGATCGCGCAATCCGCCGCGGCCGCTTCATCTCTGCCGTCGCCGCCGCCGTCGTTTCCGTCGGAGCGGCAGTTGCTAGACGCAGGCGGGAACCGCGAGGCCGCTGATGCTGAACAACTCGACGACGGCGACGCTTCGCCACCGACACCGACGCCCGACGCGGAGCTGCCGGCCTCCAGCGACCGCGGCTGCGTTGGCAGCGGTGTCAACGAAGACGAGGAGGACCGGTCGAGGAGCCCTGCGCCTCTGCCGCTGGCTGTGCCGCCTTCGCTGCCTCAGGCATCGGCGCCGCCTCAAGCGTTGCTGCCTCCGCCGTCGCTGCCGCCGCAGTCGATGCTGGTCGCCGGAACCGACACCGACGCTGTGTCGTCGTCGAGTGCCGGTCGATCCACTGGCCCACACAGTAGCGCATTGTCGAGGTCTCTGCCAAGTCAGCAGCAGCTGCCGCAGTCGCAGACGCCCTCTGTCGACATTCAAGAGGTGGAGTCTTCGTCATCAACATCGTCAGCTGCTGCTACCGGTGCCACTGCTTCGCTGATGCAGCGAGCTTCAGGCAGCCAAGAGGACTCACGCGTGAGCTCCAGCTCGCCCGCTGTCACTGCCGCGACCGGCTCAGCTGCTGGCGGAGGCAAGAAATTCTTCCAGCAGCGGGTTGGCCCCGGCTCCGTGTCCGGCGGCCCAGCTTCCCAGTCTGCCTCATCCGGCGACTCTCACCAGCAGCAACAGCTTCAGCTGCCGCAGCGACAGCCGCAGCACCAGCGAGATCCCTACGCCTTTGACGACGAGGAAGATTCCATGGCGACCTCTGCCAGCTCGGTGGCGCCCTGCGGCAGCGGCTCTGGCGTCGTTGGCGGCGGCAGCGGCGTCGGCGCCATCCCGCTGAAGATGCGCCTGATGGCCGCCGAGTCTTCGTCCTCGCTGCGTCACCAGCAGCCGCCGCAGCTGGTGCCTCCTCCGGCCTCCTCGTCCTCGGCGATGGACGTCAAAAGCCACGACGATGCCGGCGCGCCGTCTTCGTCTGCCGGCTCCGGCGTCTCAGCGCAGCAGCGACTGCCGCGCTCTGCTGAAGCCGGCGAGGATGACGACGGCAAAGATGACGGAGGCTCCTCTCGGCAGCTGGCAGCCAGCGTCTCCGCTGACTCGCGGCCCGCTGCCAGCCGTCGAGCTGCTGCTGGCGACGTCACTGACGCTGCTGCCGCCACCGCCAGTCGTCCAGTCGATGATGCCGGCGCTTCCGACACGGCCGAGGCGTCCAACGATGCCACCGCGGCCGCCTCCACAGCCGATGACGAGTCGGAGGCTGGAGGCCGATCCCGGCGCCGCTCCGGCTCGGCCGCCTCCAAGGAAGCGTCGGCGACACCGCCTGGCTCAGATGAGGACAGCATGCGGGTGCCGCCGCTGCGAATCCGGCTGCCGCCCGACGTCTCGGAGATGCAACAGGTGAGGGCCGCCCGCGTGTGACCTACGTGTGGCGAAATGTATAGCTATTACTTACTAAAGGCAGCAGACAGACCTTAGACAATAGCCTGAGACCCTTGGGCGACTCTGACGACTTTTTAGCGACTTGTATAGCGAGACATCTCGTCGTTTCAGAGTCGTCGCAGGTAACACAAGTAAAATAGGAAAAAAGTGACTCTAGAAGACTCTAAAACGGCGAGATGTTTTATTGTTCGCGACTAGGAAACGACTTTGCATGCGGCGCTTCTGTAACGACTTTGGGGCCGTAGAGTCGTGTCTGAGGCGTGCCCGAGTCGCTGTAGAATCACTGAGTTGCGTCTAAAGCGCATCTGCGTCACTTAATTGAATTAGAATCGCATTTCGCATTGATAACAACTCCATTTAGTCTACTTGATTTAGTAGCAAGTAAAGGCTAACATAGCAAAACGACTCTTGGCCGACTCTTACGATTCCGCAACTCGCGTGATGCGCTCGTGACTCAACAGTCGCCCCCAGAGTCGCCAGTGAGTTGATTGAAATGACTCTCTTTATCAATTCTTGTCACGGTAAGGTTCTTAACGGGTGAGCTGTTTTGAGATTCAATTGCATCTTTTCCACAACTCCACTTGCTGAAGCGCAGCTCAAAAGACTCGATATTTGAGATTTTAAATCTGCCAGCTCTGGTCTCTGGTTGAGAGCCGCTAGCTCATTGATGTCAAACTGTAATCTGTAAGCCTTGCCAACATCCGCAGGCGGCTCCGGTCACCAGCAGCAGCGGCGGCACTCTGGCCAAGCAGTTGCAGCATCCGGGAGGTCGGCAGCTGCGATCGATAACGCGCGGCTCCCATCGCGACGAATCGCAGAGCGGCGGCGTCACCAGCAGCGGAGGCCGGGATAGCAGCGACGGTGAGCAGTCTCAGCCGCTGCCGGCAGCTGCTCAAGCTCCTCAGCAGCAGCAGCAGTCATCGGGATTCGGCGGCTCAGCCTCCTCTTCAGCTCCATCATCGTCGGCCGTACAGTCAGCAGCCGCCTCTGCTGTCACTTCGTCATCTTTGTCGGGTAGCCAGTCGCAGCTTCAACAGCAGCAGGCGGCCGCGTCATCATCGGCAGCTTCATCTTCCTCATCCCAGCCTCATTCGCACCATCATCATCAGGCCAACCGCTCGCAGGCGGCCGAGCCCGCCCAGCCGCCGCCGAAGAAGCGAAATTTGCGCGCCAGACCGGACGAAGTGGCGGCCGCGGTGGCCCAGCTGGCCGCCCAGCCTCCGCCAGAGCCGCCGTCCGCCCGCTCCATCAAGATCGAGGTGCCCGAGAATCCCATCGACAAGCTGGCCGCGGTGAAACGGCAGCTTCGCGAGCGGCTCAACCGGCTGTCCGTGGTGCAGCCGAGCGCGCCGAAAGGATTTGCCGACTACCTGCTGACCAGCAAGAAGTACTACATTGCCGGCAACAAGTACGCTGTGCAGCTCCCGAGGCGGCTCGACTGTCCTCCCGATGTGAGGAACCCGGCGCTCAAGTCGCTGTTCCTGGAGCAGGAGGAGGCCCGCGCCGGCCTGCGCCTCTCGCAGCAGTCGGAGCGCGAGCGGCTGGTGCTGGCTGCTGAGCAGGTGGGTGGGATTTCCTCTGGCGGTGTGGGATTTCCTCTGGCGGTGTGGGATTTCCTCTGAACGTGTAGGATTTCCTCTAAACGTGAGGGATTTCCTCTGGAGTTGTGGGATTTCCTCTGACGGTGTGGGATTTCCTCTGGCGTTGTGAGATTTCCTCTGACAGTGTGGGATTTCCTCTACATGTGTGGGATTTAATCTGGACTTGTCTTTAGTTGTGGGATTTCTAATGCCAGTGTGGGATTTCTAATGGTTGTAGGAAAGCTCTTTTCGTATATGGGATTTCTGATTATGTCTAGAGGGGTTTTTAGCTAGTTTGGGTGTGTCACTGGGTACAAAATCATGCTACAACACGTTAGCACCGATTCCTATGGTTGCTATGGTCTCCCCACCAACTTTCCCCGCAGGAGGTGATCCGCGCCTACAACCGGGCGGCCCTCTACATGGCCGGCCAAAGCCGCCAGCTGTCCTTCTGCGCCGCCATCGCCGACCGCGACTTCACCCACCTTCGCGCCGACTTCTCGGACGTCGCCGAGACTGCCGCGGCCGCTGCTGGAACCGGCGCCGCCGCCAGCGCTGCTTCGGCGACCTCGGCAACCGGCGGCGGCGCTGGCCGAGGTGGCAGCGGCGGCAACGGCGGGGCCGGCAGCCAGCAGCAGTCGGACACGCATCTCTCGCCCGACAGGTTCACCAGCCAGGAGTTCGTCACCTGGATTGACGAGATCATCGTGAAGTTCACCAAGGCACAGAAAGACCTGTCTAATAGGCAGCATCACGAAGCTGACGCTCTCAACGCTGTGCAGAAACTCGACTGGGAGCTCAAGCTCAAGGAGGCCCAGCTGGTGGAACGGCGGGCCAGCAACGTGTGCATGAGGATCGATAGGAATCACGTGCCACTGATTGACGTGCCCTCCAGTTATGACCTGTTCAAGGTGTCCCCGATCTGAGCAGCCTGTGACCAGTTCACGGTGTCTCCCCCGATCTGAGCAGCCTGTGACCTGTTCACGGTGTCCCTATGTCCCTATTACAAGGTGTTGTAAGTTTAATTAGAACAAAGGAGTTTCTGTCTCTTTTGATTGCGATTGTTTTTAAACGTTGTCTTTTTCAAATATTTATTTAACTTCATGCTTTGTTTTATCAACGCTTTTATCAACTGTCCCCGTGCGCTCGCCCGTTATTTAACTTAATTCAGTAATTTGTCAAATGTTTTACTAACTGTATCCGATCATTGCTCTTTGAGGAACTGTAAATCTGGCCTTTGCAACGGACTTTGATTGATGTCAGTCACGCTGTGTACAACATTATCATCTATACTATTAGTGAAATTTCCTGGCAAATTGTCTATCTGTCTTAGTGTCTGACTGTCTGTCTGTCTGTCTGTCTGTCTGTCTGTCTGTCTGTCTGTCTGTCTGTCTGTCTGTCTTAGTGTCTGACTGTCTGTCTGTCTGTCTGTCTGTCTGTCTGTCTGTCTGTCTGTCTGTCTCTCTGTCTGTCTGTCTGTCTGTCTCTCTGTCTGTCTGTCTGTCTGTCTGTCTGTCTGTCTGTCTGTCTGTCTGTCTGTCTGTCTGTCTGTCTGTCTGTCTGTCTGTCTGTCTGTCTGTCTGTCTGTCTGTCTGTCTGTCTGTCTGTCTGTCTGTCTGTCTGTCTGTCTATTTTAGTTTTGTGACTATTTTAAGCGTGTGTTTAGTTTGTCTGTTTGATTGCTTATGGATTTGTCCGTTCTGAATAGCTATTTGAATACTGTTAATATATTTATATTTATTACTAGTTGTTACACATTGTAATTGTGAAATCTTATGCACCGAATAACGTGTTCATTCCTTGCGTCTTCTTATTATTAACCTACAAAATTAAAATGAACTATAGGTAGGTTCCATGTTCACTCGGCAATACCGTGGATTTTCCGTGGAAAGTCCTTTTTTACTTCGCACATGTTAGTCTAAAAAAGGAAAGAAACGGTCGATCGACGGACGTGTCATGGAGATTTTTTGGCGGCGAAGTGATGGTCACGAAAAAACAAAAAGCAACTAAGCACAAGCTCCAAGTTTCTACTAATTGTTGCATCAAAACAAAAGCCGAATTGTCACAGAATTTGTTTTCTGCTTAACGTCTCTCTTTGACATATTGTCATTCTTCTAACAAATGCTGATTGCTGATGCTTTACTTGGCAGCCGGTGTAAGAAGGCTTTTCAAAGATTATGAATACTTTCAGTATCAGAAAGTTAGTCTGTCTTGTCATACGCATTCGTTTCTAAACATGGGTCAAACAAAAGTCTTTGAAGTGTACGTTAAAAACGAAAACAACGAACGCGGCCGGGGTCGCCACACAGCGAACTCATCCTTCACGTCACGAAATGAGAAAGCAGCATGAACTCTCCATTTCAACAATCTTTGTACGAGCCCGTATCATGCCAAAAGTCTAATTCTCACGGTAATTTTCATTCCGAGGTTAGCGTCAATCTTTGAAGTTTTGTTTTTCTCGGTGAATTTCTCAGCAATGCTGATTCACCCTGGCCGCTGCACAATAAAGTTTGCCTCAAGTCGTCTAGGAGGGAAATCTCTACAAAATTTCTAAAAATAGATCGTGTACACTTGCTTTACAGTTCAGATCCATGTATGAATGGAATTTCCGTGGGATTGCCTTGGTTTGGCTCTAAATAAAATAACCCCTAAGAAATTTAGTGGGCAAAGCAAATCCCCTGATATTCGTTTCAAAACTGGATTTTTAAAGAAAGCAATGGCCGAAAGCAGTCAGCTGCAGATGGGCTACAAGATCGGCGGCATAGACAAGCTGGAAGCCAGATACAAGTGCGCCCACTGTCACCTGCTGCTGAGAGAGCCGATGCAAGGAGACTGCGGTCACCGCTACTGCAGGAACTGCGTGCAGCTCAAGTTCAACGAGGCCAAGCAGAAGGGCGAGCCGTCTCTCTGCCTGGAATGCGACTCAAGCGACAGCGACAGGGCAGAAATTTCGCCAGACCGAACCTACCCTGACATGGCCATCAAGAGGGAGATCAACAAGTCGCTGAAGGTGCAGTGCCCGAACTCTCCTTGCGACAAGGTGATGCAGGTAAGGGAGCTGGACGATCACCTTCAAGAGTGCGAGTTCAGGCCCGAGCCTTGCGAGCTGTGCGGAAAATTGGTTGCTATGCAGCGTCTGGCTAAGCACAAAGAGAAGAAATGCCGCAGAAGACTTGTGCCCTGCGAAGTGTGCAAGGAGCGAGTAGCCTTTGAGTCATTGGATGAGCACAAGAGCTCAACTTGCATTGGCAGTACAGTGGAGTGCGAGTTCTGCTTGGCTCGCGTCAAGGACAACGAAGAGGCCAAGAGCTCCCACTGGTTAAATGAATGTCCGGTCGGGTGGCACACCGAACAGTGTCCTTTCGGGTGTTCGGACATGTCCGAGGGCTGGGAGAAGCACCGGATACAGCACCAAGCCACCCACATTGACAGGCTGTTGGCCTTGTCAAAGCGGCAGCAGCAGCAGCAGGCTGATCCACCAGAGCAGAGCCTCGTGCCCGTCTCCAGGGGTGCAGCGGCGGGAACTTCAGTGCCGGCCTCCGAGCTGACTGGGTCCGACTTTGAAGAGCTGAGCCGGCTGAAGGAGAAGGCGGCTGCCTTGGAATCCAGGATGAAGTCCATGGCGCTGCCCACAGACTTGGCGAAGATTCTGAAGGACCTCCAAGGCAGCATCGTGCAGGGCGACAAGGTGAAGGAGCTGCTTCAGGTGATCAAGGAGCAGTTTGACAACTGCTACGACAAGATCAGGCAGTACGAGCTGCGGATGCAGAAGGACTTGGAGAAGAAGCTGGACATCGAGCGGAAGCACCAGGAGCTGGTGAAGCTGCTGGCCTACAAAGAGATGAAGATTCTCGACCTTGAGCGGCGCGTTGAGGTTCTTGAGCACGCTGGCTACGACGGGGTTCTTGTGTGGAAGATCACGGATGTGCGGCGACGCAAGGAGGAAGCGCGGGAGGGCAAGGTGTGCTCGATCTACTCGCCTCCGTTCTACACGGGCAAGGCTGGGTGAGTTTTGACTGACGCTTCCACGGGTTCGAGTTTTCGCCAATCCGCCCCTCAATCCGCCAATCCACTTCTCAATCAGCCAATCCATTCCTCAATCCGCCAATCCACTCCTCAATCCGCCAATCCACTCCTCAATCCGCCAATTCGCCCCTCAATCCGCCAATCCACTCCTCAATCCGCCAATTCGCCCTCAATCCGCCCTTCAATCCGCCAATCCGCCCCTCAATCCGCCAATCCGCCCCTCAATCCGCCAATCCACCCCTCAATCCGCCAATCCGCCCCTCAATCCACCAATCCGCCCCTCAATCCGCCAATCCGCCCCTCAATCCGCCAATCCGCTCCTCAATCCGCCAATCCGCCCCTCAATCCGCCAATCCGCCCCTCAATCCGCCAATCCGCCCCTCAATCCGCCAATCCGCCCCTCAATCCGCCAATCCGCTCCTCAATCCGCCGTCAATCTACCCCATCCGCCCCAGCTACAAGATGTGCGGACGACTCTACCTGAACGGTGACGGCGCCGGCAAGAACACGCACATCAGCCTCTTCTTCGTGATCATGCGCGGTGCCTTCGACGCCCTGCTGCCGTGGCCCTTCGCCAAGAAGGTCTCCATGATGCTGCTGGACCAGAACTTCGACGAGCACGTGATCGACGCCTTCAAGCCGGACACTTCGTCGTCTTCGTTCAAGCGGCCCAGCACGGACATGAACATCGCCTCGGGCTGCCCGCTGTTCATGCCGCTGGCCGACTTCGAGAACGGCAGTCGCGGCTACGTCAAGGACGACGCCATGTTCATCAAGTTCATCGTGGACAAGAGCGACCTGCCTACTTAAAGTCGAGTTGTCTTGCAAAAGTTTCCGGACTGTATTCACTGCGGACAGCAGGATTGTGTAAATAAGTTAAAAGTTTACCCACATTTCACGTTTTGTTTTATTGAAGCATAGCTCGTAAAACTTCACACATGGAATGCAAACATGGGTGTTTTCCTTTTTGTCTATGGTTCAATGCAAGAATTTTCCATTTTATGAACTTACAGCCAAAGGCAACAACCGTTAATAGCAGGCAAAGAATAGGTAGGGGTGTGCGGGACGGGCCGAATAGAACATAGAACATATAGAACACCCGAATATTTTTTCAAACACCGAACCGTGAACAAATGGTATTTCTGTGAAATTTTATGCTTCGATTAAACAAACGTGGACGTGAAAGAGAATGTTGGTAAAAGGCAGAATGATGTATCATTTGTGCACATAGGTTACTCGGGCTCCACTTTATGAGTTGAATTTTTCACTTATTTAAACAATCCCGTCGTCCGCAGTAAACACAGTCCTAAACTTGCAACACCCCTCGTACGCTCGTAAACACAAAAAACTTTGACCTTAATTTGCAGATACCGTGGCGGCCCAGCCGGTCCGCGATTGTTTGCACCCAACATTGTTGTATATATGAATATTGAAAACTTCTGACGAAGCTGCTACTACTGTTATCAAACTTTAATAAAAATTATTCGGAAAGAAAGTCGATGTTTTTCCAAAGTTATAAAATGTCTTTGATACTTTCTCGAATATTAGCCTGTCAGTTCAAAGCATAAGACGTTTAGACTTTGCATGCTTGAATGGAAAATAATACAAAATAATTAGGCAAGGATCGATCGAGTCTATAGAACAGCTAGGCAGGAAAGTAGTCTATAGAAAAGCTAGGCAAAGAGTCTATAGAACAGCTAGGCAAGAAGTCTATAGAACAGCTAGGCAAGGAGTCTATAGAAAAGCTAGGCAAGTAGTCTAAAGAACAGCTAGGCAAGGAGTCTATAGAACAGCTAGGCAAGAAGTCTATAGAACAGCTAGGCAAGAAGTCTATAGAACAGCTAGGCAAGGAGTCTATAGAAAAGCTAGGCAAGTAGTCTAAAGAACAGCTAGGCAAGGAGTCTATAGAACAGCTAGGCAAGAAGTCTATAGAACAGCTAGGCAAGGAGTCTATAGAACAGCTGGGCAAGAAGTCTATATTATAGAACAGCTATGCAAGGTGTCTATAGAACAGCTAGGCAAGGAGTCTATAGAACAGCTGGGCAAGGAGTCTATAGAACAGCTAGGCAAGGAGTCTATAGAAAAGCTAGGCAAGAAGTCTATAGAACAGCTAGGCAAGGAGTCTATAGAACAGCTGGGCAAGAAGTCTATATTATAGAACAGCTATGCAAGGTGTCTATAGAACAGCTAGGCAAGGAGTCTATAGAACAGCTAGGCAAGGAGTCTATAGAACAGCCAGGCAAGAAGTCTATGAGCAGCTGGGCAAGAAGTCTATAGAACAGCTAGGCAAGAAGTCTAAAGAACAGCTGGGCAAGAAGTCTATAGAACAGCTAGGCAAGGAGTCTATAGAACAGCTGGGCAAGAAGTCTATAGAACAGCTAGGCAAGGAGTCTATAGAACAGCTAGGCAAGGAGTCTATAGAACAGCTGGGCAAGAAGTCTATAGAACAGCTAGGCAAGTAGTCTAAAGAACAGCTAGGCAAGGAGTCTATAGAACAGCTAGGCAAGGAGTCTATAGAACAGCTAGGCAAGGAGTCTATAGAACAAGCCCTAGAAGAAAGCAGAACCCATGCAGTGCCAATTCTCTACAACTTCATCCGTGGTTGCCCAAGCGAGCTCCAAGAGACTGCAAACTCTGTCGCACGATCGGGCAGCTGCCGCGCGCATGCACCATGCATGAGTCAATCAGCTGCACTCCACTTGCAGCAGCCCGCGGTCAACACACTCGCACATGCAGATTCAAACAAAAAGTCACGCTCATCTCTCAGAGCGCTGCAGATAGCAAAGATCCCAAATCCCAACTGATACTCAGCTCACCTGTACCTGCCTGCCTGCCTGTCTGTTTGCGCTTCGCAATCGCTGATAACATCCAATCCTAAAAAGGCCACCCAATGCAGATGCGAATCCAGCTCGAGAAAATAGTTCATTTCCCTCCGAATCGAATTGGATCTCCAAACCGCAATGCCGACACCGTCGCCCTCGCCCTCGCCGCAGCCGCCGACAACTTGGCAGCGCTCGAAGCCACGGCCAAGTCGTGCCCGACACGCCGACTTCGAGTTCAGCACCGTCTACGTAGACGAAGACCTGGACTTGGAGGACGTCCTGCAGCAGTTGCGAGTCGAACAGCACCAGCGACACTCGAGGCCGTCGGCTGCCGGGCTTGCGACACCGACGCTGCCGCAGTCGGCAGGTCGGAGAAAACAGCAGCAGCAGCAGCAGCAGCAGCAATGGTGCGGTATTTACTAGTGACCTACTTACAGTAACAATGTAACTCAGCCTTGACAAATCAATGTCCGTGTTTATGCAAAGCATCCGTGAGAGTGTTCGTGCTCAGGGTTCAGCTTTATTGAGCACGACTGCTTGCCTGCCTCATCGCTGCCTGTCTATTTTTTCTTATTAGAGGCAATGGGCTGTGTGCACCCTGGCGCACTTTAAGCGACATTGTCACACAACCGGCGAGAGGTATTGCTGCCCATTCCGCCGACTCCCCTGAGCAGGCACACAAGCGCGCGGATACGTACGCAGTCATACGCGCAGGCACACACTCACACAGGAGTGTACAGCGGCCCTAACTTTATTTATCGTTAGGCATGTACACTTCACTGCGCCTTGGGGGGTTGGCTCTCAAAGGTGTTAATTGCACGAGCAGAGCCAAGCCGAGCAGCCAATTTAGCCCCAAATCAATGCGACTGCACTGGGAATCGAGTCTGGGCTACGACAGCCCTCCTTAGCTACACATCGACATGCTGCGAACTCAACCAATACTACCGTCACCGTTCTATTACACATCTCTTGCTCAGGTACCCGCAAAATACAGGCTGCAATCCGCAACAGCAACAACAGCAAAAGCAGCAACAGGTGACGCGAATTGTTAGCACGATTACGGAACAGGTGAAGGACATCTCCATCATTCAGACGTTGAGTCACAGTGTGCAGCAGCAGCACCAAAAGAAGCAACAAGAGCAGCAACTGGAGCAGGAGGCGTCTCGGCAGGAGCAGCGGCGGAACTCCGAAGACGTGCAACCGCCGCTGTCTCTGAACGAGACTCTGCGGGACGAGGCTCTGCGATTCATGCTCACTTCATCTCTGCGCGGCCTGGCGCGGATCCCGAGGGCGCGGGACAACGTCTGGCGCAGGGTCTGGATTGTCACCTTCACCCTCATGCTGCTGGTGTCGGCCGCCTTCTTCACTGTGCTGATGCAGCGGTACCTCATGTACGAGAGCTTCATGCAGACCATCAGCCTGGTGAGGAACATTCACTTCTGCTGGCTGCCGACTTCGGGTAGCAGATGAAGGATACTTGTAGTGCGACTCTGTGAAGTAAAAACAATGGCAAATGGCGGAGCTCACTGAGAGGTGCGCTTACTGAGAGGTGCGCTTACTGAGAGGTGCGCTTACTGAGAGGTGCGCTTACTGAGAGGTGCGCTTACTGAGAGGTGCGCTTACTGAGAGGTGCGCTTACTGAGAGGTGCGCTTACTGAGAGGTGCGCTTACTGAGAGGTGCGCTTACTGAGAGGTGCGCTTACTGAGGGGTGCGCTTATTGAAAGGGGCGCTTACTGAGAGCGACGCTTACTAAGAGAGGCGCTTACTGAGAGGTGCGCTTACTGAAAGCGGCGCTTACTGAAAAAGGGCGCTCACCGAGAGAGGCGCTTACTAAGAGAGGCGCACGCTTACTGGGAGGGCGCTCCTGGGAGAGGGCGCTTACTAGGAAAGATGGCGCTTACGGAGGCGCTTACGGAGGCGCTTACTGAGAGGGGCCCGAACTCGAACCCTCCGTCTTTGGCCATTCAGACCGCCCCCGGCCTGGCCTTCCCGGACGTGACCCTGTGCAATCTGCAGCCGATCCCGCTGAGGCAGCTGCGCCAGCTCGAGCTCGGCCAGCTGCACGCGCACTTCCGCCTGTCGCCGCACGCCTGGTCGCAGCTGCTGGACAGCCGGCACCAGCAGTTCAACCTCACCGACCAGCTCAGCAGTCACGTGGCCTCGATGCCGGGCTACTTCGCCAACCTGCCAGCGAATCTCAGCAACTACCTGGGCTTCGACAGCGGGCAGCTGCTGGTGAAGGAGCTCTGCCACTTCCGCAACACCAAGGGCCGGATATTCAGCTGCTCGGAGGCTCAGGTGTCCACCGTGCGGGACAGCCGCTACTTCAAGTGCTACAGGATCACCTTCCACGGCGCTCTGGCTGCCGAGGTGCAGAGCCTGCACGTGTTGGCCTTCTTGGACTATCGGGAGGCCGGGCGCTGCGAGAACTGCATGCTGGAGAGCCTGCAGACCACCGAGCAGGGGCTGGCGGTGGACGTGCAGGTGCAGGGCTACCAGCCTATGCTGCAGGACTGCCGGGTGAACAAGCTGCAGCCGGGCACCATCAACCACCTGGTCTACAGGTGAGCTGGATCCGGTTATCTGCTGACTGACACTATATTGGTCACACTGCTGACACTATATTAGTCACACTGCTGACACTATATTGGTCACACTGCTGACACTATATTGGTCACACTGCTGACACTATATTGGTCACACTGCTGACACTATATTGGTCACACTGCTGACACTATATTAGTCACACTGCTGACACTATATTGGTCACACTGCTGACACTATATTGGTCACACTGCTTACAATATATTGATCCCACAAGAATGATCATACAGAATGATCACACAAGAATGTCACACAGAATGATCACACAAGAATGGTCACACAGAATGATCACACAGAATGATCACACAAGAATGTCACACAGAATGATCACACAAGAATGGTCACACAGAATGATCACACAAGAATGGTCACACAGAATGATCACACAAGAATGGTCACACAGAATGATCACACAAGAATAATCACACAGAATGATCACACAATAATGATCACACACACAGAATGATCACACAAGAATTACGAGTATCACACAGAATGATCACAGAGAATGATCACGCAAGAATGGTCACACAAGAATGGTCACACAAGAATAATCACACAAGAATTACGAGTATCACACAGAATGATCACAGAGAATGATCACGCAAGAATGGTCACACAAGAATGGTCACACAAGAATAATCACACAAAATGATCACAGAGAGAATGATCACACAGAATGATCACAGAGAATGATCACACAAGAATGATCACACAGAATGATCACAGAGAATGATCACACAAGAATGATCACACAGAATGATCACACAGAATGATCACACAAGAATGATCACACAGAATGATCACACAGAATGATCACACAGAATGATCACACAACAAGAATGGTCACACAGAATGACCACACAAGAATGATCACACAGAATGATCACACAACAAGAATGGTCACACAGAATGACCACACAAGAATGATCACACAGAATGATCACACAACAAGAATGGTCACACAGAATGACCACACAAGAATGATCACACAGAATGATCACACAACAAGAATGGTCACACAGAATGACCACACAAGAATGATCACACAGAATGATCACACAGAATGATCACACAGAATGATCACACAGAATGATCACACAGAATGACCACACAAGAATGATCACACAGAATGATCACACAGAATGATCACACAGAATGATCACACAGAATAATCACACAAGAATGGTCACACAGAATGATCACACAGAATGATCACACAGAATGACCACACAAGAATTATCACACAGAATGATCACACAACAAGAATGGTCACACAGAATGACCACACAAGAATGACCACACAGAATGATCACACCGCAGGCACAGGAACATCCAGCTGCTGCAGCCGCCATTCGGTCAGTGCGACCCGAACTACCCGGAGTTCGTCAACCTTCGGGTCGGCGAGTCCTCCTCGACGCCGTTCCGGCGTGACCCGGACGCCTGCCACAGCTTCAGACTGCAGGAGAGCCTCGCCCAGCACTGCAGCTGCCAGAGCAGTCAGCACCAGCAGCTGGCTGAGCACAGTCACCTGCCCTACTGCGAGAGTCTGGGCAACTGGCAGTGGCTGGCAGGGCTGCTGGCGCCAAACCACAGCCTGCTGACCTGCATGGACCGCCAGCTGGAGGGCGCGGCTTCAAGCAGCTGCGGTTCGAAGCCGTGCGAGTTCCCGCAGCCGGAGGTGCAGCTGCTTGCGGCCAGGTAATGAAGGTTTCATTCTGCTATTCTGCTATCATTCACGCTGATTTCTCAGCGTGCAACTCTGTCTATATAGTGTTCGCTAGTCTTAGATAGCCGCTCAAAAAGGTGAAGAAGTATATGAAGTACTACTCCTTCTCGGGTTCTTGAAGATGTTCCTAGAATTAGAACCCGCTGCTCCTGAAGAAGCTAGATAGCACCGTTGTACTACCTATCGATTTGCCTGAAAATGAACCTAAAACGTTAGCCGTGACTTGGTAGGGTTGCTGCCACCTTGGTGTGCGGACTCGACGCGTCGGCAGAGTTGTCTATCCGTCACCTGAAAGAAAAATAACAAAGTCGCTCGGAGCAAAGGCAAATCTGAAAATGTCTCAACAGTTGATTGTCTTAGTAGAATGCTGCTCGAACCTGAAAACCTGCAAACCTGAAATGAGAGAGGAAAGCTCAGAGGAGGCTTCATGAGTCAGCCACGATGCTACGCAGTTTGACTCCGTGTTGCTCCACGAGACGTCGCAGTCTGGAGAAAAATGGCTCGCAGATGCTCCGTATTTATAGCCGAGCGGACCCCCAAAAGTCACGTGAGTTTCATGCGGTGAGCGCGTGAAACTTCCTTATTTGGGCATTGAAATCATGCGAACGACGCGTGATTCGAGGCCAACTTCCAAATAAGGCAACCTTGTCACGCAGCAGTGGCGTGACTCAAGGTCAAAGGCCACGCACAGCATGCGTGCACAGTCACGTGCTTTTCTGTGCTAAAAATAGAACTTGGGCGGATGATTCATCCTGTTTACTCCCTCTAGGCAGCCATTACACTTCGCGCAGGTGATGAGTCATCCGGCTACGCCTCTCAGCGCGAGTGGGAAGACATTGAGTGTGGCTGCCCACGCCTGCTCAGGCGATGAGTCATCGGGCAGTAAACACTTAGGCCCAGCACAGGGTACCTCTCTCACTAGATCAGGTGGACTGAGCCACTGTGCAGCGGATCACAGCGCCCTTAGGGAAAGCTAGTGAATGCTGCTGAATAGCCAGTTAGCAGCCAGTCACTACATATAAGATGGCTAAATTGACAAAAATGTTCCATTTTTTCGTATTTCTCTATGTGGCCTTGGCCTATGTGGCTTGGTGGCCCCAAATCGGGCCATTTTAATTTGTACTTCTTGTGCGTAGTTCGAGCGGTTCGAGCGGTAGTTCTGCGGTATAATAGTTTCACTATCGATAATTGAGGCCTCGCCTCGGTTTACGAGTAATTATATACTTTCCCTTTCTGTCTCACCGATTAACAATTTCACTGCCCGCCTGTTGCTAAATAGCTTCTACCAAGTGTTGCATGCAGTTCATTCTTCGTTATTTGTCCCACCAACAATTGGACAATGCTACACCTCTGTGCCTTAAGGCTTATAGGGGTTTTTTCCCCGTGCATAGAGCCGCGAAACCATGAAAAAGTACATGTATTGTGATGGATAAGATAGTCTCTTCACTTTTATCGCTACATGTACGGCATTACGGCATGCACTGTGCATATACTCTATAGATTCAAAGCTACTATAAGTAGTTATACAGCCTACGTACATACAGTAAGTTAGCTGCCGCACACGGATCACCCTGCAGAGCCTTCCCAACCGGTTCCCTGTTCGACCTGTTCGGCCTCCTGCTCCGCTCGCCCGGCATCGATCAGTCACTGCTGCACAGCCGGTTCCCCAGGCTGAGCGAGCTGCACAGCCTGCTGAACCTCACAGCCAGCAACAGCAGCCGGTTGGACATGCTGCCTGACCCGGCCAGCCTCGAGTATCTGCAGTTCCGCCTAGAGTGCGAGGACCTGCGCCACTCCCTGGTGGCATTCGAGGTCTCCCTGCCCACCCGATCAGTTGAGCTGCTTCGCGAGTCTTCGCTTAGTGACGCCTTCAACCTGGCCAGCTCCATCGGCGGCTCCCTGGCGCTGTGGAGCGGCTTCACCGTAGTCGGCCTGATGGAGATGCTCGAGTTCGCTGTGTACTGCTGCAAGGCGGTGCTGGCTAGGAGGCAGTCAGCCTCCGTTGGTGCGATGGAGCCAAACGATGCGGACCGCAAACAGCAGCTGCGGCAGGTGGCCGTCGCCCCAAAGACGGCTGCTGCAGATGCGCAGCTGCAGATTGGCCCAGTGTATTAAATTTAGCAGTAAAATGTTTTCATTGCTACTAGCAGTAGGTTACAAATGTCTGACGAACAGAATTTCTGGCTGATTTAAACATGTATCAAATATATATTAGTGTTTAATTGTGCCACTGCAATGATTCACGCTCGAGTTTTACAGTCCGCCTCACCGATTCTCCCTGCGAAATCCCTGCGCGAGTTATTCTCTTTGCATTACCTCTCTCCTCAGCGTCACTCCCTTTCTGTGTCACTCTGTCTGCGTCACTCCCTCTCTGAGTCACTCTGTCTGCGTCACTCCCTTTCTGTGTCACTCTGTCTGCATCACTCCCTCTCTGTGTCACTCTCTCTCTCTGAATCACTCTGTCTGTGTCACTCTGTCTGTGTCACTCCTTCTCTGTCACTCTGTCTGTGTTACTCTGTCTGTGTCACTCCCTCTGTGTCACTCTGTCTGCGTCACTCCCTCTCTGAGTCACTCTGTCTGCGTCACTCCCTCTCTGAGTCACTCTGTCTGCGTCACTCCCTCTCTGAGTCACTCTGTCTGCGTCACCCACCCTCTCTGAGTCACTCTGTCTGCGTCACTCCCTCTGTGTCACTGTCTGTGTCACTCTATCTGCGTCACTCCCTCTCTGTGTCACTCTGTCTGCGTCACTCCCTCTCTGAGTCACTCTGTCTGCGTCACCCACCCTCTCTGAGTCACTCTGTCTGCGTCACCCACCCTCTGTGACTCTGTATAAAAAAGCAACAGCAAAAAAGCTACGTACAAAATATTTCATAGAGTTCAAGCCTGTTTCAATGAAGAAGATTTTGTATATTGAAACAGTCAAAAAACGATGCAGTCTTAAAAACCATCTCTCGGCCCACGCAGCCTCAGGCGTTGTCAATAAAAAACTTGGCCAGCGTGTCGCGAGCGTCCAGGATTTTCTCCATCTGCTTGGCGTCGTTGCGGTCGCCGCGGGCGGCACAGAATCCGTGCGAGACGCCGTCGTAGCGTCGGTGAACGCAGCGACTGTAGAACGGCTGGTCGCGCAGCTCCTCCAGCAACTTCTGCATGTCCGGATCGTCACTGGCCGGCAGCAGGGCGATGGGCATCTGGGCAGGGCGGTTTTTATAAACTAAAGTTGCATGCAGCTGTGCAGAATTTCATTACTACATGGTCATTTTACGATAGGGGCCTCGCGGCCTATTCGCGGCGCCTGCGCCCCAGTTCAGTACATGGTCATTTTTACTTCGTAAATGTCAGCACCTTTCCTCCATCTCCCCTCTCTCCTCCCTTCTTCCCCTCTCTCCTCCCTTCTTCCCCTCTCTCCTCCCTTCTTCCCCTCTCTCCTCCCTTCTCCCCATCTCTCCTCCCTTCTTCCCCTCTCTCCTCCCTTCTCCCCTCTCTCCTCCCTTCTTCCCCTCTCTCCTCCCTTCTCCCCATCTCTCCTCCCTTCTTCCCCTCTCTCCTCCCTTCTTCCCCTCTCTCCTCCCTTCTTCCCATCTCTCCTCCCTTCTTCCCATCTCTCCTCCCTTCTTCCCCTCTCTCCTCCCTTCTTCCCCTCTCTCCTCCCTTCTCCCCATCTCTCCTCCCTTCTTCCCCTCTCTCCTCCCTTCTTCCCCTCTCTCCTCCCTTCTTCCCCTCTCTCCTCCCTTCTTCCCCTCTCTCCTCCCTTCTCCCCTCTCTCCTCCCTTCTCCCCTCTCTCCTCCCTTCTCCCCTCTCTCCTCCCTTCTCCCCCGTCTCTCCTCCCTTCTCCCCTCTCTCCTCCCTTCTCCCCTCTTTACTCTCTTCTCCCACTCTCTCCTCCCTTCTTCCCCTATCTTCTCCCTTCTTCCCATCTCTCCTCCCTTCTCCCCGTCTCTCCTCCCTTCTCCCCCGTCTCTCCTCCCTTCTCCCCTCTCTCCTCCCTTCTTCCCTCTTTACTCTCTTCTCCCCTCTCTCCTCCCTTCTCCCCTCTACTCTCTTCTCCCCGTCTCTCCTCCCTTCTCCCCCGTCTCTCCTCCCTTCTCCCCTCTCTCCTCCCTTCTTCCCTCTTTACTCTCTTCTCCCCTCTCTCCTCCCTTCTTCCCTCTTTACTCTCTTCTCCCCTCTCTCCTCCCTTCTTCCCTCTTTACTCTCTTCTCCCCTCTCTCCTCCCTTCTCCCCTCTACTCTCTTCTCCCCTCTCTCCTCCCTTCTCCCCCGTCTCTCCTCCCTTCTCCCCCGTCTCTCCTCCCTTCTCCCCTTCTCTCCTCTCTTCTCTCCCTCTCTCCTTCCTTCTCCCTTTCCCTTCCCCTCTCTGTTCCCCTCTCCCCAGCCGCTCACTCGCACAGCCCTGACAAGGTCAGCCGTTAGAAAGGCCGGATGCGCGGAGGCGGCGCAGGTGAAAGGCGAACCGGCAGCGGCTGCCAGCAGCATGGCCGGCTTGGCGCCCCAGCAGAAGCCCAGCAGAGCCAGCTTGGCGCTCGGGTCGATTCGGTGCTTCAACAGCGGCACCGTCTGGTCCAGGATTGCCTTCGCGGCCTTGTCAGCGTTGGCCGTTGTTGACAGCCAGTTGCCGAATTCGGTCTTGTCAGGGGGCGGGAATCTGCGGCCGGATGGGGATTCCAGGTATCATTGTTGTGAGGTTGTGAGGTGAGATAAACAGGTGATTCCCAAGGATGAACAGGTGATTCCCAAGGTTGAACAGGTGATTCCCAAGGTTGAACAGGTGATTCCCAAGGTTGAACAGGTGATTCCCAAGGTTGAACAGGTGATTCCCAAGGTTGAACAGGTGATTCCCAAGGTTGAACAGGTGATTCCCAAGGTTGAACAGGTGATTCCCAAGGATGAACAGTTGATTCCTAAAGTTGAACAGGTGATTCCCAAGGATGAACAGTTGATTCCTAAAGTTGAACAGGTGATTCCCAAGGTTGAACAGGTGATTCCCAAGGTTGAACAGGTGATTCCCAAGGTTGAACAGGTGATTCCCAAGGTTGAACAGGTGATTCCCAAGGTTGAACAGGTGATTCCCAAGGTTGAACAGGTGATTCCCAAGGTTGAACAGGTGATTCCCAAGGATGAACAGTTGATTCCTAAAGTTGAACAGGTGATTCCTAAGGATGAACAGTTGATTCCTAAAGTTGAACAGGTGATTCCCAAGGTTGAACAGGTGATTCCCAAGGTTGAACAGGTGATTCCAAGGTTGAACAGGTGATTCCCAAGGTTGAACAGGTGATTCCCAAGGTTGAACAGGTGATTCCCAAGGTTGAACAGGTGATTCCCAAGGTTGAACAGGTGATTCCCAAGGTTGAACAGGTGATTCCCAAGGTTGAACAGGTGATTCCCAAGGTTGAACAGGTGATTCCCAAGGATGAACAGTTGATTCCTAAAGTTGAACAGGTGATTCCCAAGGTTGAACAGGTGATTCCCAAGGTTGAACAGGTGATTCCCAAGGTTGAACAGGTGATTCCCAAGGTTGAACAGGTGATTCCCAAGGTTGAACAGGTGATTCCCAAGGTTGAACAGGTGATTCCCAAGGTTGAACAGGTGATTCCCAAGGTTGAACAGGTGATTCCCAAGGTTGAACAGGTGATTCCCAAGGTTGAACAGGTGATTCCTAAAATTGAACAGGTGATTCCTAAAGTTGAACAGTTGATTCCTAAAGTTGAACAGGTGATTCCCAAGGTTGAACAGGTGACTCCCAAGGTTGAACAGGTGATTCCTAAAGTTGAACAGGTGATTCCTAAAGTTGAACAGTTGATTCCTAAAGTTGAACAGGTGATTCCCAAGGCTCCCAAGAGCTCCGTACCTGACCAAGCTCCAGGCCTCTCCGCCGTGGAACAGGTCCGGCATGACCACAGTGGCCTCGGCCTTAGCTGCCAGGTCATCGGCAAACTGGCGAGTCTGGCCAATGTCCAGCCCGAAGATGTCGTGAATGAGCACCAGACCGCGGCTTTTGCCGCTGCCAGTGATGTAGTTTCTCACCCCGCTGTCGGTGACAATGGAGCCGGAGCCGCTGTTTGAGTTGTTGCTAGGGGAACCGCTGGAGCAGCAGACCTCGGTGGCCATAGCGTTGCTCAGGCAGATTTTTCGTGTAAATAATAAGACACGCTGAGATACTACTGGCAGTAGTTTACCAGTAGCGACGGCTGGCGCTTTGAAGAGAATTGAAGCTAATATTCGCATGAATGCATGGCCACTACATGTACATGCATACAGATGCGGATATCCCTCACTGAGAATCTGAGAATCTAGAGAGGCTGGCCCAGCAACCGAGGATCTGAGAGGCTGGCCCAGCAACCGAGGATCTGAGAGGCTGGCCCAGCAACTGAGGATCTGAGAGGCTGGCCCAGCAACTGAGGATCTGAGAGGCTGGCCCAGCAACTGAGGATCTGAGAGGCTGGCCCAGCAACTGAGGATCTGAGAGGCTGGCCCAGCAACTGAGGATCTGAGAGGCTGGCCCAGCAACTGAGGATCTGAGAGGCTGGCCCAGCAACTGAGGATCTGAGAGGCTGGCCCAGCAACTGAGGATAATGGGAGGCTGGCCCAGCAACTGAGGATAATGGGAGGCTGGCCCAGCAACTGAGGATCTGAGAGGCTGGCCCAGCAAATGAGGATCTGAGAGGCTGGCCCAGCAACTGAGGATCTGAGAGGCTGGCCCAGCAACTGAGGATCTGAGAGGCTGGCCCAGCAACTGAGGATCTGAGAGGCTGGCCCAGCAACTGAGGATAATGGGAGGCTGGCCCAGCAACTGAGGATAATGGGAGGCTGGCCCAGCAACTGAGGATCTGAGAGGCTGGCCCAGCAACTGAGGATAATGGGAGGCTGGCCCAGCAACTGAGGATAATGGGAGGCTGGCCCAGCAGCTGAGGATCTGGGAGGCTGGCCCAGCAACTGAGGATAATGGGAGGCTGGCCCAGCAACTGAGGATCTGAGAGGCTGGCCCAGCAACTGAGGATATGGGAGGCTGGCCCAGCAACTGAGGATATGGGAGGCTGGCCCAGCAACTGAGGATATGGGAGGCTGGCCCCTGAGGATCTGTGAGGCTGGCCCAGCAACTGAGGATATGGGAGGCTGGCCCCTGAGGATCTTTGAGGCTGGCCCAGCAACTGAGGATATGGGAGGCTGGAATAGCAACTGAGGATCCGGGAGGCTGGCCCCTGAGGATCTTTGAGGCTGGCCCAGCGACTGAGGATATGGGAGGCTGGAATAGCAACTGAGGATCTGGGAGGCTGGCCTAACAACTGAGAACCTGGAAGGCTGCCGGTGACCCAGCTTGAAGAGCTGTAAGGCCAGTAGATTAACCAGAAAGTCTTCACCAGAGAAAGCAATGCAGACAGCTCATAAGAGAAGAATAAGCGGCTGAATTATCGGGTACTGAATAAACTCAACACATTTTTCATCATATATTTGTAAGATGCAATTTGAACAAATCGAGATACTAGCAAACAAAAATAGACATGAAAAACTGCATCAGTGAACATCTGTCTAGATAAATAGACAGATTATAGTCTGTTTGAGAACTTTGAGGTCTTGGCTAGGACAATTAACTTAGAATTTTAACGTAGGATGAGGGGTTGGTCAGGCTAAATGTACATTATCGCGGGTGAGGGGTTGACCATGCAGGCTGAATGTACATTATCGGAGACGAGGGGTTGACCAATGCTAAATGTACTTTATTGGGGGTGAGGGGTTGGTCAGGCTGAATGTACATTATCGGGGACGAGGGGTCGGTTAGGCTGAATGTACATTATCGGGGACGAGGGGTTGGTCAGGCTGAATGTACATTATCGGGGGCGAGGGGTTGGTCAGGCTGAATGTACATTATCGGGGACGAGGGGTCTTTTAAACAGATTTTTCACCTGAAGGATGTTTCTTAGACTGCAAATATTCAAGAACTGAAAAAGTTGCAATACTTGATCTCACATCATACATTAGCGATTATAAAACACGAAAACAAACCAACAGTACAATTAGAATTTAATAATAACTATCCATATACATGGCGAGTGAACAGTCATGCATATACAATGCTTATTAAACTAGCTTTTAATATAGCTAATAATTAATAGCTACCGCCCTGTTGCTGCCCAGCTCGCTGCACAGTGGACTGCGGCGCCAGAGCGTGCTTCAGCCGCTGCCTCATCCAGGCCTTGGTCTCGTCTCGAGACGGCTTCGGCACCAACGGCAGAAAGGTTGCTATGCCGTTGTCAACCAGATCGGAGTTGGGCACGGTAGACAAATGGCGATAATTGGCTCTCACGTAGCGGACTAGCAGGTTCAGGCTTTCGGCGTCCACGTTAGGCGAGCTGTGGCAAACCTGGGGGGGGGGGTTGAGAACGCAATAGGGAAGGAAGCCTTGGGTGCGAACTCAGCTGCTGAATGAGACTCAGCTGCTGAATGAGACTCAGCTGCTGAATGAGACTCAGCTGCTGAATGAGACTCAGCTGCTGAATGAGACTCAGCTGCTGAATGAGACTCAACAGCTACTCAATGAGAACCAACAGCTACTCAATCAGATTCAACAGCTACTCAATGAGAATCAACAGCTACTCAATGAGAATCAACAGCTACTCAATCAGACTCAACAGCTACTCAATGAGAACCAACAGCTACTCAATGAGACTCAACAGCTACTCAATAAGAATCATCAGCTACTCAATGAGAATCAACAGCTACTCAATAAGAATCATCAGCTACTCAATGAGAATCAACAGCTACTCAATGAGACTCAACAGCTACTCAATGAGAATCAACAGCTACTCAATGAGAATCAACAGCTACTCAATGAGAATCATCAGCTACTCAATGAGAATCAACAGCTACTCAATGAGAATCAACAGCTACTCAATGAGAATCTACAGCTACTCAATGAGAATCATCAGCTACTCAATGAGAATCTACAGCTACTCAATGAGAATCAACAGCTACTCAATCAGGCTCAACAGCTACTCAATGAGAATCAACAGCTACTCAATGAGAATCAACAGCTACTCAATGAGAATCAACAGCTACTCAATGAGAATCTACAGCTACTCAATGAGAATCTACAGCTACTCAATGAGAATCATCAGCTACTCAATGAGAATCTACAGCTACTCAATGAGAATCAACAGCTACTCAATCAGGCTCAACAGCTACTCAATGAGAATCAACAGCTACTCAATGAGAATCAACAGCTACTCAATGAGAATCAACAGCTACTCAATCAGACTCAACAGCTACTCAATGAGAATCAACAGCTACTCAATGAGAATCAACAGCTACTCAATGAGAATCAACAGCTACTCAATGAGACTCAATGAGACTCAACAGCTACTCAATGAGAATCAACAGCTACTCAATGAGACTCAATGAGACTCAACAGCTACTCAATGAGAATCAACAGCTACTCAATGAGACTCAATGAGACTCAACAGCTACTCAATGAGAATCAACAGCTACTCAATGAGAATCAACAGCTACTCAATGAGAATCAACAGCTACTCAATCAGACTCAACAGCTACTCAATGAGAATCAACAGCTACTCAATGAGAATCAACAGCTACTCAATGAGAATCAACAGCTACTCAATGAGAATCAACAGCTACTCAATCAGACTCAACAGCTACTCAATGAGAATCAACAGCTGCTCAATGAAACCGAGCTCGCTAAAAGTCAGAGCACCCACCTGTTTCCACAGCACCTCAGCCAGAGCCATATCAGTATCTGTATAGGCCAGTTTGTACAGAAAGTTGACATGCTGAAACTGATTAAACAGCTGCCCGGCAGTTCGAATTTTAGTAGACACGGTGGGGAAGTCGTGCAGTCGTTGGCGAATGTCTGCGTGAAACAGGCGGCCCATGCCGTAGAGCACATAGGTAGTGGAATAGTCGATATCAACCGAACCCTTGGACACGGTCTGCTCGCAGATTGCCCGCAGTCTTTGCATAACAAGCCAAAGGTGCAGCGAGGTGATGCCATGCCAGGTGGCAAAAGAGTCGTCCAGGCCCAGTCTAGCAATCCACTCGCCGCTGTGATCGGGATACTCGGCGCAGACGCAGTACAAACTTTTGGCCACCTTCAAATATGGATCCCGACGCCAGCCTATAACACAGCGCAGATTGAGCAGCTGCTTCTTGACTAGCTGGGTGAATGGCAGCGCATGGTAGACCTTCGTTTTTGGCTTGCTGGCCAGGCCGCGCCGGCAGCCAATCAGATAAGCCGGCGCAGCTGCCGCAGCCAATCTGGGCTGGAGGAAAATCCTTGGCGTCGACTGCGGGCATAAAAGCAATTTCAAATGTACATTGGGGTAAGAGAGTGAGCGGGAGACACTAGATTAATGAAGTTGGTTGTGGGGAGAGAGAATGTACATTGGGGTAAGAGAGTGAGCGGGAGACACTGTACATTCATGAAGTTGGTTGTGGGGAGAGAGAATGTACATTGGGGTAAGAGAGTGAGCGGGAGACACTGTACATTCATGAAGTTGGTGTAGTGGGGGAGAATGTACATTGGAGTAAGAGAGTGAGCGGGAGACATGCACTGAATATCAAGGAAGTCGGTTTAAGATTACCTATCAGCAAGTTATAAGCAAGAAGCAAGAAAAATCAAATCAAAAATACGTAATTGTAATCTAAGAACAAAAAGTTCTAGATACACGTAAAATAAGAAACTGAGCGCCTGCAAAGTGTGTCAGGCCAAGGACAATGTGTACTTTATTTAATCCATTATACACGAGGGTAAAGAAGTGAAGCATTGAAGCACCCAGTTTTCCGATTCAACTTGATGACAGAAGAAAAAGTTTTTCACTGAGCTCAGAGGTAGCAAATCTAAAATCTAATTGAAAAAGGCTAACATTGTATCAATCTTGTATGCCTCAGATGATAGCATCTCTAGCTGACACACTCCAGTACTGAGCTGACATCATCTCGGTCAGGCGGGACACAGTGCGCTCGTGAGCGAACACCTCCTCCTCGCCCGTGAAGATGGTCGCCCCCGCCGATTCAGCGTTGGGCCCGTGCTGAGACACGCCCAGATCGTCGCGAAGGACGCGCATCCGGTGCAGCTCGGCCTCGTCCAACGAGTCGCCCGGCTGGAACAGGCTCTCGGGTGGCTCGGCCGCACTTATTACTAGGCGGCACCTGAGGCAGCGGTGCGGGGTGACTGAGCGATTAAAGAATGCCTGGCCTATAGATAATTATCATAGCTATAATCACCTGTAAGCAGTAAACAAAGCGCCACACCACAGAAGCGCCAAAATCTACACAAAAGCGCCAAAATCTACAAAGCGCCACACCACAAAAACGCCAAAATCTACAAAGCGCCACACCACAAAAACGCCAAAATCTACAAAGCGCCACACCACAAAAACGCCAAAATCTACAAAGCGCCACACCACAAAAGCGCCAAAATCTACAAAGCGACACACCACAAAAGCGCCAAAATCTACACAAAAGCGCCACACCACAAAAACGCCAAAATCTACAAAGCGCCACACCACAAAAACGCCAAAATCTACAAAGCGCCACACCACAAAAACGCCAAAATCTACAAAGCGCCACACCACAAAAACGCCAAAATCTACAAAGCGCCACACCACAAAAGCGCCAAAATCTACAAAGCGACACACCACAAAAGCGCCAAAATCTACACAAAAGCGCCACACCACAAAAGCGCCAAAATCTACAAAGCGCCACACCACAGAAGCGCCAAAATCTACAAAGCGCCACACCACAAAAGCGCCAAAATCTACAAAGCGACACACCACAAAAGCGCCAAAATCTACACAAAAGCGCCACACCACAAAAGCGCCAAAATCTACAAAGCGCCACACCACAGAAGCGCCAAAATCTACAAAGCGCCACACCACAGAAGCGCCAAAATCTACAAAGCGCCACACCATAAAAGCGTCAATAAAGACCCGAAAGCGACAAAGTGAAATTAATCCTCACCTATTATCATAGATAGTATCTATCAGGGTAATAAACCTCCGCATAGCGCTCCGGTTCTGCAGCGACAGCACTGGAACGCCGTGCAGAAACAGGCAGTGGAAGCGCTGGCACACGGCCACATAGTCGGCGGCCGCCAGCGGCTGGCAGCACAGCTGATCAAAGCTCGCCCACAGCAGGCCGCCTTTGCACTTGTCAAAGCTGACGTCTCGGCCAAACACGCGCAGACGGGTCGGCCCGGCCGGGCCCGCCTCGGCCGAGCACAATCGCTTCCAAAGCGTCTCCATGGCAACGCTAGAATCGGCATCGCCAGATAGAAAGTAGGTACGCATGGAGCCGCTAGAGCCAGCAGCAGCGTCTTTGTCCCGGGCCAGTCTGCGATAATCCACCCCGGAGCCGAGTTCCACAATGCCGCAGTGCCGCTTCAGAATGGGTATGAATGGCAGGAAGTTCACCCGCTGAAGCCCGTTCTTGTACAGGTCGTCCGGGGCCCGGTTTGACGAGGCCACCAGCACCAGGCCGGAGGCGAACAGCACGGTGAACAGGCGTTTCAGAATCATCGCGTCGGCGATGTCCGTCACTTGGAATTCGTCCAGGCAGAGCAGGCGGGTCCGGCTGGCGATGTCGGCAGCCACTGGCCCGATGGGGTCGTAGGCGCCCTGCGGTGCATGACGGGTTGCGGCTGTATCTGGTCAGTGTAGGACCCTGGGGAACCAGCGTCAGCTGATTACCCAGGGTCCTACGATTCGTCACCCAACAGCGGCCCATATTGTAGGACCCTGGGGAACCAGCGGCCCATACTGTAGGACCCTAGGAAACCAGCAGGCAGCAGCTTATTGTAGGACCCTAGGGAACCAGCGGCCTATTGTAGGACCCTAGGAAACCAGCGGCCTATTGTAGGACCCTAGGAAACCAGCAGGCAGCAGCTTATTGTAGGACCCTAGGGAACCAGCGGCCTATTGTAGGACCCTAGGAAACCAGCAGGCAGCAGCTTATTGTAGGACCCTAGGAAACCAGCGGCCTATTGTAGGACCCTAGGAAACCAGCAGGCAGCAGCTTATTGTAGGACCCTAGGGAACCAGCGGCCTATTGTAGGACCCTAGGGAACCAGCGGCATATTGTAGGACCCTAGGGAACCAGCGGCATATTGTAGGACCCTAGGGAACCAGCGGCCTATTGTAGGACCCTAGGGAACCAGCGGCATATTGTAGGACCCTAGGAAACCAGCAGCTCATTGTAGGACCCTAGGGAACCAGCGGCATATTGTAGGACCCTAGGGAACCAGCGGCCTATTGTAGGAGTAAGACCCTGGAGAACCAGCGGCCTATTGTAGGACCCTGGGAAACCAGCGGCCTAACCAATCAAAGACCCTAGGGAGCCAGCGGCACAACCCAATGAGGGACCTAGGAGCACAGCGGCCCAACCCAATGAAGGACCCTGGAGCACAGCGGCCCAACCCAATGAAGGACCCTGGAGCACAGCGGCCCAACTCAATGAAGGACCCTGGAGCACAGCGGCCCAACCCAATGAAGGACCCTGGAGCACAGCGGCCCAACCCAATGAAGGACCCCGGAGCACAGCGGCCCAACCCAATAGAGGACCCTGGAGCACAGCGGCCCAACCCAATGAAGGTCAATTAGGAACCAGCAGTGGAAAGAAGCCAGGTCCTTTTAAACAGAAAATGCCAGCAATTTGTCACCTTAACAGACTTGTCCGCCTGCTTGAACCGATGAATCATCTGGTGCACTTCGGTCATGAATGCGTGGAAATGCAATCTACGCTTGGCAAGCACGGCAGAGCTTGGCTCGCCACCAGAACCTGAACAGCAGTTGAAAAACAAGTCCATTAGCATGCTTTTGCCGCCGCCAACGCCGCCATAAATATAGAGGCCGCGTGGACCAGCCAAACTTGGCTGCGGAGCTGACTTGGCTGTCCATCGCTGCATCAGCCGCGACATCAAGCCGGCAGATCCGGCAGCTGCTGAAGATGCTGCTGCTGACGGTGCAGTCAGCAGATGACCGCTGGTCAGTAGTTCCGCATGCAGACGGTCCAGCGGTTCAAGCACCATCAGCTGATGCGAGTCCTGGCGCAGGTGGCCCTTGGCAACAAGACTGGCATAGACTGCTGTAGGCGCCGATTCATTACTAGCAGTAGTAGATGAACAGAATCGAATGAAAGCAGTGTTGCAGACTCTGCTTCTGCGACAAATGTGGCCAATCAAACCTGGCATAGCAATTCTGCTTGCAAAAATATTTCGGGTAGTTTGAAGCCTGAAATTTATAATATTTTATAGGAATTCTAAAGGATTAAACGGACCAAAAAAGTAATATCTCAGTGATAAATATTTTTATGGCTCATATTCTATGGCTTCTATGGCTCATATTTTATTACATGTATTCAAGGCAAGCCAATGCACAATCACTAAGATGCTATACTTACAAGAGTTCTGCCCTATTCATAACCAAATTAGTTCCCAACCTCCATGACCAAGAATAGCCAAGATTTGCTAGACTCTATATGAGTGCATATGATTTGCATTAGTTCTAACCTGTGTATAAATGCTCTTAGAATGACACAAATATTTTTAGGCCCTAACATGTATTTTATAGCTAAATAAAAAAGAAACATGGATTCTCATCTTTTTATCATTTAAAACACAACAAACATTTTATTAGATATTAAAACACAAACACAAAATTTTACGTATTATCATAATAGGGCCTAATATTTTATTTTAGAATACACTTTATACTATTATAAAAGACTTGCTTTGCCATAACTATTGTCTAAAAAAACTAAAATAGGAAAGATATAAAAGTCAAGTTTTATTTATAATAAAAATATTGTAGTGACTTTTATTATATAGTTTTATTATTGCAAAAAGTAATAATAATAATAATAATAATAATAATAATAATAATAATCGATTACAACTGCCCTAAATGGGTCAGATGTGCAATAAATAGCTTAGCTATAGCTATTACATAGCACATCTGAAGGCTGCATATGGCTATTTAGTCCAAGGACTAGAGGGTTGCCATATATATCCCAGCTACAACTAATACCCATTATAAAGCTATGTGAACTAAAGCAATATAGTTAATTTGTTTTGCTCAAGGACACAAATTTTTCTAGGTGGGATCGAGAATTGACTTTCAAGTCACAAGTCTAATGCTCTATCCAGTAGGCTACAATCCCTGACAATATTACTAAACATAAATAAAATTGGCCTTATCATTAATATACAGCATAGGTTTAAACTAGGTTTACTTTTATAAAAAGCATATGTTGTAGTGTTACAATGGAAAAGCAAAATTTAATTATTAATATAACTAATTACATTTTAATAAAAAACTATATTAAAAAACTAGTTGTAATTAATTTTTTTCAACTTAGTTGCAACAATATGCTATAAAAAGAAATCCAAAAATGAAAATGTGGTTTTTTGATGTGTTTTGCACACCAATGTGCATTGTCAGATGTATTGTTTGAAACCAAAGGTGTGAGTAAGGGAATTTATAAATTATTTGTCAATGAAACATATGTAGCTAGTGAGTAGGATTTTGTATGTACAGAGTAATAGGAGGTTGATAGTCCATAGTAGTGTTCCGCCATAGCTGTAGCTACGGCTACAGGATCCTATGGCAAATATGGTAAAATAGGTGCCTATGGCACCTATGGATATGCCTATGGTAGCTAGCTGCTCTTACGGCTACAACTACGGAAATATGGTAGTTGCTGTTACATTCCATAGATTCCCGTAGCTGTAGTTATTAATGTTAAAAATTGAAAAAATATTAGAAACAGGTAGAGTAAAACAAAGATACTTTTAGTAAACTGTATTATCAACCTAGAAACTTATATAATATACCTAAAAAAAGTACAATAAAACACTAGCAAACTCTAATTTTTATTAATGTGAAAAAGTTTAGCATTAGTACTTTCAATAACGACTAAGTATTGTTGCTTTGAAAAAAGATGAAATATAATCTTACAAAGACAATTAAGTGTTTCTTTTATTTTCTAATTTAATTTGCAGTTGTTTAAGCACTAGGTTATCTTCTTGATTCAAAATATTTTGTTTTTTAGACTTTTTGTTAAAACTATGGCTATGACTATGGGAACTATGGGAATATGGTAATTTTGGGGTCCCTATGGCTACAGAATACAGAGAATTAGAGTAAGCCGTAGTTTTGCTTACGGCTACGGCTATGGTACATGGACCCTCCTTTCGGCAGAACACTAGTCCATAGGGCAGGGCGAAGACCAATAGGCAGAAAACAAAATATAATTGAATGAGCACTGGTTACAACAACCAGTGATATGCTATAAAATATAGTAAAAATAGGCTTATAATATCTACTACTACTTACTTACTTACTACTGACGGGGGGCGCAGGCGCCGCGAATAGGCCGCGAGGCCCCTATCGCAACCCCAAGGTAAAAGAGCACAAGGATTAGCCTTGGGGGTGCGCCCAGTCCCCGCCAGTAGTCGGCAGGTCCGCAGTGGAGGCATCGGCGACCCTCATCCGGCCGGAGTCCCGGACGAAGGCGCGGAGGTCTCGGATATTGTCCGCGGTGGTCAGCTCGTCCATCCGCTGGGGGTGGCCGAGGTATTTGTGCCGCGCCTTGTTGAAGTAAGGGCAGAAGGTGACGTGATGCTCCGCGGTCTCCTCTCCTATGCCACAGAAGGGACAGGTGGGAGGGCAACCGGTTTGCAACGATATATGTCTCTGGAAGAATCCGTGGCCGGTTAGGACCATGCACATCTCCCTGAGGTCGGTTCTGTTAAGCGAAATCAGATAATCAGAGACTTTCCTGTTCAGGTTAGGCATGGCAGAGCGGCTCTGCCTGTACTCGGTGCAGCTGTTCCAGTGGAGCTGGTGCTGCTGATGGAGCCACCTGTTGATATGGCGGGTGACTTGCGACCTGGGGGTGGGTAGCCTCATCAGACGGTGGTTGCCGTCTGGGTTGCTGCCCTCCTTGGCGAGAGAGTCCGCGAGCTCGTTGCCCAGGATGTTGCTGTGACCAGGTGTCCAGATAATTCTAATCCTGTTAAGGACTGAGAGAGATTGCACACTGCGGTGGCATTGAGATACTGTAGCAGCGGAGATATTCTCAGTGGTTAAGGCCTTAATAGCAGCTTGGCTATCAGTGTAGAAATTAATGTCAAAATTATTAATGTTCGCCTGAAACAGTTGCTGGGCACACTGCTCAATGGCGCAAATTTCAGCTTGGAAAACTGAGGTGTTCTCACCGAGGTGCAGACTTTCCTGGAGAAGCATCTTACCCTCGTGGAAAATGGCAATACCCGCTCCAGCGCGGCCGTTGAACAGCGAGCCGTCGGTGAAGCAGTGAATGCCCTGGCTGCGCCGGTTCACACCGACATCCAGCGGAATGTTGTCTCGGCCAGGGATGGCGGTCTTGAAGCCCCTCCTGATGTTGAGGGCGGGAGGTCGGCTATCCACATTGCCCAGGTCCATGTGGATGTTGTTAAGGTCGCGGCGGACAAAGTCCATATGCGGGATTAATGTTTTCATTGGCATAAAGCCAGAGGGCGCGTTATTTAACGTTTTATCTCTGATAAGCCGGGAGGCAGACTTCATAGCCTCCGCCCTAATAAATAGGTGAAGCGGAGGTAGGTTAAGGATAGTGATATCTACTACTAATAGTGACTTCAATAATGAAGGTCCCATGATATGCTAATATGCATGCAAAAGGCAAATGAAAAAAGCAATTGATATTTATCTAGTGACAGAATAAAAGGCAGTGGTTATTCTTTTAGTTACCAGACAAATAACCATTTTGTTATTTATCCAGTTAAATTGCTAATACAAGTGTCTATATAGTGATAAATATTTTGAATTTTTAGGACCTTTTCTAAGTTTTCTTATATCCTAATTAATATTTTGTTATACTAATACCAGGGTTAGGATTGTGTACCACTGTACGCCAGAATGAAAATTGCTTACGTAGCTCATGCATGCCAATGTATACCAACGAACTTTGTATCGCATACAAAAATATGCCAAAATAAAAATTACAAATTACAACTAATATTAAAAGCTTGCAAAATTTTAATATTCAAACAACCTATATGTTAAAACTAAAAATCTTTTTTACTAAACTGTAGAGAACTAGTTCATTTTAACTATTTTTGTTTTACTTTTACTTTCTTGGAAAAGTTTCACCCAGTTTTTTAAATTTAGTCTTCCAATTTTTTTGTAAAGGGCCGGCTATTCTTTCTGATCAAAATTTAGCTACTGTAACTATGTACATGGAAACTATGCCAAATGCAAACTTAATCATTTTTGTATACTAATAATGCAGATTGATTGTTGGGACTCGGAACTTTTGGTCCCACCTGCTGGTCTTGGCAATCTCTATATGCCAAGCTATATACCAAGAGGGCACGCCAGGTGCCTTTGTATGCCAAGTTGTACATCAATGTGTAATTTAGGTCCCTCTGTACACCAGAAAATTCCGGCGTACATGTATACTATCCGGAGTCTGGTACTAATATAAGCAAAGCACATATATACAAAATTAGGCCTATACTTGTTTAACAAATTTCTTTCATGTTTGCAAAGAATTCAAGTGAAAAACTAATTGCAGTGTAAGATGTATACTACTAGTATAACAACATAATAATCAAGATTTAAAAAGTAATTTTTAAAGTCTTAAAACAGGGCCTATTGATCTATTTATTGTAAAAATTGATATAACTAATATTACCAATTTAATTAGACAAATAACAAAGGGCCATTCCATTTAACTAAACATGACAGACTATTTTTACTTATAAAATGGAATCTAATAATAGAATATACTAAACCAATATTTCGAATGAAAGATTATTTTGTCAAGAATATGTTTATAAAGTTTTATATAGATATCATCATTAGTATAGATGCTATTAAACCTGGAATGGCACTTATGGTCGTAACAGGATTTTTTACATATAGAAACTAAAAAGGTAAAAGTCTTATAACATTTTTCATTTTTGATATTTTGCAATAATTTTTTTAAATTTGACTAAGAACATCTTTAGAAGTCATACTCTTTTATTAGAATATATAAACTCAAAAAGGCAACAAAGATACAAAAGAAAAGGCAGCCTTATGGTCGTAACATTATGGTTGTAACATATTTTTTTCTGTCAATCAGTAACTTTGAAGTACTAATATATTAAAAATATAATAGATTATATGGTTGCTAATGTTTTTTTATCTGATGATGCAAGTACTATAATTTTATATATAGTTTGTTTTAACCTTCTAAAGTTTTCTATTTGTTTTTAAAAGGTACATAAACTTAATGATGTCTTTTGCTTAGGAAATGTCCAATTTTTTTACAAAAAATAATTTTTTGCCAATTGATAACATGCTAGGCCTAATCCAACATTTTATCTTTTATTTATTCTTAGATTGTTAGATTGTTAGATTCTTATTCTAAGTCTTGATTCTTAGACATACAAAAAAGATTTGGTAAAAAAATTGGCTGATAAGGCAATGACAAGCAAAAATATTGACTTTTTTTCTATTTTCCAAATATGTCCATCTTATATGGAATGGGCCCAAAATGTCTATTTATCCAATATTAACTAGACGAACTGTGAAATATGGCAATTTATCTAGTAATTGGATGAATAATCACATTGCTATTCATCAGTTTACCAGACAAATAAAAATTGCCTATGAAAAAAGTGAGTTTGTTGCAAATCAAATGAAAAAAACCAATGAGACAATATGGAAAAAAGCAAACTTAAAATAAAAAAATGCTAATATAAATTCTTTATATAGAAAATTTTTTTGAATTTAAATATATATCTGGTTTCTATCAAGAGGATGCCAAAATGTTTTGTAAGCTTATTATCTTCCTTATACAAAAGCAAAAAGTTAATTGAAAATTAATATTCAAAAACAAGGTTTTATATTTAAACTAGAAAAAATGTCAGTTCTAACATCTAAGGTCATTAGAAAAAGCAAAGCCAATATTATAAACTTTTCCAATTATCAACCAGCTTTTTATATTAGGTGAACTCGAAATTCCTATAAATTTTTTCTAGGAAAATAAATAAAATGCATGCATTTTAAGCATAAGGCTAGGCCTAACTTTGCAGATAGTAGGCCTATTATAAAGGTTTTGGCTAGATGCTTATTCTGCATTTTCTGGTTTTATTAGATATATTCTTATGGGCAGATAAGAGACAAGAAATGCAGGATTAGAAATAGATTAGTCAAGTAGCAAGAAGGCTTAGCAAGTAGTAGGCCTAGGCCCTGCAAATAGGCCTAGGCCTAGTCAATAATAATAACTGATTACACTTGCCCTGGGCCTAAATGTGCTAGATGTGCAACCGACAACTCAGCTGCAACTATTGCGCAGCAAGTCTGAAGGCTGCGTATGACTGTTTAGTCCAAGGACTGGGGGGTCGCCACACACACACCCTGACACCCTCAATTACCCTAGCTAATGCTGGTACCCATTTTACAACTGAGCTGGATAAACTGAAGCAATGCAGAGTATTTAACTTAAAATATTAAAAGAATGAAGACTTTATAACCCAACTGGCCCAACCCAGCCTTTTTACACAGTACCTGGTCACTAACCCTTAGATTACTGTGGTCTGTAACTGTAAGGTCTTGGGAGGGGCGGGGGGCAGCATGCAGATCAGAGTATTCGTTTCCTAGAATTTTCAAGATCGATAAAACAGCACAAACTAACAAAATATTTTTCGCTGCCAAAGAATTAAATTCTATCAGCTGAATACTCAATATATAAATTGAATACTTAAATAAACCATTATACATAGTGTTACATAATGCATTCTACTAGAAACTTTAGGCTGAGCTTGAGCTGACATTAATCCGTTTTTTTCTACATTATGCATTAATAATCATGACATTAATGTTTGTAATTAACAACGAGTCCAACGACAGTTGTAAAGTTATACAGTTTTCGGAGTCAAAGATATTTCCACTAATTGTTGACTATCATATTCACTTCCCATTTAAAGTTGTCATCAGTAGCTGAATGTTTCTAATGAGTAATGACTAGATGTCGTTAAAGGAAATAACCAGACAAATTACAATTCATTTTAATGACAAGGCACAAGCCGCAGCCTGAAGAGGTCCGATAGACCATTCAAAAATGAGGATCACAATGCGCGAGAAAACTCAGTTTTATTTCGATACAATAATTGTATTGAGAACTTGCACAGCAGTTAATTGGCCTGCAAAAAATTAAGATTTGGTATGAAAGGCTCTCAAAAGTGCGGCTCTATCGACATAAATGAGACCCTTTTATACGGAAAGTAGATTTCGAAGCAAAATTAGCTACTGATGATGACTAAGGTGGCGGCCAGCACAATTAGCGAATGGTTTATCCTCCGCTATAAAACAAAGCCTATAGTACTAGTTTTACAATATTCCTGTTTGACACAATAAAAACTCACTTAAGCGAAAAATAAATATTAATCCATTTGAAGGTACATTGGGCAAAGGCAACAAAAAGTGTGAATTGAGCAAAATTAACAAGAGATATCCAAGTGCACTCGCGTGATAAATTTTATACGAATAGAATAATCTCTTGACTAGCTGTTTTTTCTTAATAATACGACGCCACATCCGGAATGAATGAATCATCGAATTTAAATTCTAAGGTTTTTTGTAACAAAAAAATACGCTTGTAATTCGTGATAGCAGCACGCGAGTATTCGTAGCAATCTATTTTAGCAGTACACAAATATAAAGTAGAAATCTAAATGAATGAAAATTTACAGTTAGAAAACAGAATGTACACGCAAATTTAATTAATGTACCAGCTACTCATTGACTTGTATATTAACAAAACACACTTATTTCTACAACATAATAACAGCTACTAGTTGAAAGACGGTGATTCGCACGGACGGAACCAAATTAAAGTAGATAAAAAATACAGACAAATACATGCCTTAGTTAGGTACGCATATTTACCTATGGCGATTGGCAACTGGAGTTATATTCAAAATTAAATTAAGTGCAAACAAACTCAGATGATTCATTTTTAGGTAGAGAAAGATCAGGGCACCAAGAAGGTCCACGCTTCTACGGTACTACCGTAAGACACTGAGGCAGTTAGTTTATCAAAGACTGTTCGGTCCTGCCTCCTAATATATATTGTGGTTTTTAGTCTAATGTCAGGTAATTATACAAGATACCGATACCTACACGAAGCAGTCTATGGTCAGGTATTCAGAGCAGTCTATGGTCAGGTACTCAGAGCAGTCTATGGGCAGGCACTCAGAGCAGTCTATGGTCAGGTACTCAGAGCAGTCTATGGTCAGGTACTCAGAGCAGTCTATGGTCAGGTACTCAGAGCAGTCTATGGTCAGGTACTCAGAGCAGTCTATCGTCAGGTACTCAGAACAGTCTATGGTCAGGCACTCAGAGCAGTCTATGGTCAGGTACTCAGAGCAGTCTATGGGCAGGCACTCAGAGCAGTCTATGGTCAGGTACTCAGAGCAGTCCATGGTCAGGTACTCAGAGCAGTCCATGGTCAGGTACTCAGAGCAGTCCATGGTCAGGTACTCAGAACAGTGTATAGTCAGGTCTGATGCGGAGGCGGCGGCTGTCTCACCCCAGTGGCCGGATGGCCATTAGAGCGGCTAAAGCGATTAAGCCAGGCCCTGTGCCTGGCCAGCTTGTCCTCAGTTGACATGCCGGGCGTCACGGAGAACGCGGCCAAAGGCGACGCCAGCGAAGACGGCGGCGGAGGCGTACGAGGTGTGTTTAAAGACGACGGCGACGCCGGAGTTGGCGGAGTCGACACCAGCAGCAGCCGAGAGTCCATCATTGTCGTCGTGGTGACGGTCGGCTTTCTAGCCAGTCGCCAATCAAATGAAGTTGGCAAAAGCAGCGGCGAAGGCTGCTGCAAAGCAGGCGGGGGCGCCTGCGGCGGCTGCTGCTGCATAGAGACTAAGCCCATGATCCGTTCAACATCGCTGTTGAGCCGATTCAATGAGCTCAGAATGTCGGCAGACGAATGGATGGGATTTGGACTTTGTGGCGGCGGCTGCTGCTGGTGATTCAGGCGGTGACTGCGGCTGCCGCGGCGCTGCCGACTCGGCTGTCGGTGGCCGCCGCTGCTGCTGTTGTTGCCCTGATCGGCGGCCAGCTGATGATGGGAGTGGTGCGGGACTCGATCGCGCCTGCGGCTGGATTGTCGATCGCTGAATGTTCGTAGCGTAGGGGGAGGGGGGAGGGGAGTGAAGGCTGACGTTAAGAAATATGCAGCAGCAGTGAGCACCCAAAACTAGCGGCCGAATTTGTCCTCAGATTCTCAGTCCGATTGACGATTGCACACAAAACTCCAACCGATTGCACACAAAACTCCAACAGATTGCACACAAAACTCCAACAGATTGCACACAAAACTCCAACAGATTGCACACAAAACTCCAACAGATTGCACACAAAACTTCAACAGATTGCACACAAATCTCCAATCGATTGCACACAAATCTCCAATCGATTGCACACAAAGCTCCAACCGATTGCACACAAAACTCCAACCGATTGCACACAAAGCTCCAACCGATTGCACACAAAACTCCAACAGATTGCACACAAAACTCCAACAGATTGCACACAAAACTCCAACAGATTGCACACAAAACTCCAACCGATTGCACACAAAGCTCCAACCGATTGCACACAAAGCTCCAACCGATTGCACACAAAGCTCCAACCGATTGCACACAAAGCTCCAACCGATTGCACACAAAGCTCCAACCGATTGCACACAAAGCTCCAACCGATTGCACACAAATCTCCAACCGATTGCACACAAAGCTCCAACCGATTGCACACAAAGCTCCAACCGATTGCACACAACTCCAACCGATTGCACACAAAACTCCAACAGATTGCACACAAAATTCCAACAGATTGCACACAAAGCTCCAATCGATTGCACACAAAGCTCCAACCGATTGCACAAAACTCCAACAGATTGCACACAACTTCTTGTCTAGCTACTATTCATCAGGCAATCTCTGATATGTGTACATGAGAAATGGAACTAACTGGTCAATCAAGGAATAGTGAACCGCAATAAACTCACTGAAATGCTGCTTCCCGAAAGCCGCCACCGTTGCTCAAGTCGTTCAGGCTGGCGTCCTCAGCACCGCTACTGGCCTCATCATACTCATCGTTGGAATCGTCAACAGCCAGCGCTGGCAGGCTGCGCGACTTATTAGCCAAGGACTGCCAATCGATGTCCATGAAGCCGCCGGTTCCCCGGTGCCGACCGTTGCCAGTCGGCGTGGCGAAGCCCAGCGGATCCGAGGCCCCGGCCGAGGCTGCCCCGTCGGCGGCGCCGCGGATTTTCACCCGCCTCTGCCGGTGCGGCGCCGCAACGGGCCGCTCTGGCGACCGCTGCTGCTGGATGGCCAGCCGGCGCAAGCCGTTGCCGCCGCTCCAGCCGCCACTTGTCGGAGCCGTCTGACGTCGTAGAAATTCGCGAGCTCGACACAATGAATCCGACTCGTCTGGCTCCGCTGCTGCCGCTGCCGCTGCCGCTGTTTCCTCCTCCTCCAGTCGACGCGCTGCCGACGCCGAAGCCGCCGCTGCATCCTTGGCGGCCGCCAATTCCGCCTCCATCGCCGACTTTGCTTCAAGCAGCTCAGCTCGTTCAGCAGTCAGCTTCTCTAATTCTGCGCGCGCCGCGCTACGCTGCGCCGACAGAGCGCGCAACTCCGCTTCGAGAGTTGCCCGACGCTGCTCCGCCTCTGTCAGGGCCGACAGCGACAGTTCGCGTCCTTTCTCGGCGTCCGCCGCCTCAGCCTCGGCTGCCGCTTTTTGCCGCTCCGCAGCCGCAGTGGCAGCTTCGACTGCCGCCTGACGTCGCTCCGCCTCAGCGGCCGCCGCTACAGCTGCCGATTTCCGCCCTTCCGCCTCCTGGGCCGCCGCTTCGGCTCTGTCCGCTGCCCCGGTCGCCGCCGCTCGCCGCTGCTTCGCTGCCGCTTCAATGCCGGCCAGCTCGGCTTGGCAGCGCCGCTCCGCTTCCTGACGCCGTTTAGCCGACTCGTCCTCGAGCTCCTGGCGGAGGCACTCCAGCCTGAGCGCGTGCCGCTGCTCAGCCGCCTCCAGCTCCGCTTCGAGACGATTGCGCAGCTCTTTCAGGCGCCGTTCGCCGGCGGCAGCTGCTTCAGCTGCCGCCTCGGCCTCGGGCCGCTCGGCAACCAGACCGGGCTCCAGCGGAGTTCGCGGCGTTGTAGCGCCCGCCGCCGCGCGCGGAGTTTTCAACGGCGCAGGCTCGACTGGAAATGGCGGCTTCCTCGGCGAGAAGCCGCTGACGCTGCCGTCAAGATCGGTTGAGAGCCGCTGCTCCTGATTGTTGCTCAGCCGCAGGCTATTCGCGGGACTGTCGAAGTCGTGCTGCTGCTGGTACATCTCGATGCGCGCCGAGGCCTCCTTGTCTACCCGGAAGAAGTCTTCTCCGGCCGAGCCTTCCTCATCCTCATCCGCTGCTGCCGCTTTCGGTCGCGGAATGTCCGTCGATGAGGAACTGGCGGACGATCCAGACGGAGCGCCGTCGCCCCGCCCGGCGGCCGAGTGACTGACGCCGCGGCCTCCGCCACCGTCCGATTCGTCGGTCTCAACGTACTCTCTAGCCGCGAACTCGTGCGGCCGCATCAGGCTGAGCCGGCTGCTTAACGGCTGATTGGCCGCAGCGTCCGCCGCCGAGCCGTCGTCGTCGTCATCGGCAACATCGGCGTCGACAGAGTCGGCCAGCGGTCCGCCGCTGCCGCCAAGGCGGAGGCGGATTCGCTCAGCTCGGACAAGAGCTCGGTAGTGCTCATCGCACGGATGCTCCCAGCTGGACTGGCCGGTGACAAAGTTGAAATAGTAGATGGCCTCATTGGACTTGGACAGGTCCTGCCGATAGCGAAGGGTTGGGTTCGAGGGTGAGGAAAGCAAGTTCGGGTTCGAATCAAGCGGTACCTAGAGTCTAGACCAAGAAGCGCTACAGAGTCACTTGTGCCGCCCCAGAACCGTTTGCAGGTAACACAGGTAGAATAGGAAAGAATTGACTCTGGACGACTCTGAGACGACAAGATGTGCTGTACAAGTCGCCAAAAAGTCGTCAAAGAGTTCGCTGTAGTACTGAGTTGTGTTTGAAGTGCATTTGTACGTTCTCCAGTCGCTAACAAGTCGCAGAATAAGCGCTTCAGCGTCACTGTAGAATCGTTAGTGCGTCACCTTTTGAACTCTAATTGCACTCTAACTATCCTACTGAGTTAGTAGAAAGTTAAGCACCATAACAATGATCACAAGAGTCGCCCCAGAGTTGGAGATTTTTCAATTAGATTGATATTTTGGTGAAAATGAAGAGACTTCCATTATTGAAGCATGCAGCACACACCTGAACAGGACGCCAGTCGGGCGGTAGAGGCGCCACCAGACCCTCCTTGGCCAGGTGCATCAGCTGCGGCTCCCTATCCGGATCGATGCCGATTGTTCGCGCATAATCCAGCAGCTCCTCCTCAGTTGGCTGATAGTCTTCAACCACCTCCTCCAGCACCAGCTGGGTGGTCTCCTCGTCAGTCTCCTCGCCGTCCTCCTCGCCGCTATCGTCGTCCTCCTCCTCGTCGTCGTCGTCAGCTTGTTCTTCGCCTTCGTCGATGTAGCGGGGCGGCTTCTGCATCGCCGCCGAGGAGCCCGCGACAGGCATGAGGAAGGCGGAACCGTTGAAGCCCTCGCCTGCGTCTGCTTGCTGTTAGACTGAATTCTGCTGGGTTGTTGGCAGGCTGTTCGGGGCTGAAGAAAAAGGCAGGTGAGACGCACTGTATGGTTATACTAATATAGCCTCTTTTAATGACTTCCTTTCTCTCTCCCCCTTCCCTCTCTATCATTCTCATTTCCCCTCTCTATCATTCTCATTTCCCTCTTTCATTCTCATTTTCCCTTTCTATCATTCTCATTTCCCCTCTTATCCATTCTCATTTCCCCTCTCTTTCATTCTCGGTTCCCCTCTCTTTCATTCTCATTTCCTCTCTCATCCATTCTCATTTTCCCTCTCTTTCATTCTCATTTCCCCTCTCTTTCATTCTCAATTCCCCTCTCTTTCATTCTCATTTCCCCTCTCTTTCCTTCTCATTTCCCCTCTCTTTCATTCTCATTTCTCCTCTCTATCATTCTCATTTTCCCTCTCTTTCATTCTCAATTCCCCTCTCCTTTTCAGTTCCCCTCTCTTTCATTCTCAATTCCCATCTCTTTCCTTCTCAGTTCCCCTCTCTTTCATTCTCAATTACCATCTCTTTCCTTCTCAGTTCCCCTCTCTTTCATTCTCAATTCCCTCTCTTTCCTTCTCAGTTCCCCTCTCTTTCATTCTCAATTCCCATCTCTTTCCTTTTCAGTTCGCCTCTCTTTCCTTCTCAATTCCCCTCTCTTTCCTTCTCAGTTCCCCTCTCTTTCATTCTCAATTCCCCTCTCTTTCCTTCTCAGTTCCCCTCTCTTTCATTCTCAATTCCCATCTCTTTCCTTTTCAGTTCGCCTCTCTTTCCTTCTCAATTCCCCTCTCTTTCCTTCTCAGTTCCCCTCTCTTTCATTCTCAATTCCCCTCTCTTTCCTTCTCAGTTCCCCTCTCTTTCATTCTCAATTCCCATCTCTTTCCTTTTCAGTTCGCCTCTCTTTCCTTCTCAATTCCCCTCTCTTTCCTTCTCAGTTCCCCTCTCTTTCATTCTCAATTCCCCTCTCTTTCCTTCTCAGTTCCCCTCTCTTTCATTCTCAATTCCCCTCTCTTTCCTTCTCAGTTCCCCTCTCTTTCATTCTCAATTCCCATCTCTTTCCTTTTCAGTTCGCCTCTCTTTCCTTCTCAATTCCCCTCTCTTTCCTTCTCAGTTCCCCTCTCTTTCATTCTCAATTCCCCTCTCTTTCCTTCTCAGTTCCCCTCTCTTTCATTCTCAATTCCCCTCTCTTTCCTTCTCAGTTCCCCTCTCTTTCATTCTCAATTCCCATCTCTTTCCTTTCAGTTCGCCTCTCTTTCCTTCTCAATTCCCCTCTCTTTCCTTCTCAGTTCCCCTCTCTTTCATTCTCAATTCCCCTCTCTTTCCTTCTCAGTTCCCCTCTCTTTCATTCTCAATTCCCCTCTCTTTCCTTCTCAGTTCCCCTCTCTTTCATTCTCAATTCCCATCTCTTTCCTTTTCAGTTCGCCTCTCTTTCATTCTCAATTCCCCTCTCTTTCGTTCTCAGTTCCCCTCTCTTTCATTCTCTTTCCCCCCCTCTTCTCTTCTTAGCTCCCTCTCTTTTCTACTCTTCCATCTAGTAACTACTCAAATGCAACTCTATCAACAAGTATCTATCCAAGCAGTCAGTTATCTAGTAATCAAAGGTTACAGAAAAGTAGCTTTTCAGACGCGAAATAAAACGTAACTGTTTAAAACGTGTTTATAAATTAGCCAGTCAATGATCAAGCTTCTTAGTCGAGTGGTTTGTTGTGTGTCTTCCATAAAAGCTCATGCAATAACTGATAAGTGGTAAGCACGTATGCACTTTTACTAAGATATTGTCGAGAAGAATTTCTTAATAAATCATGCAGTCGCGTCACTTTGACTTCATGAAAGGTGAGCAGTCTTACCTGTTAGTCCCTGATAAGTAACGAATCACAAAATGACCAGATAAGAGAAGTCTGTCAGTCTATCAGAGAAAAACTGAGCAACCATAATCAGTTGATAAGCACCCCACTGAAAGTCTGCTAAGCTCACAGCCAGAGCGATGAGCAGCTGTCAGAGCAGCTCAATTAAATTTAAGAGCACGGCACGCATAGGCCAATATTATTTTCTCAGCTCTCGCTTACTCTGAGGCCAGCCCAGTATTGTTCAGTACTGTTTGCACAGTGCTGGGGTGTGTCGTCTGCTCAAGTATTTAGAAGCCGCTAAGTGCTCGAGCTATTATCGCACAGTATGTGCAGCTCGGGTACACCAACCCCCCCCCCAGCCCACGCACTGCCTCTTGCATCTCGTACTCTGCCTAGTCAGCTCGCAACCAAGATCAAATTAAAGCTATAGGCAGATGGAATTTTGGCAGGCAAACTTTGGAGACTATTTAGACAGATGGCCCCACCCTGCGCCAACGGTGCAGGAGAGGTTTCGGAGCATTTTAATAAGTGTTTTAGAAAGACAGTTCCACCTAATAGAGCCAAGATGCAGACAAACAATGAGCAGAGCCTGTACATAACGAGTAGAACAGGTGCAAAGTAACTAGGCTTTGTTGATCTCTGCTTGCTATTGTGCATTATTTTTTGTTCGTAAAATGTGCTTGTACCGTGACTGTCTGACCGAAGGTCACATTACTACTGAAACTGAATTATCAATAAACCGGGTTGCGATTTTTAGCTTCTAAATTGGACAAAGAGAGCTTCCCACCAGGAAGGACAGAGATAAGGATAACAAGATTGAACCAGACAGAGATGGAGAGAAAACAGAGTGAATAGAGAGAAGTGCAGATGAACTAAGAAATTCGCGACATCATCTATCTTAAGATGCAAGAGAAAAAAGACTCGTTGATTCAGGTTTGGCAGAGCAAACTCATGAGCACAATACGAGCTATCTAGTATGTTGGATACCCAGGGAACAGAATATATACTCAGCAACAGCTAAACCCCCCCCCCCAACTCACGCTGTCACACGGGCACAAAAGTTAAGCAATGTCTTTAATTCTAGTCTCAGTATCGTGTGTAGGAACCACGAGCATGCAAAAGTGCCGTGACTCGTCGTGGCATCCTGATCACCAGCCGGTTGATGAACTCTTGGGGCAGCTGCTGCCAGGCATTCAGCACCGCCAGTCGCAACTGTTCAGCATTCTGTGGGGCATCCTGCTGAACTCTTCCTTTACAAAGTCCCAGACATGCTCGATGGGGTTCATGTCTGGAGACTTTGACGGCCAGTTCAATGTGCGAATGCCGAGCTGCTCCTTCAGCAGCTGCACGTGTGCTGCTCGATGTGGCGCAGCGTTGTCGTCTTGAAGCATGCAGTTCTGCTGGCCGCCAAAGGTTGTCGTAGCAAATGGCAGAAACTTTGCAGCAATGCAGCCACCAGTGGGTTGAGTTGCGCCACCCCCTCCCCAAATCCCCCATGCTGCACTTTGCGCTCGCGTCTGGCGGCGGCAGCCTTCACACATTTCTGAGTCACCGATGGCATACAAAACTTTTAGGCCGTGTGACAGCGTGAGTGGGGGGGGGGGGTTTAGCTGTTGCTGAGTATATACAAAATTCGCAATCGGTCTTCTTTACGCTAGAAAATTGAAACATAAATGCCATGCTATTCCGTTGAAAACGTTACCGTGACACTGTGACAAGAATCGCTAAAGTCATTTCAAACGCCTCACTAGTAACTCTAGGGGGACTTCTGGGGAGACTTTTGTGACTTTTTAACGACTCAAAGACGTCTGATGCGACGGAGAGGTGACTGTTGAGTCACGAACGCATCACGAGAGTTGCAGAATCGTATAAGAGTCGCGAAAAGTCGTCCAAAAATCGACCATAAAGTGACGCAGATGTGATTTTGACGCGACTCAGTGATTCTACAGCGACTCAGGCACGCCTCAGACACGACTCTACTCTATGGCAACAGAAGAAGTGTCCCAGAGTGACTTGCGTCGCCCTAGAGTCGCAGGCAATAAAACGTCTTATCAAATAGACTCTTAAGGCTGGTTCACACTACCATCTATGAAATGTTTTGAAATTCTGATTTGAACATTGATGGAACATTGATTTGAGCAATCTTGGACCCGCAGTGGACCCGCAGAGCTAATAGAAGCAATGCGAACCAGGTCCTTAAAGGCGACTCTGTCTTTGATGAGATTTTTGCCAACTTTTACTGTAACATCTCATATTTTTAAAGCTGTTTAGAGCCACTTCTCTCCGATTTTACCTGTGTTACCTGCAACGACTCTGAACCAACTCTGGGGTGACACAAGTGACTCTGGGACACTTCTTGTCCTAGGTACCATTTTCATTGGATACTGTTCTGTCGCAACAGAAGAGTAGTTCCCACACACATGCACATGGAACAGTTTTTTGTGGAAGAAGAATTACTATAGAAACCACTTGAGCTGCAGATGTTAGATTCTTTGCACCTAGTCTTTGCATCTATCCCCTTTGGTTCAATTCTATGTGCCACCATATTTTATTTTGAGCTTGTGTATGAAAATTAACCAGTGAGTTGTCATGAGATTCACGTGCATAAGCCCCCCCCCAAGGCTCAGAGTGTACATTCCTATTGATTTGAAAGTCAGGACTGCTGCACACCCTATGTGTGTCTGAGTATAAACACACTTGTACAAGTATGTGCTCAACAATTGGCATAATGGATGGCATTTAGCTTTTAATAATTGATAGCATATTGTATTATGAATATTAAATGTGAATATTGTTGAATATTATATTATATATATACTTACAATTATAGGCCTAGCTATTATAAATAAAAAATAGCTAGGCCCCCTAGTGAAATCAAATTAGCTAAATATACAATGGCTATGTCTAACATACATGAATAAGATGCACTATAATATGCAATTAAAAAATAGCTGTATACTTTTTAATGGGAGATTAAAATAAAAACTAAAGGTCTGAAAAATTGAAATAGCAAAATTTAATAAAGCCTAAGAGAGACAAAATATTTAAACATTCATATTATATACAAAAGCAATAAAAATTTCTACAATTCCTTTCAATTGTCTTTGATTTTGTATCATTAAATAATTTTATACTTCTATATATATTTCAAATTCATTTTAATACTTTTATTTTCTAATAATGTAAAAACATAATTGCTATCTAATATAATAGAATATAGTTTATATTAATAAATGCCTAAGGATGGCATACTATTCTCTTTGGGTATATATTAGAAGTTTAGTATTGGGTCAATATATTTGGGATTGGCTAAGATTAGGATTTCAATTTTGGATAGAATCCTTGAATTTAGGATTATAAAAGTGGGATCAAGATCACAACTGACTATATTATAAGCATAAAGAAAGATTTTGATTATATTATAAGAATATAGAAAGGTTAGATAAGATGATTTTTTAAGATTAAGAAGGAAGATAAGGATCATAATTTCTGCTAAGATCATAGGATTTTGGCATTGGGATCTACAATACTTCTAGTCCAAAGAAGATCATGAGTCATGATTCTCAGTTTCCCTAAGTTCTCAGTTCTTTTTTTCAGTTAATTCTCAGTTAAGAATATTCATATACTTTGGTTAAGACTCAAAGTAGTCAAAGAAAGTGGTATATACTTAGTATATATATAGTATGAATGAAATAAAAAATAACATTTTGGCCTAAATACATATTTGGCCTAGATCCTCTGTATATGATCCTAAATGATTATAAACAAACACTCCAAATGCTTCTAGAACATGTAAAGACTAAAGCCAGATATAAATAAATAGAACAATTTAAATTAACAATTTTAGTCAAAACATGTATTATTTTAATTACCATATTAGAATAAGTGGACAAAGGCATCTCTGCTGTCTGACCATCCATTGCAATTTTGGAATTTTCTAGTATTGCTTTGGGGCTAGGGCGTGTTGCAACATGGTGCAGGTTTTAGGTAAATGGCAGGAGTAACTATGACTGTCTTAATAAAGCTAAATGCCTCATCATCTAATTAGTACTACACCTATATTCAATGCAAAAGTTACCATGTTCTGTGTCACATCAAATTTTTGAGCTACAATTTTAGACCCTGTGTCATATGTCTGCAGGTTATATAAATTTATTCCAATAGGGTTGAATTATTTTTAACTATTTATTAAAGTTAGTTATATTTTGTTTATATAAGTATGTTTGCTATGATAGATACATTTTTGTATAAAGCAAGTTGTCTTGATGATCAAATAGATGCAAATAAAGCCATTCTTACTTTGTTTACTAATGTAAAAATGGTTTAAGCCTTTGTTTTTTATCTAGTATGCATATAACATGATTGGCAATTTGGCAATTGTAAAGAAGTGCATTTTTAATTATTTTTCAACTTAAATGAATGCCAAAGTATATTTATCTAGGTTTTTTTTATATTAGGCATGCCATGACATGTCAAAATTAAAAATGGCATAATGATTTTGATGTTGGCATAACAATTTTTTTGCTATTATGCCATTGCCACATTAGATGCCAATGACATACCTGCTAGTTGCCAAACTGACAAGCTATTATCATTCCCATGCATGTGAATCTGAAAGGAAATACTAATATAGGCTCACAAAGTGCTATTTTACCTTTTATGCCAATGGCAGTGGCATGTTGAAATTGAAAATGGCATAGGCCTAACAATTTTGATGCTATTATGCCAATGGCATAAAATTTTTAATAAAAAACCAGGTGTTTATTGTGATGGGAGACACATTTAATAACATGAAACTATTCAGTTTAATTATAGTTTTAGATCATCTGATCAAATCCTTGATCATCACTTGTAATAACTAGATGGCTAGACATCCATCTCTGCCAACTTTTATTGTGCTCCCATGGCAGTTACATAAGGCCTAGAAGCTTTGTAATATGGATTTTACAATGCATAAACTAGCTAACCTAATGGCCAGCCACAGGATATCATTAACTGGCTTGCTACATACCACCTGATCTACTTACCTATGTACTTATATACTATCTACTGATTGTATCACTGTCTACCTAACAAGTTGTGCTGTGTTTATAAATTAGATTTGTGTCACTAAATAAATGTGTTTCCTATTACAATGTCAATAAATAGACCTATGCTTTGGTATTCATTAGTTGAAAAAAATTAAATACGCACTTCTTTAGAAATTAGATTTGCTAGCAATTTGGCCTCTATTTAGGCCTAGGGCCTACTATTATATTATACATACATATAAACTTTTTAATATAAACTAAGGTAAGTTTATATAGCTGCCTTGCTTACATTTTTGACATTATTTAAATATAAAATTTATAATATAAAATATAATTTTGTGATACAAATAAAGTACTGGTATGTTAGGCCTGCACCCCTGCAAACCAAATGCAAGGTATAGGCATAGCCATATATTATAGGTAGCCAGGTAGGCATACATGCGCAACAGTCGGCCGAGTCGGCCGATCCGGCCGACCGATTTGGCGACCAACCAAGGAAGTCGCAAAAATGCCCACCCGAAAAACACCCAAGTAGTGGTACTAAGTAGCTGACGAGGCATTTTGGCTTAATAAGAGAGTCATAGTTACTCCTGCCGTTTACCCAAAGTTGCGTTAATTTTGCTTTACGGTTTTTTTTACATGCAAGTCGCATTTTTGGCCAAAAACTACGTCGCATTTTTGTTAAAACTAAGTCGCACGGCCGACCGAATTTTGGAGGTTGCGCATGTGTGCAGGTAGGCAACAATGAAATATTTTTTCTATCACTCAAATCAAAGTTAATTGTTGCAAATATCAGTGGTGGATCTAGAATTCTTAAAGTAGGGGATAGATTTTTGCCCAACTTTTGGGTTGGCCCAAAAAAGCCCAAAATTGCTATACCCCCACCTACCCCCTTATATGCAAGTTCAGCCATGTCAAAAGAGGGGGCAGCTGCACCCCACCCCCTTCTGGATCCGCCACTAGCAAATATATTTGTTGCCACAGCAGGCAAAAATTGAAAATGTACAAAACTAAAAAGTCATTATTGCCAAATAGCAAAAAATTGTTGCTGCAACTTGTACTTGTACCCAACAAATATGAAACTGTTGTGTTCATTATAATTTCAGCTTTTTCAATGTTATTCACGTGCTGTCACTGTCTATGCCTGGTTGAAAAAGTGGCTGAAAGATCAATGGAAATGGAAATTGGGTGCAAATGCAAATTAACTTTTAACACAGAAAGATTTAAGAATGGAAAATCGAATAGTAGGGTTAGGCATACAATTAATTTTAAAAAGGCATTACCAATACATAACTATGCAAGCCTAGACCTAGCGTAGAAGGGAGGGTAGTTATTAATTTACCGCCGTAGTAGATACTACTGGATTTTACTATCAGTATCCTTAACTTAACTTATCCTTAAGTTAAGTATCCTTTACTTAATTAATTGTTAAGTTCTCGGAAATTTTAGCTGTTTAAAATTTGATTAACTAATGTTGTTAGGTATAACAACTTGCTTGCATTCATTTCGCGCAGTGTTCTAGAAAGGTAAAGATAATATATAAAAAGTCAATCTAACTTTATTTATAATGTTTTTGTTTTTTGACGATCTTAAATCAACCTACTCATTTTTTATTACATGCTTGCATGAACCCAATATCGCAGAATCACATTGAATGTCAACATGTAAAATAACGCATTTTATTTGACATTCTTAAAAAAACTTTTTTTTATCTGTACACGTCATAATCGCTGTACAGTTGTTGACACGACCAAAAATCAATTAATGCCAATCGACTTATTCATTTAATATAAATTTTATCAGCCTACATGTATATTATACCCCTAGGCTTTATTACCGACTGGCCAACCATGCAAAATTTATCCATTTTTTGGTTCGGGGTTGACCCCGATCCTGAACACCTTTCGGGAAACCCGAACACCTCTTCGTGTCTCACATGTACATTGTAGTATTATATGTAATATTTCTGGAATAGATTTCTGACGAGTTAGAAAGTCTCTCGTGTCCAATTTTATGCATCAGCTGCAGCAAGAAGGTTGTGCAGGATATTCCAGAAGATCCGACGAGAAAGCGGTGACTAAAAAAAAGAGAAGCTCTAGGAATCCCGGTCGGACGCATGCAGTGGCCGGATCTTGTTGCTGCTGCTCTTCTTCGAGAAGTAGGCCCTATGGCCCTGAGAGCGCGCATGAAGGACCCCCAAGTTGACATCGTCCGATATGTTTTCAGATGATGTCACTCGACTCATTAATTACCATATTTATGTTTAACCTTTGTATCAAGTCTACATGTAAATTTCATTTCGCATTGGACAACCGGCGCCTTATAATTAACATGTATATTAGTATACATGTAATAATTTAGTATAGACGATTTTGTTCAAAGAAGAAAACTTTACTCATGACCAATTTATTGCAGATTTTTTAATTCCAGTTAAACCACAATTTGAATACATTTCGCTGCCTCTAAATCTAACGTCAAAAAGCTTTTAGTCAAAATTATTACGATAGTAATTGTGAACGCTTGGCTAGAAAAAATCGCTTGGTGACATTGAAGCCCAGTCGTCATTTTATTATCGCTGTCGATCACTGAACGAGGTCGAAGAATTCGCGAATCTCCTGCTCCGTGAGGCTCCCGCTGGCGAAGGCCACCGCCCTCACGGTGCCCTTGAAGAACTGGTCAGCCGGTTGGTTCACTCGCTTACCCAGGTACAGGCAGAGGTTGCCGTTCTGCACGGAGCAAAAGTCGTTGTCATCGAACGGCCAAATCATGTTGGGCGGCAGGAAGGCGTTCATCACAAAGAACTTGTAGGAGCCACCGACTGTGGTGAAGCCAAGATTCAGCCACTCGTTCGGGTCGCCGGACAGCTGGTCGATGGCCGAGTACAAGTAGGGCAGCGGGCTGCCCGTGATCCGGTTGGCGCGGACGTACATCTTCCTGGGCGCATCCCACTCGACCATGTGGATGCCTTTCCATGAAACCATACTCGAGTCGTTGCAGGGAAAGAACTCCAGAATGGGCTGAGTCTGGGGCAGGCGCTTGAATCTTATCAGCCAGGTGGCACCGGCAGAGAAGTTCAGGCTGGACTGGTTCAACACGGCGTGGGACGAAAGACCGTCGAAAACGGCGCCCTCGCTGGACCACTCAATGTCGAATGGCATCAGCCTGTTGGCGTCCTCGAACGCCTGGCACACCAGGTTCTCCAATCGAGTCACGGGGTCGCCCAGCCACACATTGTTGAGCTTCGGGTTCAGCTGCCCCAGGTCGATGGGAAACCTAAAGAACACCACACAGTCGGTTAGTTCTCCGGGCACAAGATTTTGACAGATGGACTGGTACTTGAAGACGGAGCAGGTGAGAGTGGCCTTGTTGAACTGCGCCACCAGAACACCAGTGTTGGCCTCCTCCGAGGCGATGATGGCGCAGTGAGTCTCCGAGTAGACGGTGAGGCGAGCGATCGCGGACGGGTAATCGTCCGGGGCGCAGAGCACATCGGCTTGCCGAAAAACCTGATCGCTGGTTTGAGCTTGGCACCTGGCCAGAGCCGCCAGGTTCACAGCAGTGACTGCCAGTAGCCACAGCCTGGCAGGAGGCATGACTGTAACGAGCGAGATAGATAGATAGATAGATAGATAGATAGATAGATAGATAGATAGATAGATAGATAGATAGATAGATAGATAGATAGATAGATAGATAGATAGATAGATAGATAGATAGATAGATAGATAGATAGATAGATAGATAGATAGATAGATAGATAGATAGATAGATAGATAGATAGATAGATAGATAGATAGATAGATAGATAGATAGATAGATAGATAGATAGATAGATAGATAGATAGATAGATAGATAGATAGATAGATAGATAGATAGATAGATAGATAGATAGATAGATAGATAGATAGATAGATAGATAGATAGATAGATAGATAGATAGATAGATAGATAGATAGATAGATAGATAGATAGATAGATAGATAGATAGATAGATAGATAGATAGATAGATAGATAGATAGATAGATAGATAGATAGATAGATAGATAGATAGATAGATAGATAGATAGATAGATAGATAGATAGATAGATAGATAGATAGATAGATAGATAGATAGATAGATAGATAGATAGATAGATAGATAGATAGATAGATAGATAGATAGATAGATAGATAGATAGATAGATAGATAGATAGATAGATAGATAGATAGATAGGTAGATAGATAGATAGATAGATAGTAACTTACCCCAATATGTGTCTTGTATGAGTTGTACGATCAGGAGATCAGTCTCTTAGATTCCGTGCGCGATTGTCAGGCATTATAAATAGAGCCCGACAATTAGATAGAAGCAGCTATAGCTTTCTGCAATCCGTCGCTAAAGCAACCGAAAAGCAAACAAAAAGCTATTCTATCTAACCCTGGTAAAAGCCTAGGCCTTCCTTTACCTTTTTAATTCAAGCTATTGCCCCCCTTACCACGATCAACAAGTTGAAATCAATTACCAAAAAAGGCGTTTAATGCCTTGAAGCATTGGGGTAGCTGTGAGAGGAATACGGAAATTCATATTCCCCAGTTCGGAGACAGTTTAGATTTTTAAGAGTTGATCTTAACAAAAGATTCAAGGTTTCTAGGATATTTCGACATACTAATATTTAAAGCTTCTATTTCGACGTATGTTGGCTCTTGCGCATCCAAGTCTTTCGGGAGCTCTTTTGAAGTCTTGAGAGGTTCGTTTAGGATATTTTTAGTTTTGCTTAGTATTATTTGCGAGGGCGGCGCTGTTCCAGGCGGTAATCGAGACCGTCCTGCTGTACAATGCCGAGACCTGGACGCTGACGGACTCACTCGAACAGCAAGTCGATGCGGTGCACGCTGGCCTGCTGCGCGCCGCCTTCAACATCAGCGTCGAGCGAGTCACCAACGCGGCACTCTATCGCCGCGCTGGCCTGCCACGTCCAAGCTCGCAGGCCATCTCATCCGCGCTGAGTCGTACTGCCCACAGCCGGTGCAGGAGGTGCTGCTGCTCACGCTGCAGGCACCCTACCGGCGAGGTCAAGTGCGAACTCGGCGTTATGTCGACTGTCTGCTGGCTGACGCCGGCGCCCCGGACACTGCCGGTGGCGCGGCCTTTGTTCGCGCCCAAGCCATGAAGCGCACCCTGTGACGCTGACTTTTGCCATCTTGACAGCGTATTTTGTTGTTGTTGTTAGTATTATTATTATTATCATTCCCAAGAAGCCTGTGGATGCCCTGAAGCAACGCCTTTTGGCGACATCGTCCCGCAATTCTGACCATACCGCTGACTCCTGAACATATACAAGCGCGCCAATCTGTTCGCAGGCTCGCACTCACTTATACACACGCTTTCAAATCGTCAGGCGCATGCACTCTCTCTGCGCCTTGGCCATCACGGGGGTGAATCGTACGACAAACCCTCAGAGCCAATTTTCAAAAACAAAGCCCGAAATGAATGCCGTCGGGCACCGCGGAATCGAATCGCGGTCGTGGTCGGGAGTCGGACGAGTTTACCGCTGAGCTATACTCTGTCCCTTGCTCGATAGGAAATGGCACTTGAAATTGAGAGATGTTCCTGAATTCGTAAATTACGGGGGAGAAAATATAACTGTTGCTTATGCCTAATTTTGTTATATAGAAATTCAGCAACACAAAAGCTTTTAAAAAAACTGCAAACTGTGATAATCCTTTGGAATGGGCGTGTAACCGCGGCTAAGCTACTGGTTTCTATTGCTAAGGATTATGAGTGGATTATCTGCTGTACTGATTTGAGATTTGGTAGTTTCGCTGCCACCAGGTTTCCTGCTTTCCCTAATTCTAGTATTTTAGATTAAAGAAGTGAGTCAGGACACCAAAGATTATAGTTAACAGTTGGAAATATTTTAATAATAAAGAGAATGCGTACAAAAGGTTATTTTGTTTTACATTAATTCCCTAATTTTATTCCCGTTGTGCGTTGGGCAAGATTCCCAATAATTAGAGGCAAGACTCCTCTTGTGCAAGCCTAACCCTTATATTTCCCTTTCCTTACCACTTCTTCGTGAAATCTCTAAGTTTAAACAGGAGAAGACACTCCAACGAAGGTCCGAGTTTTCTTTCCCGAGAGCCCAACTGCTCTGTAGTTCTAAAGGAACCCCAATTTTATCCACTTAACCCCGCTCTAATTATTTTCCCGGGTTGAAACTACTGATAGTAGGGTAAAAGCATATTTAAACCCACAAAATTTCCCGTTCCTAAAATAATGCCCTACTACACCTCCCCCTCGCTAAACAAATGTGCAAAACCCCCTTTTGTACATTGATGATTATATTTATTTTCAAAATTTTAGTTACGTAATAAGTATTAGTGCGCTTATCAGCGATGTACTGAATATAGGGATTAAGTAAGCAACTATTATGAATATGAAAATGTAATGCGTAAACATGAATTCCTAGACAATTAGAGTACAATGCAGGATATATAATGAATTATTGATATTAAGTTGCATATTGCTATATTGCTAAAACAAAACAAAGAGAAAAAAAATTTTCAGCACACTACAACAACAAGATATAAGCATAAGTGGTGTGTGTCTTATTAGCATCGGATTGAGTCATGTTGGCACTATTAAGAATGACATGTAGACATATCAAAATTAGAAAACTGCACGCAACGTAAAATGTGGACAGGTCCTTGTGTAAAAAAAAAGGAAGTGCTATGATTAAAGCAAGGCAGCGATTTAATGCAATTTGTCCCAAGAGATGGTAAAAATAGCCAATATATAGTAAAATGCAGTTCGATTACTCTAGTTAGATGTCGTGTACAGGCCGAAGATTATTAGTGTTTTGCGCCGATGCATACAATAAGCCGTTGACCGGGATCATTTGGCGCTCCGGGTCGAATTTTCCCGCCAAGAACTCTAGTTGCTCCATGGTGACGCTCATACTGAAGGGGCCGCGTGCGTTACTTTCCGCATACTGAAGGCAATAGGTACAGGCTATTTCGTAGCACTTAATTGCCTCCTCCTTGGTTGCTGTCGTTAAGAAACACGCGCAGGCCTCGGGTAATTCGGTTTCGAACATACCGGTCTTACCCGTCCTTAGTATGTACTTCTTGAGGGCCCGGCGGCAGCGTCGAAACTTCCTCTTTTGCTCCTCTGGGTCTACTTGCGGCTCGGCTGGCTCCTCTGCTGGTTGCTGTTGCTCTTCTTCTTCCTCTAATCCATCTTCCTGCTGGCTTCCTTCCTCATACTGTCGCACCTCTTCCATGAATCTGGCCATCTCCTCTCGGAACGCTTCTTCCTCTCTTTCCGTCTCCCTTTCCAACTCTTCCAAGTCTATGTCCACGACCAGTTTTCCTTCGGGCTCACCGCCCTCTTCCGGTTGCTCTAATTTCCGCCTCTTATGTTCTTCTCCTCGCTCTGCCAATTGTACGGCCCTAATTCGCGGGGGCTCATTCTCATCTTGCTCCTGTCTTCTTCCTTGGCCATAGATGCGTTTCCTTGGATACACCCGAAGAGGGGCTTCGGCCATGATTTATTGAGATTTCGGCTGCAAGAGGTTAAATGGGTTAAACAACTCCGCTATCCTCTGTACATAACTTTTCTGGTTTGGCCTGACAGTTAATCTATCTGGAGCATGACGCTCTCTAGCTGGCCTAGCTTCTAAATTAATCCCTAGATTATTATTGTTATTATTTAATTGTACCGGCATAACTCCTTGTACACCTACTGAATTATTTTGATTATTATTTTGATGCTGCACTTGTTGATTTGGCGCTGACTGCACATTATTTTGATTTTGCACTGGCATAAACTGCTCATTATTTTGATGTTGTACTGGCATAAACTGCTCATTATTTTGATGTTGTACTGGCATAAACTGCTCATTATTTTGATGCTGTACTGGCATAAACTGCTCATTATTTTGATGTTGTACTGGCATAAACTGCTCATTATTTTGATGCTGCACTGGCATAAACTGCACTGCGTCCTCGTACTCGTCTTCACTTTCTGAGTCATTGTACACATTCGGCTGACTATTAGCTAACTGTTCCCTATTGTATTGTTTCCTCTGCTCTTTTGGCTTAGTACTCGCTTCTTCTTCCGGATAATCTGCTTGCGGTACTTTCATTAAATTATCCCTATGCATAATAAGTTCTTCCTTTCTAGCCTTCTTATTTTTGGTGACTGGTCTAATCTTAAAGACTACTTCTGATAATTGTTCTACAATTTCGTAAACTGCCCTTTGTTTTCTGTGAAATTTGTTAGCCTCTGTGTTAGCAATTACTGGATTATTAATAAATACTAAGCTTCCTACAGGCAATGTCTTCGGCTTAGGCTTATTAGAGTACTCCTGCTCACGGTTTTGTTGCACTAATTTTAATCTCTTTCTTGCTAGTTCTTGGCCTTCCTGCAGATTCTGCTGATGATCCTGGACATAAGATGGCAAATCCTGGAACTGCTTTGGCTCATTCAGCTCATTGTCACAGGGCATTCTGGCCTCTCGTCCAAAGACTAAATAGTGCGGACTAAATCCTGTGGCAGTGTGCGTGCTGGTTCTCAGAGCTGTTATGCAACCTGGCAACAGAACGTCCCAGTTGGAATGCTCCTTCTCCAGTAAACAGGTGAGAATTGATTTAATCTGCTTATTAAGGTTTTCTACTAAGCCATTGCTCTGCGGATGATAACTAGTTGTTCGAGTGTGTCTAATGCCATAGAGGTCTAAAAATTTCTTAAAGGCCCTACCAGTGAACTGTGTTCCCTGGTCTGTGTGAATCCATTGTGGAATCCCAAAATCAGCGAAAACTCGTTCTTGTAGAATTTTGATAACTGTTTTAGCCTTCTGATTCCTAATTGCGAATGCGAATGGAAATTTGCTAGTGCTGTCTATGACTGAAAGTACATATTTGTTTCCTGATTTGCTAGTTTGGCCAATAGGTCCTATTAGATCTATGTGCAATCTACCGAATGGTTCGACTACAGGATAGTTCTGAATTGGTGCCTTAATTCTTCGTCTAGTTTTGCTTTCTAGGCATGATTTACATTTGGCTACGTAGCGTTCGACTGCTGTTGCTAATCCTGGCCTCCAAAATCGAATTTTAATTCTCTGATAAGTTTTATCTCGACCTAGGTGTCCCGCTAACGGTGAATCATGGAATTGGTGAAAGACTTCACTATCCAGAGACTTGGGCAACACTACCTTTGGATCAGTCTGCCCCATAGATAAGTCTACTTTGAGTACACCGTCCTCAATTATGAGCAACTCGTAGTAACCTAAGAGGTTCCTACAGTCGTGGGTTAACTCTAGTCGTTCTTGCAATGTCGGTTTAGGCGAGTCATTCTCAATTAAATTTCTAACAAAGCCTACCGCCGGATCGGCTAGCTGTGCTGCGATCAATTGGTCACGGCGAACTGGGCTACGGAGATAGTCACTGAGCAGGGCATTGCATGCAGGCGGATTTCCGGTTTTAGGCTCCTGTCCCTGTCTATTGTCTAGCCTACTGCTACTAAAGATCGGAGTATTGTGTCGGTTCGTGACAGTGTCTTGTGACGAACAGCATGACGGAACTCCACTGCTCGAGCTACAGGTTTCAGCGAACGCGGAATTGCCTGAGCTGACAGTAAAAGCTGATGCTGGGTCTGTATTCACAGTTGCCCTACAGCTTAGCGACCTGGCATGTGGGGACATCTCTTCCGGTTGAGGATCAGGGATCCTGGATAGAGCGTCAGCATTCACATGTTTAGGGCCACTCCTATGTTCTATCTCAAAATCAAATTCGGAAAGTCTTTCGATCCAACGACCTAAAATGCCTGTCTGTTCGGTTTGGCGAAGCAACCAGGTTAGGGCATTGTGATCAGTGCGCACCTTAAAATGTTTTCCTACGAGGTAAAATCTAAAATACTTCAGCGAGTCAACAATCGCTAGAAGCTCCTTCCTCGTAATCGGATATCTAGTTTCTGACTGCCTCATCTTCCGACTATAATACGCGATCGGTCTTTCTATGCCGTCGCTCTGAACTTGATTCAAGACCGCCCCAATTCTGACATTTGATGCATCAGTGTCTAACACAAAATAAACTTGGGGGTCTGTATTGAACTCTGGGTAAGCAAGCACTTCTTCGGAACACATCCGTTCCTTCAACAACTCGAAGCATTCATCATGGATCCTGGTCCATTTGTCCTGGATACATTTGATGTTCTTCTTCGTTAGCTCACAGAGTGGTGCTGCTACCTCGGCAAAATCTCTAACGAATTTTCTATAGTAATTACAGAGTCCGAGAAAACTTCGAAGCTCTGTCACAGATTTAGGTTTCGGCCAGTTCCTAATTGATTCTAATTTCGACGCATCTCTCTTAATTCCTGCTTTGCCTATGACGTGTCCTAGATATTGTAATTCTGATTTGAAAAGGTGACATTTCTTAGCCTTTAGTTTCATGTTAGCTTGTATTAGTCTCTTGAGCACTTCTTTCAGGTGTTCTAAATGCGATTCAAAGTCTGCACTATAAACTATTACATCGTCTAAGTAAGCTATGGCGAACTTCTGTGCAATGTCCTTAAGAACTAAGTTCATGCACCTTTGAAAAGTTCCTGGAGCTCCTTGCAGTCCCATTGGCAATACTTCGTACTCAAACGAGCCTCGATGTAAAGTTGGAAAGCTAGTCTTGCACTTATCTTCTTCCCTAAGAGCTATCTGATAATATCCCGAAAATAGATCTAACGTAGAGAATTGACTGGCTCCATGGAGACATGAAAATGTTTCATTGATATTAGTTATTGGATACGGAAAGTACTCCGATTTATTGTTTAGTGCTCGATAGTCGTTAACTAATCTAAGCGAACCGTCTTTCTTAGGTACTATGACTAATGGAGTCGAGTACTGCGAGTAACTAGGCCTAATTATGCCTCTAGCCAACATGAGATCTAACTGTTCATCTACCTCCTTGATCCAATGAGGTGGAATTTTCCTAGCTGGTATCTGAACTGGGTTGTTATCCTTCAAGATAATTTCATGTGTGACTAAATGCGTTCTGCCTAAGTCTAACTCGTGCTGCGAGAAAGCTGCTGAATGTTCCTTGACGACCTCGATCACCTTTTGTCTCTGTTCCTGAGTCAGTTCAGTTCCTATGTTGATTTCACTAATCCAGTCTTCTGACTTCTCCTGCACTTGACTGATCTTTTCTCTGCTTCCGCAAGACTGCGTGCTCTTATTCTGCTCCTCTTCTGGCTGTTCCTTCAGATAGTTAAGCTCGCTAGCTAAGAGTGGTTTAGCCATCCCAACTAATGCTGATGCTGGTACTTTAGCTTCCTGTGAACTGGTGTTAATTACTTCTAAATAAGCTTCCCCTTGTCTTAGAGTTACTAAACTTGGCACTACAGTTACTTTCTCTGTTCTAGTCTTCAATCCTGATCTGAGTGGCTCAACAACTGATGGCACTCCGAAATTAGTTTCACTACCTGCTGCTAATCTGACCTTGACTAATCCTGAACTATTGGCTGAAACTGTCGTTTTTTCTGCGACATAGATTCTCCTAACCTGAGGCTTAGCTCTGGTTGATCGAAGCGGAATTCTAGTTCCTTGTTTCATGGTTAGCATTCCTGCATCGAAGTCAATGGTATTACAATATTTTTGGACAAACGTCACACCTATTACATTGTCTACATCTGCGTCACATAAGAGAAACTCAACTTCTTCTTCGAAATCGCCAAATGTTGCCTTAATAACTACGAAACCCTTAATTGGAATAGGCTCTTCCATAAAAGAAACAATTCTATTGTCCCAATGCTTAATTAGATGCCTATTCTTGCCAGTGAAAAGATGCTTCCAGGTTTCGCGTCCTAAGATATTTCTATTACTGCCAGTGTCTAATAGATAAACTATTTCCTTATTTAAAATGCTGCCAGTGATGTACGGATCATAACTTTGTTTTTTAGTTTGTTCAGTTAATTTTGGTTGTTTTAGCTGCTGCTTGCTAGAATAGGGTTGCTGTTGTGGTGCGTTTGAAAAGTGCTGAGAATAAATGTTTGGTTGATTAAATGATTGATTAAATGTTTGCGCATGCCTACTGTTATACACTGAAGAATTCAATTCACTATTTACAGAAAAAGTATCGCTGCTATTTACAGGTTGTGAGGCTACAGACTGTGAGGGATCTACTGCTGGAAAGCGTTGCCTCCGACGCTTCCGTCTATTCCGTTTCCCGAATTCTGCTGCTGAGGGTATTGCGGCTGCGGGTACTGCGGCTGCATCTGCTGCTGTGGGTACATCGGCTGCTGATACTGCGGCTGCTGATACTGCGGCTGCTGATACTGCATTTGCTGCTGAGCCGGGTACCTAAGCTGGTTCTGCGGATGTGGCTGTCTACAATTCTTAGCTATGTGACCTAGCTTGCCACACCTGTTGCACTTCACTGGGGGACGCCTCTGCTGATTCTGGCCTTGCTGCTGCTGACCTGACGGCTGCTGCTGCTTGACCTTTTGCTCAACACTCTGGTGGTGTCGGAGTAACTCCTGAAGCACCTTCTGCTGGGTCTCTAGCGCCTCACCCTGTTTGCGGACTAATTCCTTCAAGCCATTCTCAGCTTCTTCTCCTCCAGTTGCCTTACACTGCTGCGGGTCTCTACCTCGGCGAGACATAGCGTACGCCATTTCGATACGTCGCAAGACTCGACGTGTCTCTTGAAGCGAGTTTACCTGAGCTAGCAGTAGCTTCTCTCTAGTCTCTGGGGCAACCCTAACACCTCTAATGAACTGTTCCACCACCTCTTCCTGTCTCTGATCGTTAGTTAGATGGGGAAACGCCCTGCATGCTAGCTCTGTTAGCTTCTCAGCGTAGTCATCAGTGCTCTCAGTTTTGCACTGGAACCTACTACGGAACTCTTCCCTAGCTTCTTGAGCACTACCTACATGCGTGAATCGCTCAATTAGTCTGTCCTTAAAGTTTGCGTATGCTAGATTAGGGTCTAAGTTTAGCCTTGTCACGATAGCGAACGCTGACTGAACATCTAGGTTAGACAGCAACTCATTCTTCCACTCAGCTGGGGGTATCTCATCTGCGATACACCTCTGCTCGAAAGCCTGAATCCACACGTCTATATCCTGATTAGGCGTGTACTTTTGGATCCTAATATGTTTCCTAATGTCTAGCCTGTCTCTAATGCCTTCAGCCAGTGCTTCTACTACGTCATTAGCTTCCATATTAGTTTAATTTTAGGTTGGATTTTAGAATTAACGCTTCTGGTTTAATAATTTTGGTCAGTAAATTGGCAAGACTCCGAATTTAGCTGCTAAATTGCCTAATGGTAAGACTTTAGTTAATAAAACAGCAGTGACTCTAATTTTATTACTTCCGCCTTACTTCTGGTCTTAATTGAGACTTTACTAATCTTCTAGCGAAGAAACTAAGTTAAAATTCCTTTCAGGAGCGTTAATCCGTTCCTAATCCGTTAATCCGTTAATCTGAGATCAGACAATCTTAGATCAACTGACTATGTACATTAATTCTCTAATTTAGAACCTTAATTAGTAAATTTGTGTTAGTTTTAGTTCTAATTTCAGCACATAGGAGTTAATCCGTTAATCCCTTTTCTAATCCTAAGCTCCAGTCTAGTGTATGCGCTTCTCGGGTATTCTAATCCTCTAAGCTGCCACCAATTGGAATGGGCGTGTACCTCGCGGTTTAGGTTACTGGTTCTTATTGCTAAGGATTATGAGTGGATTATCTGCTGTACTGATTTGAGATTTGGTAGTTTCGCTGCCACCAGGTTTCCTGCTTTCCCTAATTCTAGTATTTTAGATTAAAGAAGTGAGTCAGGACACCAAAGATTATAGTTAACAGTTGGAAATATTTTAATAATAAAGAGAATGCGTACAAAAGGTTATTTTGTTTTACATTAATTCCCTAATTTTATTCCCGTTGTGCGTTGGGCAAGATTCCCAATAATTAGAGGCAAGACTCCTCTTGTGCAAGCCTAACCCTTATATTTCCCTTTCCTTACCACTTCTTCGTGAAATCTCTAAGTTTAAACAGGAGAAGACACTCCAACGAAGGTCCGAGTTTTCTTTCCCGAGAGCCCAACTGCTCTGTAGTTCTAAAGGAACCCCAATTTTATCCACTTAACCCCGCTCTAATTATTTTCCCGGGTTGAAACTACTGATAGTAGGGTAAAAGCATATTTAAACCCACAAAATTTCCCGTTCCTAAAATAATGCCCTACTACACCTTCTTCAACTAAAACGTTTATTGTCACGCAATCAGACAGAGTGAATTCAATAATTGATTCCGTATCTCTTGAAGATGGTGAAATAATCAAAATCCATTTTTCCATTTTTCTATTGGCTAATTTTCTCTATCCATTAAAAAATCAATTTACTTGTGACGCATTTAGCCATCACCGCGGTCCCCCTTGCGGGGCGCAGACTGATACTCCGAAACGCTAAAATCAGTTTATACGAGTACATCTAGTGCTTTTTGAATTTCAAACGACAGAGAACGCACACGTCTGCATGATGATGTAGTTTATCTAAAAAAGCTACATTCAGCAGCATGTTCAAGCACGTCTCAACTGTACATGTACGTGCATGGGTTGATGCAATTTTAGTCTGGCTCCAGGCCCCAGTTTAGTCTGGTGAGGAAAGTGGAGAGTTATGGCTAGAGATTAAAGCTAGAGATTAAATGTTGGATTAAAGCTGAAACTTTTTGCCTGCACTGCATGGTTTCTGGGTGAAATTGTAACATGTTGCTGAGCATAGTTGCACCAAGGACTACTAAGGTCCTTATATAACGAAGTGTTCCTAGTGGCATTGAGTTGCACGTACATCATATTTAAGCGTTGATCCAGGGTCGTCGTCGCCGCCGTCGCCACAGGTCGGGGACAGGGGGACACGCCCTCCCCCAGTAAAACAACAACAACAACAACAACAAAATACGCTGTCAGGTGGAAAAATGCAGCGTTACAGCGCACGCTTCAGAGCCTGGGCGCGAACAAAGACCGCACCGCCGGCAGAGTCCGGGGCGCCAGCGTCGGCCAGCAGGCAGTCGACGAAACGCCGAGTTCGGGCCTGGCCGCGCCGGTAGGGTGCCTGCACCGTTAGCAGCAGCACCTCCTGCACCGGCTGCGGGCAGTAGGACTCGGCGCGGATGATGTCGCCTGCCAGCTGGAGTCGCCGAAGTCGCAGCAGTTCACTTAAACGGGCACTTGGCCGGCGCGGTGATAGAGTGCCGCGTTAGTGATCCGCTCGTCGCTGATCTTAAAGGCGGCGTTGGCGTTGTAGATGGCGTTGTAGATAGCCATAATGGCGTTGTACTGTGCTACCAGAGCAGCTGTGATGACGCCGGACGGCTGTCGGACTCCTTCGAGACATCCTCCGGTGTGCTCCAGGGGGACACTCTAGCGCCGTTCCTGTTCGTCCTGGTGCTTGACTGGGTGCTACGAACTGCTCTTCCTACCGACGAAGACGGCTTCCTACTGTGGCGACGCGTGGGTCGACTTCAACCGGAGAAACGTCTCAGCGTGCTTGGCTACGCTGATGACCTCGCCCTGCTGTCCTCGACCGCAGAGGGCGCCCAGCGCCAGCTGGACAAGCTGGTTAGCGCTGCAGCGAGCGTCGGCCTGGTGGTCAACACAAAGAAGACCGTTGTGGTCTGCGTGCCGGGCGACATCGAGGCCGCAATTTTCTGCTGAGGCGCTGACGGGCAGGTAACGGAGCTTCCGCGCTGCGCTGTCAGCAGTTAGTCTACCTCGGCGGTCTGGCACCTGACGTCCGCGAAGATCTGCGGCTCGCTTGGGCTGCCTTTCGCTCTGTGAGGGCGGTCCTGCATTCCGAGGCCCTGCCTGATCGCCAGAGGTCGGCGCTGTTCCAGGCGGTGGTCGAGACCGTCCTGTTGTACAACGCCGAGACCTGGACGCTGACGGATTCGCTCGAACAGCAAGTCAACGCGGCGCACGCTGGCCCGCTGCGCGTCGCTCAGTAAAAGCAATAGACATGACAATGCTTTTTCCCCCAACCCCACCTTGTGATCGACCCGTGGAGGAAATCAATATTTTTGTTTCAGGGCGCTACATATACACCCAAGGCATATACGCTCGTACACAGCTGTAGCACCCGCGGCACCAAAATGAGTGCCTGTGTCGCCAATGATTGAGTGCCTGTGGCGCCGATTGAGTGCCTCCGGCGCCAATTTATCGAGTGCCTGTGGTGCCAATGATCGAGTGCCTGTGGCGCCAACGATCGAGTGCCTGCGGAGCCAATGATCGAGTGCCTGTGGCGCCAACGATCGAGTGCCTGCGGAGCCAATGATCGAGTGCCTGCGGAGCCAATGATCGAGTGCCTGTGGCGCCGATCGAGAGCCTGTGGCGCCGATGGAGTGCCTGTAGCGCCAATGATCGAGTGCCTGTGGTGCCAATTATCGAGTGCCTGTGGCGCCAATGATCGAGTGCCTGTGGCGCCAATGATCGAGTGCCTGCGGAGCCAATGATCGAGTGCCTGCGGCACCGATCGAGTGCCTGTGGCGCCAACGATCGAGTGCCTGCGGAGCCAATGATCGAGTGCCTGCGGCACCGATCGAGTGCCTGTGGCGCCAACGATCGAGTGCCTGCGGAGCCAAGGATCGAGTGCCTGCGGAGCCAATGATCGAGTGCCTGTGGCGCCAACGATCGAGTGTCTGCGGAGCCAATGATCGAGTGCCTGCGGCACCGATCGAGTGCCTGTGGCGCCAATGATCGAGTGCCTGCGGAGCCAATGATCGAGTGCCTGCGGCACCGATCGAGTGCCTGTGGCGCCAACGATCGAGTGCCTGCGGAGCCAATGATCGAGTGCCTGCGGCACCGATCGAGTGCCTGTGGCGCCAACGATCGAGTGCCTGCGGAACCAATGATCGAGTGCCTGCGGCACCGATCGAGTGCCTGTGGCGCCAACGATCGAGTGCCTGTGGCGCCAATGATCGATTGATTGCCTGTGGCGATCATTTACATCCAATTACAAAGTATTATGCGAAGGGTCCAATTCAACGAGCTCTTTTGCTGAGAGTTAAAAGATCGAACAACCAGAACACACTGTATGTACATGTACATGTATGAAAATGAGAAATGAAATTAATAATAATTGATTACACCTGTCCTGATATTATATGGACACGTGCAAGAAACGATAAATTGTGACAGTGTGGTAGGAAGGACCTGTATAAAGTAAAAGTAAATTTGCAGTGCTTTTTCAGCTATTTTAATAGGTCCGCGGTCCGGACGTCGGCTGATCAAATTATGTCGCATAATTATTTCGCTTTTCTATAGTGTTTTCTAGTCTAATATTATGCAAATGTACATTTCATGCAAGCAACTCTCCAAGTATCGTTACATGCTAGAAACTAAAAAAGGTTATGCATAAGGAAAGCAGCCCACCACAGTTACATGTAAGTTCGGGGCCCCTCGGAATGTGTTAATTATACAGAGAGTCAAAACATTATAATACAGAATTAACCGGATTATCAGTTCAGAACCATGTGACATTTAAAGCTGATTGCAAACAAAGTAAATTTGAACGCAAAAGTTAGAATAAAAAACAAAGCGTTGTTGAGTGACAACGCAAGCTTGCTATAACGAAAGAATATTTTCAAACGAAGCTTCTAAGAAAATCACGCTTATTTTCTCATTGCTAATTACATTTATACATAATTAATTAGGCTTAGGCGTTCGTTCGATATAAATCTGTCAAAAAGTCTTTATCTATTCCTTGACCAAGAAATCAGAGCTAGGCCCCTAGCTATATTTAAAGTAACAATTTTTTTAGAGTAATAAGTAGACCTACCTATCTTATTTATAGATGCTCATCATGGTCATGCTCTCTAAGTATGTGGCCTACCTAGCCCGCCTAGCCGCTAGCCCTACCCTAGGCTTAGTTAGGGGCCTGGCCTATGACTATGACTAGGCCTATGTATGTGTGTATGAGCTATATGCCTATGACATGTATTGGTGGTATTCCTGGGCCTAATGCTAGGCCTAACCTAAATATATCATTGAACTAAAGCCTAAAGCTTTACTATTTCATTTGACTAATTTTCAAGGATAAGACATATTTTTATTTAATGGGTTTAAATACACAAGTTAATGTAGGCCTATACACAGATTGTTGTTTTTAGGCATGAGGAAATAGAACTACAATATATTAAAACATAGTACAATAAAATTTTTTTTAAGTGAGGTTAATAAGTATCTTACAATAGGCCTAATATTAGGCCTAATTAAAATGTGTCATGGTGTTGGGCATGGTATTTTTATTATTATTATTTTAAAGTAAAAATAAATAATTTTTGGTAGTTTTTATTGTTATGGTGATCATATAAATAACAAAATTGTTATTTTTATGGTTAACACATTCATATATACAACACTATCTGTGCCTATGGTCTTTACTTAATGTAACTATATAAATAGCAACTGTTATTTTTTTAGGCCTAGTCACCATAGGTAGGAAGCAAAATGGCTATTTTTATGGTAATGTGGAAGAAATTTCAGTTGAATTAGATTGTAATAGTTAACAATTACAAATTACTTAAAGTAAGCTACTATGACAGGGGGGCCGTAGCCCAGCAGTAGCGCAGCTGCTCTGGTGTGCCGCAACCCAGGCTCGATTCCAAGTGCAGCCATATTAATTTGGGGCTAAATTGGAATTTTGGCTTGGCTCGCCTGTGCAATTAACGGCCTTGAGAGCCAACCCCCCAAGGCGCAATGAAATGTACATGCCTAACAATTGATAAAGTTAGGGCCGCTGTACACTCCTGTGTGAGTGTGTGCCTGCGTAACATATCTGCGCGCTTGTATGCCTGCTCAGGAGAGTCGGTGGAATGGGCAGTAATGCCTCTCGCCGGTTGTGTGCCTATGTCGCCTATAGTGCGCCAGGGTGCATACAACCCCCTGCCTCTAATAAAAAAGCTACTATGACTGTATGACAAAACCCTTAGAAATTATTATCAAATTTATTAATAATGTGTTTCTTTATTTTTTAAATTTAAATATCTTTGTATTTGCATAGCAAGTTTGTTACTTCATTTAGATAGTATTTGTTTTAAGTTTTGACTATAAAAATAACCATCTTGCTAGGCCTATTTATAGTTTATATAATATACAAACTATATATATATAAACTATATTGTATATAGGCCTAACTATAGGCCTAACTATATATACTTTGAGATTGGGCTTATGGATATTATTCAAAGGCCTATTGGCTAGGATGGAATTCTTGCACAAAAGTTGTTATGCATTTGTGTGCGCTTAACTGCTTGTCAATTTGTGCACACTTGCGCATTGAAAAGGAGCCTACTTGCACACTTTTAAAGAAGTGTGTGCGCGCTCCATCATATGCACTTGCGCAAGAAGCTGTTTGCCACAGAATTACAGACAGGATTTGTCTTTTACATGCATTCAACATGGTAATATGCCATGTGGCATATGTATGCTCAAGTTCTCCTACTTTTCATAGTCCAGAAGGTTGTTTTTATGCCAGAAAATTTCAAAATAAAAGTAAAACAAAGAATAATAGTTTTTAGCAAAAACAGTTACTTTAAAGTTTAGTAAAACTCTTATAATTTTGAAAGAATATTTTCTCTAAAAAATATAGTATATAAGCTACTTTACACTTAAAATACAATTTTTTAATTTACATTGGCATAGAATTCAAAAACTAGAAAAATGAAATTTCATTTTTTGTGCATGGGCCATGATCCGCATTATGACTTATTTTTAGAGCTGGCATGCGCACTTGCGCGCTGCTCCAAAAATGTATGCACATTTTTCTTACCCCCAAGCAAGAATTCCATCTTGGCATAGCCTATTAGACTTTAGAGATCATATAATATAGACCAAAAAATTTCTAGCATAAATGTAGGCTGGTTGTTGCAAGTTTATATAGTTAGAATAATAATTCTACTTAGCATAAGTTTATTAGATTGACTAGAAAAAGCTAAGTATATATTGGTATAAACTTTTGATTATGCATTTTAGTAATAACTTTGCATAATCTTCATTATAGTCATACACTCAATGGTATCCTATCAAGTTAAAATTTTAGCTTAATGAAAAAAAGTCATCCTAATTTTAAATAAGGGCATCTACACTTTTTGATAAATACTTAAAATTTAAATGGTATACAAAATAGAATATAACTTATCTAGGCCTATATCTGATCTATATATTGCATAGCCAATAGCTTAATAACTATATTTGGTAAATTGATATATAGCCCCTTTCTTTTTCTATAGCCTAGGAGCTAAGAGCAAAAGCTAAGGACATGACCCCAATATTATATTAGCCAATGAAAAGTTTTCATGTACCACCTCATACATGTGCAACAGTCAGCCAAGTCGGCCAATTTGGCTGACCAATTTGGCAGCCAAAGGGCTTTAGGGCTTCTTTTACATGTAAAAGTCACATTTTTGGCCAAAAACTATGTTGCATTTTTGTTAAAACTAAGTCATACGGCTGACCAAATTTTTGAGGTTGCTAATGTATGTACCACCTAGATTATGCTCAATGCAAACAACTAAAAATGCTATATAAACCAATATTAAAACCAAGCAAGAAACTTGCCTTTCCTTGCCCACTTGTTCATGCTCTAGCTCATATTGCTTAGAAGTTGCTTTTGATTTGAACAGATAGTATTTCCACCTAACCTTATTGCCAAGCCTGATAAATTATCCTATTGGCTCATTCCATATAAGCATGGTCGTAACATGACAGACTATTTTTACTTATAAAATGAAATATAATAATAGAATATACTAAACCAATATTTTAAATGAAATATAATTTTGTCAAAAATATTTTTATAGAGTTTCATGTAGATATCATCATTATTATAGATGCTATTAAACCTTGAATGGCACTTATGGTCGTAACAACAGGATTTTTGACATATAGAAACTAAAAGGTAAAAGTCTTATAACATTTTTATTTTTGATATTTTGCAATACATTTTTTAATATTTGACTCAGAACATCTTTAGTAATCATACTCTTTTTGTAGAATATATAAACTCAAAAAGGCAACAAAGATACAAAAGAAAAGGCAGCCTTATGGTCGTAACATTATGGTCATAACATATTTTTTTCTGTCAATTCAGTAATGGAATGAGCCTACTAAACATAAATTGACAACCAACCCCTTCCTTACAATAGGTTGAACCTTTGGTTCACTTTCACCCAAATAATTAGAACCTACCATAAACTCAAAGTAATTGAGCTTTTTTGGGACATGTCCCTTATATTTTTTCTTTTGTAAGACAACATCTCAAGATTGTGAACACCAAATACAACCATCAGTAAGTTAACACCAAGTGATTGCATCATCAGAAAAAGTTAGTCAAATCTACTATCTCAGTTAGATGGCTCTCACATTGGTAACCAAAGTTGTTATAGATCCTTAGTAGTAAGAGACCAGAATACCAAGGACACTCCGGATATACATCATACTAAAATATTTTGCAAATGCTTTTCTTAAAAACTATGTGTATATAAAAGTATATATATATTAATTGATATTCTGAACTCAGATCAAACTTTATTTTTGTGTATTATTGAACTCAAAATGAATATTAAATAACTAACTAAACTAAGCACTATCTGGTTCTGTTTTGATGTCTTTTGTTGATATAAACTAACAACTACATTAATTTTGGGCAGTGAATCAACCAGTATTGCCACTGATTTTTTTCTAGCACTCAAAACATAAATGGATAAAGAACTGTCAGACTTTGCTTCCAGTAGCAGCAATAACAGCAACAACAACTACAGCAGCAGTTTCAGCACTCACCCATGCAGTGGTCATAATGATCATTTGTTGCCTCTATCGGTTGTTCATGCCAATTTAGCCCATCTGCCAGGCATTCGGGCCTGCGAGCTTCAGTTTCTAGACAGTCTCCTGTCTCCTGCTGGCGCCATTGCTCATTGCTGTCAGCTTGTTGTCCTTCTAGAAGCTTTGCCTACAATTGGCGCGGCTGCTGCAGCAACTAGATCTGCATACTCTGCATCTGTATTGTTCCTTGTGCGCGATGTTCAGGTATTGATGAATGGTAACCAATGGTGATGGTGCTGGCGCCTCTGGTGTTGGCGCCTCTGGTGCTGGCGCCTCTGGTGCTGGCGCCTCTGGTGTTGGCGCCTCTGGTGCTGGCGCCTCTGGTGCTGGCGCCTCTGGTGCTGGCGCCTCTGGTGTTGGCGCCTCTGGTGCTGGCGCCTCTGGTGCTGGCGCCTCTGGTGCTGGCGCCTCTGGTTCTGGCGCCTCTGGTGCTGGCGCCTCTGGTGCTGGCGCCTCTGGTGCTGGCGCCTCTGGTGCTGGCGCCTCTGGTGCTGGCGCCTCTGGTTCTGGCGCCTCTGGTGCTGGCGCCTCTGGTGCTGGCGCCTCTGGTGCTGGCGCCTCTGGTGCTGGCGCCTCTGGTGCTGGCGCCTCTGGTGCTGGCGCCTCTGGTGCTGGCGCCTCTGGTGCTGGCGCCTCTGGTGCTGGCGCCTCTGGTGCTGGCGCCTCTGGTGCTGGCGCCTCTGGTGCTGGCGCCTCTGGTGCTGGCGCCTCTGGTTCTGGCGCCTCTGGTGCTGGCGCCTCTGGTGCTGGCGCCTCTGGCACTAAAGTATTAATTATTAACAAAAGGATGGGTAATTTAGAATGCAAGCGACGGTAGTGTGAATCAAGAAGAACCCTCTCGTACACTACTACTATAAGTTATATTAAAAGCAAACGCACCGTTCGCCAGGTGTCGCTAATCAAGGCTGGATTAAATTCGGACGCGGCAGAATTGAATAATTTATTGTCCTCGCGGTTGCTGGCCAGTTTTTTTGTTGCTTTCGACTCTCTGGCCGCGGCTACTGATGCCGCTGCTGACGTCTCTCCTCCCACTGTCGAAGCCGGTGGAAGCGGCTCTACGTCTGGTGTACAGCTGAGGCAGCCGAGAGCGCAGCCGGCCAAGGTGAAACGGGTCAGCTATGCTGGTCTGCCGCCTCCTGGCTCCAGCGCGTCCGCGGCCCCGACCACCGCTTCGGTGTCCATGACCGTGTCCTCGGTGACAGGCAGCGCTGCGCTGGACGCTTCTTCAGCGCTGTCGACTACGGAGGAGAGACTGTCCTCAGGGGACGCGTTTCTTGTTGCGGATCGTCAGGTGAGGCCTCCCAGATCCTCAGTGTATGGGCCAGCCTCCCAGAGTGTCAGTTGCTGAGCCAGCCTCCCAGATCCTCAGTGTATGGGCCAGCCTCCCAGAGTGTCAGTTGCTGGGCCAGCCTCCCAGATCCTCAGTGTATGGGCCAGCCTCCCAGAGTGTCAGTTGCTGGGCCAGCCTCCCAGATCCTCAGTTGCTGGGCCAGCCTCCCAGATCTTCAGTTGCTGGGCCAGCCTCCCAGATCCTCAGTGTCTGGGCCAGCCTCCCAGATCCTCAGTTGCTGGGCCAGCCTCCCAGATCCAAAGTTGCTGGGCCAGCCTCCTAGATCCTCAGTGTCTGGGCCAGCCTCCCAGATCCTCAGTTGCTGGGCCAGCCTCCCAGATCCTCAGTGTCTGGGCCAGCCTCCCAGATCCTCAGTTGCTAGGCCAGCCTCCCAGATCCAAAGTTGCTGGGCCAGCCTCCTAGATCCTCAGTGTCTGGGCCAGCCTCCCAGATCCTCAGTTGCTAGGCCAGCCTCCCAGATCCTCAGTTGCTGGGCCAGCCTCCTAGATCCTCAGTGTCTGGGCCAGCCTCCCAGATCCTCAGTGTCTGGGCCAGCCTCCCAGATCCTCAGTGTCTGGGCCAGCCTCCCAGATTCTCAGTTGTTGGTCCAGCCTCCCAGATCCTCAGTTGCTGGGCCAGCCTCCCAGATCCTCAGTTGCTGGGCCAGCCTCCCAGATCCTCAGTTGCTGGGCCAACCTATTAGAGTGTCAGTTGCTGGCCCAGTCTCCCAGATACTCAGTTGCTAGGCCAGCCTCCCAGATCCCCGAATTGAGCCGCAAAGAAGCACACAATAGACAAACGGCCCTCCCCTGGCCAGGTGAGCATTTACAAAGGCTTCGGCGAGTGCCTGGGCCTCACAACCAGCCGGGTGAAGGTCCCCGGCCTGCCCGGCGGTCGCTGCTGGCTGCTGGCAGTCGAGGAGATCCAACCAGGCGGCCAGCTAGACCGACAGGGCGTCCTTCAAGCCGGCGACTTGATCGTTGAAGTCAATGAGCAGCCTGTTGACACGCCAGAAGCTCTGCGTCGGATGCTTCGCCAGCTAAGCGGCACCGTCACCTTCGGCCTGCTGACTCCACCCGTTGCAAAATCCCGACAGCAGAGGAGCGGCGGCGCCACGCGCCAGTACATTCGCGCCTGTTTCGACTACAAACCCGACCTGGACAGTCGGCTGGCACAGCGTCGGCGTCGGTTTGTGTCGCGTCACAAAGAGGACCAGCAGCCGCCGAAGGGTTTGCAAGTCACATGCGGCGACATCCTTCAAGTGTTGCTTGCTGGCGAACTGGATAGCGCAGGAGGCACCGAATACTGGCTGGCTCGGCCGGTTAGTGAAGGCGCTGGAAGCGGCCATGCTGCCTGGGGTCTGGTGCCGTCCTTGCAGACTGTCCGATCGATGGACGACGGGAACCGAAGGTTGAGCGCTCCGCCACGGATGTCCGCCTCGAATGCGTGTAAGGCTAAGGGGCTCCGCTGTTGTAGGATCTGAGGTAGTAGTAGTAGCGGCAGTCTGCATGATCAGAGTTGGTGTTAGCGGCAGTCTGCAGGATCAGAGTTGGTGTTAGCGGCAGTCTGCAGGATCAGAGTTGGTGTTAGCGGCAGTCTGTAGGATCAGAGTTGGTGTTAGCGGCAGTCTGCAGGATCAGAGTTGGTGTTAGCGGCAGTCTGCAGGATCAGAGTTGGTGTTAGCGGCAGTCTGTAGGATCAGAGTTGGTGTTAGCGGCAGTCTGCAGGATCAGAGTTGGTGTTAGCGGCAGTCTGTAGGATCAGATTTGGTGTTAGCGGCAGTCTGCAGGATCAGAGTTGGTGTTAGCGGCAGTCTGCAGGATCAGAGTTGGTGGTAGTGGCAGTCTGCAGGATCAGAGTTGGTGTTAGCGGCAGTCTGCAGGATCAGAGGTAGCAGCAGCGGCAGTCTGCAGGATCAGAGGTAGCCGCAGCGGCAGTCTGCAGGATGCCAGAAAAGCCAGTTTCCAACCAGAGTTGCTCAGAATTCCCGTCGCAGCATGCCGTCAGATCCCCCTCGCAGTTGCAGCTACCAGCAACATCCGTCGAGCGTCGTCAGCAGCCCTGGCCCGTTCAGCTTCGGCCAATCAGTTTCCCGCCGCGGCAGTTGCCAGACGCCAGCAGCCGCAGGCTCCAGCCAGTCGGTACTACGAGCTGGTGTCCCGCGCCCGGCCGCAGCCAGTAGTCTGTCTGGTCCTCGCCGGCCCCTCGGGCTCCAGTCGCAGTCGCCTTCAGCGTCGGCTTATCGATCGGCTGCCTGACAGATTCATAGCTGTTGCCGTCGCTACTAACGGCAGCAGCGGCGGTCGAAGATTACGCGAGGAGCTTCGCCGGGCCCATCTGGCTGGCGAGCTGCTGGAGCAGTCAAGCGGCCTTCGTGCCGACGCACTGGACAGAGCGGTCTCAACCGCATCGGCCAACTCCAAGACGGCTGTGCTGACTTGCCAATGCGAGACAATTCCGCGACTGCGCTGCCCTCGCTACAAGCCGCTGATAGCCTACTGCTGCGGACCAGCGGCCGCCGAGGACCTGTTTAAGGTGTACAGGCCGCTGTGCGACCTCTCGCTGAATGCTGCCAGCAATGCTGACTTGGCTGTCCAGCGACTGTTGGCCGCTCTGAAGGATGCGGAGACGTCGGGTCGGTGGGTGCCGTCAGATTGGCTGACTGAGAGTGAGTTATTTGGATGACTATGGAGAGATCGGCTACTGAAAGTAGAAATACAAGGATTTGGCTAGAGAAATTTAACGATAAAAGTTGTAAAATATATTGGCCAAAAGACCAGCCCCAAGGCGCAGAGAGTGTACATGCCTGGCGATTAGAAAGGCGATTACGAAATATTTGGTTTGCTGTTGCTCTTGTCAGACATTTCATAGCAGATTTTGTCTTTACGTTTTTATAAACCTTGGTGTTTTCCACCCCCATTTGCGTCATGTGATATCATGCTCTATTTTGCCTATCGATTTTTATCTTCAAGTGCCAAATCCTGTGCCTTATCTGTCAATTTTGAATGCGCTCAATTAGGGTCACGTGACCTTGGTCTACGGCAATTTTGTATACAGAATGATTTTTTCTGTAATGCTTTTATTTTAGATAGCCAAAAATGTAAAAATTAACTGATTTTACAAATATTTTTAAGATTCACATAAAAATCGTTTTCCTAATACGATTATTAGAGATATTTAATTTTTTATTTCTGAAAAGAGTAACTAGAAACAGGTTGCCAATCCCGCCACTCTGCATGAATCGAACTCCAAACCTCCACAGGGTACCTATCTTGCTATCGAACTCCAAACCTCTAAAGAGTATCAAATCTGCCACTCTGCAGGAATCGAACTCCAAACCTCTAAAGAGTATCAAATCCGCCACTCTACAGGAATCGAACTCCAAACCTCTAAAGAGTATCAAATCCGCCACTCTACAGGAATCGAACTCCAAACCTCCACAGGGTACCTATCTTGCCACTCTGCAGGAATCGAACTCCAAACCTCTAAAGAGTATCAAATCCGCCACTCTACAGGAATCGAACTCCAAACCTCCACAGGGTACCTATCTTGCCACTCTGCAGGAATCGAACTCCAAACCTCTAAAGAGTATCAAATCCGCCACTCTACAGGAATCGAACTCCAAACCTCCACAGGGTACCTATCTCGCCACTCTGCAGGAATCGAACTCCAAACCTCCACAGGGTACCTATCTTGCCACTCTGCAGGAATCGAACTCCAAACCTCTAAAGAGTATCAAATCTGCCACTCTACAGGAATCGAACTCCAAACCTCCACAGGGTACCTATCTCGCCACTCTGCAGGAATCGAACTCCAAACCTCCACAGGGTACCTATCTTGCCACTCTGCAGGAATCGAACTCCAAACCTCTATAAACAAAAATTCTACTTATCCTACAGGCAAATTCTAGAAATCAAGCCCCAGATCTTAAAAAGACATCAGCCGCCTGACCTAATTTTCTGTATTTTTTGCAGTCAGACCAGCAGCAGAAGCAGCAGAGAGGCGGCTCTGCATCGGCGGACTCCGACTTTTCGTCGGTGCCTCGTCGTCGTCCGCCATCGTTGAAGGTCAACGACTGGTTGGCCGGCCTGCCCGACTTTGTCGGCTCAGCTGCCGATGATGACGACGCGAACGACTATGGCGCTCTTGCCGACGAAGTCGATCTGGACTGTCTAGCCGCTGCCCCGAACGACGTGGCGGAAGACGCTGCCGAACCGGAAGCGATGCGCAGAAGTCGCAGCGGTGGCGGATGCGGCGGCAGCCGAGGCGCATTCGACTGCTTCGCCGCTAATCCGTCAAGATTTCTAAGCCTGCTGAGCAACATGGAGAACGAGGAGGCGGACAAACTGGCCGGGCCAGTGGATCAGAACCAGCTGCTGGCTAACGCCTCGGACACGCTGATGGAGGACCTTCGGTCAATTCAACAGCTGCAGATCAGCGACCTGTCGGGCGGCCGCAGCGGCTGCTCGGAGCTGGACCGGCTGTTTGCTGAGAAGGCCAGCAGCCAGCCGGAGCTGGTGGCGGCTATGCAGCGGCTTCAGTCTGCATCGGCTGCTTTGGTTAGCCGAGGCGATCTCAGCTTCATCCGAGAGGAAGAGTTCGATCCGGAGACTCCGCAGCAGCAGCAGCAGCAGCCGGACAGCCGCTGTGCAGATGAAGATCGGGATGGCAACGATGAGTACGGAGATGAGGAGAGTAGAACCAAAGTGACAGAGACTGGCTGTCAGTCTCAGCTGCAGACGTCTGTGTTTGAACTGAGCGCCATCCTTGGCGCCGTTGATCGACTGTCTACCGGGCCGTCGTCTGCTGCGGGCGCAGCGCCTGCGTCGGCAGCGTCGGCAGCAGCTCCGGCATCGACAGTCGTCGCAACGTCGGCTGCTTCGTCGGCATTTGGCGACGCGAACTCTTCGACACGAGCCGAGCGTGCGATGCACCTGGCCAGGGAGCTGCACAGAAACAAGGGCCGGTCCGCGGCGGCAGTGGCTTCCACTGCAGAGAAGGAGAACAGCATGCCGCAGCCAACCCCCAGACGGCCGGTGCCGCCGGTGTCCACTCTGCTGCTGGACGCCACCGCCGGGGAGCCGAGCTTCAATTTGAAGGAGTCCTTCATGCGGTCTACTCCTATTCCTAGGCCGGCGGCGCTGCTGCAGAGTCAGCAGAAGTCGGCGCTTAATGCTGGGTTGGTGCCGATGTGCATGCTTTCAGCGGCTACTATGCCAATATATCTAGCGGCGCTTAATGCTGGGTTGGTGCCGATGTTGTGCATGCTTTCAGCGGCTACTATGCCAATATATCTAGCGGCGCTTAATGCTGGGTTGGTGCCGATGTTGTGCATGCTTTCAGCGGCTACTATGCCAATATATCTAGCGGCGCTTAATGCTGGGTTGGTGCCGATGTTGTGCATGCTTTCAGCGGCTACTATGCCAATATATCTAGCGGCACTTAATGCTGGGTTGGTGCCGATGTTGTGCATGCTTTCAGCGGCTACTATGCCAATATATCTAGCGGCGCTTAATGCTGGGTTGGTGCCGATGTTGTGCATGCTTTCAGCGGCTACTATGCCAATATATCTAGCGGCGCTTAATGCTGGGTTGGTGCCGATGTTGTGCATGCTTTCAGCGGCTACTATGCCAATATATCTAGCGGCGCTTAATGCTGGGTTGGTGCCGATGTTGTGCATGCTTTCAGCGGCTACTATGCCAATATATCTAGCGGCGCTTAATGCTGGGTTGGTGCCGATGTTGTGCATGCTTTCAGCGGCTACTATGCCAATATATCTAGCGGCGCTTAATGCTGGGTTGGTGCCGATGTTGTGCATGCTTTCAGCGGCTACTATGCCAATATATCTAGCGGCGCTTAATGCTGGGTTGGTGCCGATGTTGTGCATGCTTTCAGCGGCTACTATGCCAATATATCTAGCGGCGCTTAATGCTGGGTTGGTGCCGATGTTGTGCATGCTTTCAGCGGCTACTATGCCAATATATCTAGCGGCGCTTAATGCTGGGTTGGTGCCGATGTTGTGCATGCTTTCAGCGGCTACTATGCCAATATATCTAGCATGTTTGGGGGCTGACTCCTCTTCTGCGCTTGAGGAGTCAGCAGAATGTGTAATATTGATACTTAGTATATCTGGCATACTGAATTAACTGAAACTTGACCTGTCCGATTCTCCAACGTCTCAGCAGCGCCGGCAGCGCCCCGTTCCTGTGCCCCAACCGGCTGGCCCTGCCTGACCAGGTCCCGGTTGGCTCCTGCCATACAGCCGAGCTCAGCCTCACCAGCTGCTGCGACTGGCGAGTTGAGCTGTCAATCAGCTTAGCCTATTGCGCTGAGCAGGTTGGCAATCGATTTGTCACCCTAGCAACCGACCAGATCCCGTTTGCGCTGACGCCCCGGCTCAGTCTGGATGCTCGCTGCTCCAAGCCAGTGTTGGTGAAATTTGCGCCAAGGCGGAGCGGCTTCTATCTGGCCGAGGTGCTGGTGCAGGTGGCTTCTGGGGCATCGGCTTTGCCCGGCTGTAGTAGGACTGTCAGCTTGGAGGCTGGTGGCATCGGCCTGCGACTGGTCACGCCTAGTGGTGGCCAGGTGAGTTCGCCATGAACATGTGGCTTGTCTTTGTCTGTGGCTGAATTCTTTGCTGGTATCATTGTCATTGTGTGATTTGGGGTATTGTCACTGTGTGATTTGGGATATTGTCATTGTGTGATTTGGGGTATTGTCAGTGTGATTTGGGGTATTGTCATTGTGTGATTTGGGTATTGTCATTGTGTGATTTTGTGTGATTTGGGGTATTGTCACTGAGTGATTGTGTGTGATTTGGGGTATTGTCATTGTGTGATTTGGGGTATTGTCATTGTGTGATTTGGGGTATTGTCCCTATTGTTCAGCTACTAATCGTTACAAGCGCAATTGTTACTGTTTGGACACCCCCCCCAGGTGACCTTTGACCCGCCGCAGTCCGACTTGCCGGTCAAGCAGCAGCAGCAGCAGATGAGCCAAAGCCGGCTTGTCCAGCTGCAGAACCTCAGCCCGGAGCCGGCCACCGTTCTGGCGCTGCTCACCTGCGACAGTCAGGCTGCCGATGACGACGTCAAGTTTGCTTTCGAATCGGCTGAATCGGCCGCCGACGTCGCCGAAGTCCAAGGCGACGGTCGCGCCATTCGCTTGACGGTGCCCGGCCACAGCCTGGCCCCGCTGCGCCTCGTCTGCCGCCGACGACGCCTGGGTGACTCCGCCGCCGCCGCCGCCGCCGCCTTCGACAGCCGTGGCCGGCCTCCGCCGGTCACAGGCCGCTTGTCCATCCGCCTGCCGCCGGACCATCGAGATCTGCTGACTGCTCCGCTGGTGGCCTTGCCGCCTGTTGCCACCGACTCGCTGCTGAATTCCTGCCGGCGCAGCGTCGATGCCGGCAGCCTCGACTCCGGCAGCGCCAACAGCGAGCCGCCGCCGCTGGCTGCCACTGTTAATCGCCTGGTTTGGCCCGGCGTTGCTATGGATACGGGGCACACGCAACACCTGGTGCTGGTGCCTCAGCAGGTGAGCAGAGCTGGTTAAAAAGGTTTTTATTTTCCTTTCAATTTCTTTTTCCTTTCAGTATTGAGTTTCGTTCATGTTGACTCTTTGTTCTATTCCTTGACTCTTTGTTCTACTCCTTGACTCTTTGTTCTATTCCTTGACTCTTTGTTCTACTCCTTGACTCTTTGTTGTATTCCTTGACTCTTTGTTCGATTCCTTGACTCTTGGTTCTGTTCCTTGACTCTTTTATTCATTGACTCTTTTTATTTTTATTGACTGTGTTGTATTCATTGACTCTTTCTATTCCTAGCCCCTGTTCTATTTCTTGACTCTTTGTTCTTTTTTGAATCTTTGTTCTTTGACTGTTCCTTTGTTCTTTGACTCTTTGTTCTATTATTTAACTCTTTGTTCCTTATATTGTTTGCGACTTGTTTTTATTGCTACAAAATCTGTACTATTTTCGTAACACAAGAATGTATTTTAAAAATTTTATGCGAGCTACATTAAACACATTTTCATGTTTGCGGCATTTTTACTATCTTTAACCGCCAACTTTCGTGTGCACTCCAGCTTTCTATTCCGTATTTATGCATCATGCTTTCCGCAGTCTGCCGCCCCTCTGCCAGCCACCGCCGCGCCAATCATCGCCCGCCTCGAGCTGCGCCATCCCAACTTCCGCTTGGAGCCGTCCTGGCTCAGGCAGGTGGAGTTTCCGCCCGGCTGCAGGCGGGTTTCTGTGTCCGTAATCTACTCGCCGGATTCGGAGCCGGGGCCGCACACGACCAGGCTGTTAGTGAGGCTGCCTGGCGCCAATTTTCATGTGCACCTGCTGGGCTGGGGCGGGGCGCCTCAGCTGGCGCCGATGAAAACCGCCTTTGGCGTTGTCAATACCGGCTGGCCAGCGTTCTATTGGTACGGAGAGCCGGCTAGACAGGGCGTGCTCAAACAGGTGAGGCTGGGTGTGCTCAAACCGATGAGGCTGGGTGTGCTCAAACAGGTGAGGCTGGGTGTGCTCAAACCGATGAGGCTGGGTGTGCTCAAACAGGTGAGGCTGGGTGTGCTCAAACCGATGAGGCTGGGCGTGCTCAAACAGGGGGACGCTAAATGTGCTCAAACTGATGAGGCTGGGTGTGCTCAAACAGGTGACAATGGGTGCCCGTGTAGCCATCTGATCAGGTTTTTCGCCCGGTAGGCGATCGGGATTTTTGCCCGGTTTGTAGTACATTTTTTCCTATCTAAAAACCCGAAAATCCTCGGGAAAGTGGTCTCGAAAACGGACGAAGACGGCAGTTTCGTCTGGTTGTTCGTCAGGAATTTCGTAGAGGACATCAGGTATTTTCTCGGGTTTCTCTTCGGCTACTCAAACTGATGAGTACCCTGAATAAAACCCGACAAATGGCCGGATGAAAGTGCAATAGCAGAACCCGGCAAATAACCGGGGCAAAATCAGACTAAAACCTAACGAAAGCGACACGACGACCCAACCGGACGAATATCCGTAGCAAAATCAGACTAAAACCTAACGAAAGCGACACGACGACCCAACCGGACGAATATCCGTAGCAAAATCAGACTAAAACCTAACGAAAGCGACACGACGACCCAACCGGACGAATATCCGTAGCAAAATCAGACTAAAACCTAACGAAAGCGACACGACGACCCAACCGGACGAATATCCGTAGCAAAATCAGACTAAAACCTAACGAAAGCGACACGACGACCCAACCGGACGAATATCCGTAGCAAAATCAGACTAAAACCTAACGAAAGCGACACGACGACCCAATCGGACGAATATCCGTAGCAAAATCAGACTAAAACCTAACGAAAGCGACACGACGACCCAACCGGACGAATATCCGTAGCAAAATCAGACTAAAACCTAACGAAAGCGACACGACGATCAAACCGGACGAATATCCGTAGCAAAATCAGACTAAAACCTAACGAAAGCGACACGACGACCCAACCGGACGAATATCCGTAGCAAAATCAGACTAAAACCTAACGAAAGCGACACGACGATCAAACCGGACGAAAAACCCTGCATCCCTATCGAATTGTGTCTACTCTCGGAAATATGTAGTGCCGTCTTAGTAAAACATCTACAGTGCGCTTCTGTCAACGGATACCGTGAAGAGTAAAGAAGTAAGACAATTGACAGTCAGTGTTAATACAAACTATGTAACGTTCCATCTTGCAATTCATCAAACTGTTCCAAATCACCTACAAGATCAATATACTCCTCTGTTTTTTTTTATTCCAAAGATGTTGTAGAATACAGTCAGTAGGCGCATAGTCGCTAGTCATCTAGGCGCATAAATGCGGGAATTTAAAATCACTTCTGACTGGCCAAAAGTATGTTCAGAAAGTCGCCGCAGCTGACTGTGCCGTCCATGGCGCTCTGATCGTCGTCCCCCTCCAGATGCCGCATTTCGACCTCTCTGGCATCTCCGGCGTTATCGCCGTCATCGGCGTCATTGGCGTCAGATGCAGCTGTTATATTCGAGAGGGTTGGCTGACAGACCTCGCGGCTCTGAGCAGAGTCAGCGGAGTCTATTATGACGACTGTTTTGGCCTTCGGCTTTGGCGGTTTCGGCTGCTTCCGCTGGGGGGGGGGAGGGGCGGAGCGCGTTGGGAGTTCCAGTCTCTGCCGCGCAGTCGCAGTGCATTGCGTGAACGCCTGACTTAGACTGTCGGCAGTGCACTGCACCCCGGCGTTCGCGAGCCACACACGTACTGCAGCCAATTTTCCCGGGTTTGCGGGTGAAGATGTGGCCTGATGCGCCTTGCGCCCGGACAGTGTGCAGCAGGCGAACTCCCTGTCCGTGAAGACGGCACGCAGGGCAGCTCGGAGAACTGACAGCGTCACAGACTTTCGGAGTGCAGTAAGTTTTGCGTCCTCGCCATCCTGTTTGGCTGGCACTTTTTTGTAGGCTTCTAGCCGATCTTCCGCATCGTGCCGCTTATTCAAAGCTACCTTAACGAAGCCCTGCTGCTCAGAGAATGGCACAAGAGAAGCAGCTGTTAGGTCAACGTTCGGCGTGGCGGCGTCGCAGGCATCTTTCAGAGCGCGCGTCTGCGCTGCGGACAAGCTCTGCGTTACAGTGAAGGACATGGCGTCCTGCCTGGAATCGCTGGCGTCGCCGTCATCACCGCCATCGGCGTCATTGGTGTCAGATGCAGCTTTTGTACTCGAGCGGGCCGGCTGAGAGACTTGGCGGGCATTCTGGGAAAGCAGCTCTGACCCCTGAATAAGCAGCGAGTTGCACTGCTGCATGCTGCTGACCAGCAGCACGTTACGATGCTGCTCGTCCTCCAGTTGGCGTAAAAGCGTCCGCTCCATACGATTCGCGACACGAAGCTGCTCCGTTAATAGTCGGACGCTCTCTCGCTGATTCGTTTCTTCAACTGTGCTGTGCTGTAACTGGCTCCCTAGAAAAGTATGCGGTGGTTCAAACAAAGAAGGCACTATACCCGACCTGAAAGTGCAGAAGTAACGACCAACAATTGATGGCACTCACGCAGGGTGTCTATAAGCGACGACTGTCGCTCGTTCTCTATAGCAAACGTCCGGCAGGATGCACAGGCACGTGGAAGTTCCGATGGCTGAGCGTGTACGTTTCCTAGGACCGCTGTGCCTGTCGCGATGCTTCTGGAAGCGAACGGCCCACGTACTAGTGTCCCGAGCCATTTTTTCGCGGCCGTCCTGTTCGCCTTAGCGACGACAATTAAGACTTCGCTGCCGACATCGACGTTACTCGGCGACTCGCGTTTGCGTCCCACATGTCATCGCGCGTGCTGACAACGTCTGTTTTTTCGAAATAGTTGGAGTACTTAAAAATAAAGAATCGCGGTACCGCTTCACGTTCGTAGGGCACCATGTCATGCTGTATGAAAACGTCATTCCGTTGGGTGCCCTCTGCGACAGCAGACGAAGAAGGGCCCGAAGTCTGTGCAACAGACATGGTGTCAGTATCTTCGATGGCTGACAATAGCGGATCCTGCAGTCGACGTGATTTCTCGGCAGTACGACCGAGAAATTGACTCAATGACTCATCGTCATCAGTCACAGCTTTGCGCTTCTTTCCACCGGACTCACTCGACGGCGCCTTTGTTGGAGCTGATTTGGAGGTCGGCTTCGACTTCGACTTTGAAGTGGACGTGGAATTTGATTTCGACTTGCCGACTACGGCAGTAGTCTTCTTTCCTGTGCCCATTAAAATTAGAGCAGCTGAAAAAGGTGAGTTTTTTGTGTCAATACTGTGTTCTGTGTTCACATGGGTGAAATGTAATTGTACTCGTACGTTACTTTAACTAGGCCTGGACTCAAGAGTAACAATTAAGGTTGAGGTTGAAGATTGAGGTTTCCTCCTCAATCAAAAAGTTCGTACAAATTGAGCCGGCAACAAGGCCTTGTGTATTTATCAGCATATGCTGGTATACATACAAACGTACATGTCTAACGTCCATCATCTCAATGTCGTCATCATCTCAATTTCGTCATCATCTCAATGTCGTCATCATCTCAATGTCATCATCATCTCAATGTCGTCATCATCTCAATTTCGTCATCATCTCGATGTCGTCATCATCTCAATGTCATCATCATCTCAATGTCGTCATCATCTCAATTTCGTCATCATCTCAATGTCATCATCATCTCAATGTCGTCATCATCTCAATGTCGTCATCATCTCAATGTCATCATCATCTCAATGTCGTCATCATCTCAATGTCGTCATCATCTCAATGTCATCAATCCATCAATTGAGGCAGTCTCCAGTCCATCAATCGCAGTAGTCACGTATTCAGTGCGGGGTCTCGGTGACAGACCCCGAAGCGGCCTTCGACGCCGCTTCCTCACTTTCAATTGATCCAACGGTACGGGCGGTGGTGATGGCGGCATTTCGATCGCGAAGAAGTTTGGCGCTTGCACGATCCGCCTGTGTCGGTGGCGGCCGTGCAGCGCTAAGCGGCGTGCTCGGCTAGTCGGCGACAGCTCCGCGTACCATGAGGCGCAGTCCGGGCAAGTTTGCGCAGGTAGTAGGCGTCGCTCGTCCCAACGCCTCGACTCAAATGACGGTGGAGCAGCCGGTTGTAGTCCCACGTATACTTGGACTCAGCAGTGGCTCGCGCGCGGGTCGACGTTGGTGGCGGGCCGGGAGAGTGACCACCGATTGTGGTGTCGCTACCGTCATCGGAGTGACGTTGGCCTTGGGACCGTCATGCAGCGGCCAAGTAAAGGCTGTAGAAGCAGTAAGCAGAGACTGGGACGCAGCCTGAGTCGACGTTGGTGGCGGGCCGGGAGAGTGACCACCGATTGTGGTGTCGCTGCCGTCATCGGAGTCGACGTTAGCCTTGGGACCGTCATGCAGCGGCCAAGTAAAGGCTGTAGAAGCAGTAAGCAGAGACTGGGACGCAGCCTGAGTCGACGTTGGTGGCGGGCCGGGAGAGTGACCACCGATTGTGGTGTCGCTGCCGTCATCGCAGTCGACGTTGGCCCGGGCATCCCCGTCAGCGATCATTCGGTCGAAAAGTTTTGGCCAGTCAATTATGGGGCGATCCGACATGATTTAAATCCAATGGGTTCAGTCTGAAAAGGGTTTAGAAATTTGATTATTTTTTTGCCAATCGTAAAGTAAGGAAAAAACGAAAGGAAAATACGTTTTATGCTGTCAATCAGTTATCCTAGCCTGTCAATCAGTTATCCCAGCCTGTCAATCAGTTATCCCATTCCCATAAGGTGATTGTATTAAAAAAGTAATGTCCTTTAGCAGTGTCGGATGCATCCCCAACCCTAGCACACTAACCACTTTGAGACCCGAAAAATTTACTGTGCAGCTACTTTTACAAGTAGTTTCTTTTACATGTATCGGGAAAAATAAGACGTCGTTTTTGTTTTTACTAAAACAGGCAACAGGAATCACTAATGTGCAGGGCGTAATCTTAGCTGGCATGCAACCCAGAAAGCAGAAAATCGTTAAAAGCCATTTAAGTACAAGAAAATTTGTAGAATATTCAGCATTGTATTTGTTTAATACATTCCATGAATGAAACATGTGGGAGAAAAATCACTATGCAAGACAAAAGTAGAACAGCAGTTGAATTGATTCCCAGAGTGATTCTTGTCCTAGAAACATCTGACTGCGCTGATTCCCTGTATTGACAGTTTCCTTCCTATAGGTGGGTTGATTCCTTTAGCTACATTTAGCTGATTCCTTAAGTGGAATCGTCATATTTAAGCTGATTCCTAAATTGGCAGATTCCTTCCATTAAATTCGGCTGATTCTTTACCCGGAATCATCTGAAATATGTTGGTTCAGTTGATTCTCAACCGAATTTTTTGGCGGGTTGCCACGGACGCCAGCAGACTTTGACCACCTATAAGAATATTCTTATTCTTATGCATATGAACGCAACAAAAAATGAAGTGAATATAGTATACAGAAGTAACACGTAAATAAGCTACATATGACTCATAAAGCATCTCATCCAGATGCTTCTGGAAACCGGGCTCAATTTTTTGGTTCAATTGCATCTACTATTACGTGCATATATATACATTTTTACAAAATCGCAAACAATTAGAACGACTACTACAGTTTGTTAAAAAATATAATAGAAATTTGATAATTTTTTTGCCAATCGTAAAGTAAGGAAAAAACGAAAGGAAAATACGTTTTATGCTGGCAATCAGTTATCCTAGCCTGTTAATCAGTTATCCCAGCCTGTCAATCAGTTATCCCATTGCCACGGACGCCAGCAGACTCTACGAATAGCCCAACTGCGGATGGGCCAGCAGAGCTACTTTTGTGTCGGTGACGACACAAACGCCACGAAACTGTGGCAGCCCCACATGAATCGGGTCGCCGAGGTAGCTCAAGTCGCCGAAGGGATCGCATGCGAATACTCGGAAGTGCGCGAGTCGACAGCCTCGATTAGGTGACGTTGTGGCAACCTGTGCTAGTTCCTCCAGCGGGTCGACGGCCGCGAGAACTGGCAGTACGAGCAGTCCGAGCCTAACCTGCTCACCTTGACATTCGATGGTTTGCACTCGGCAGAATCGGAAATCCGTCGTAGTGTCACCTTCGATGGCCACGAAGCCTGCCGCATCCTGACATCCGGGAGTGAAAATTCGTATTGTCCAACCGGATTTCAGAGTGGCACTGTGCCATCCGACTTGCCAGCGTTTCGGTCGACGAAGCACGACATCTGGAAGGGTGAGTACTTCTGTTCGACGGAATAATTCCTCTTCGTCTTGCTGATCCCCGTGCCCTATCAGTCGCGCTCGCGCTTGGATGGTGCCGATGTGGCGCTCCACGGCGCCAACCAGCTCGACGTCGGTGCGCCGCGTCCCATGCAGGCGTTTTTGCAGGCGCAAGTGCGTGCTTTCGAAAATTCCAGCCGATAGGCGGTGCGCAGAGCCGGCCAGATGGACGTATGTCAGCATGTGGCAGCACACCTGATGAGCATTATAGGTTAGTGCTCTTAAGGAGTACAACCTATACAGTTTGTCGTGGAAGTGGCGCAATGCAATCTCTACGTGCCGCAACTCAGACAGAGGCGCATAATCGGCAGTCATCCAGAACGCTGCAGCGGAAAGAAGTAACAGATGCTGGTAGTGGGCGGGTGGTAGGACGGCTTCCAAAACGAGGGGGTCGTAGGCCATCAGCCACATTTCAAACTCGTGCCCTCGGAAATTGCGGAGGTCACTCAGTGGACGCACTTCATGGCGTTGGACGTTGATGGGCAGCCGGATGCGGAGCAGCGGCTCATCGACCTGACGTTGAAGCCGGTGCAGGTCCGGACAGTTAGTTTCTCCTCGGTCCGGCTTCTCGGCCTGCACCAGGAATAATTGGTACATTATCATCCGGACCAGACCTAGGTGCAGCTGGTGGAGGTAACACGGCGGACATCCGCGCATGAAGTCAAAGCCCGGGAGGCGTCCTAACGGAGAGTGGCCTCGGACACCCAATGTGTCTGTGTTCTGGTGCCGAGCACCTGCTAGGTGTTGCTCCACTAATCTGCGCGTATCTGCCATGCTCCGCAGGACAGTTTGCAGACAACCTAGACGTCGAGCAGCATTCTGCATTGCTGGCGTTAAGCCGACGTCGAAGACACGCCCAGAGCCTGAAGGATGAAGACGCGTAGCAATGTAGCACTTCTCGCAGCCGTAGATAGCCGTGCATCGTCGCATGCGGAGCGCATCTGCACGAGCCGGTGAGTCAAACATTGCTAGCAACGCATGGAAGCGTATCGTACGCTGAACTCCATCAGCGTCAGTGTACGTTACGCCCCGGATGCGTAAAGAAATCAGCGCGTCGACGACCACCGGAAGGAAAGCCGCTGAACTCACTTTGGTCTTAGCAGCCCAGAGCCCACAGATTATGACATAGCGCAACTTGACATGATCGTGAACCTCGTTGATGCTTAAGTAGACAGGACACACCTCTACCTTGCTGGTTGACCGTGCTGGAAACCCATCAGAGCTCAGAGTATACGAGAGGTCGCTCTTAGCAACTAGGTTTATCGACTCCCGAAACTGTCTGTACAGGTGCAGACTGTTGTAGAAATGGATGGTGTCTTCGTGCGGATTGAAGTCGGAAGGAAAAGTCAAATTATGCAGCAGTCCACATGACTCTATGTAAGTTCGGATCTGCTTTCTAATGTTGAAAACCCAGAAGTTTGCGACTCTCATTGATCCGCAGTCACTGCAATGTCCACCGTTTTGACTGCAGTCTCCTCGGTAGTTTACGTAGCACTCGTTGCACACAGTGACGCATTTTGCGGAGCCGATGTAACTCTGGGCGGACTTTAGCGTCCGCCACATAGTTCTTGCAGTGCGCGGAATTCGACTTCCCGGAACCAGACAATGCACAAGACGTAGAAGTCTGGTTATTTTTTTACTTGGGATTCCAAGATCAATGGCGCAGTCGTTGATATGACACACAGCTTCACCAATGGTGCCCGTGATGGGTTCGCCGTTGTGCCACGGTAGCTGTAGCCAGGGATCAAGAACTGGCTGTTCCTGGCCATCGCTGTCGCTGGAGTTAAGTGACTCAGCGTCACTGCCGTCACTGGAGTCTGTGGGAAACGCGCGATAGTTTTTCTGTATCAACGGATATCGGGGCGCCGCATTTTGCAGATCCTCGATGCTACTCACCATGCTCGGAGGGCTCACTGTCACCGGTGTCTACGGACTCGGCACCTCTGAGAAGCTGCGACGATGCTGCGACGACAGTGCTACTGCTGCGCGAAGTACTAGGTACAGCGCGACTAACCGGGGAACGCGGTCGGTCAGTCACTCAGCGCAGGCCGCGTCAATATTTTGTTGCAGTCGTCGCGCCCGCTGATAAAATCGTCTGTCGCGTCGTGATCGCTCCATTGTAATTATTTCAGGTTTCTTAATTACTAGCACTGGAAATTCATGGAACTTTATTAACAAAGGCTGCTACGTACGCTACGCCTAGCGGGCCAATTCAGGGATGGGACTTTGCTTATACATTTTTGTAAAAGAGGAAATCAACGTTAGAATTCCACAGTAGCATGCAGCCTTCAGAAATGTGTGCGATGACAGCATTAAAATGACAATATTTTTATTCTCAGTTTACGCTCGTAATGTAACATACGAAGACGCTCATATGATATATATAAAGATGAGCGGAAAAAATACTGCAAGAGAACAAAACAGGAGCACATTACAGGACATACAATTACAAGAAAATCTTCATGTCAATTGTCAATTATACAATGTGTCTCCCATACCATTTTCAACCCAATCCTGAATTAAAGGCTTTCATCAGCTCTTTTCTCCGGCTCTTGTCTGGTCGAAGAACCAGAGAAAGAACCGGGCAAAATTCCAGGCGGAAATGTTATTTCATCCGCTTTTACTCCGGATTTCCCTGCGTAACTAAACTGGTTCCAAACCTGGCGAAGGACCGGGTAAAAAAACCAGAGCACTCGTACGGTTTTTCCTCCGGAATTTCGCCTGGTTTAGAAAGGCAGAGAAAAACCGGATAAAATCGCCTGGTTTATGTTCTTCGCCTGGAAATGGGGCAAAAAACATAGCAAGCCAGAGCAAAACCGGGCGAAAAACCTGATCGGATGGCCACACGGGTGTGCTCAAATAGGTGAAAATTGATGTGCTCAAACAAGTGACAATGGGTGTGCTCAAACAGGTTACAATCGGTGTGCTCAAACAGGTGACAATGGGTGTGCTCAAACAAGTGACAATCGGTGTGCTCAAACAGGTTACAATCGGTGTGCTCAAACAGGTTACAATCGGTGTGCTCAAACAGGTGACAATGGGTGTGCTCAAACAAGTGACAATGGGTGTGCTCAAACAGATGACAATGGGTGTGCTCAAACAGGTTACAATCGGTGTGCTCAAAGAGGTTACAATCGGTGTGCTCAAACAGGTGACAATGGGTGTGCTCAAACAAGTGACAATGGGTGTGCTCAAACAGGTGACAATGGGTGTGCTCAAACAAGTGCCAATGGGTGTGTTCAAACAAGTGCCAATGGGTGTGCTCAAACAAGTGACACTGGGTGTGCTCAAACAGATGACAATGGGTGTGCTCAAACAGGTTACAATCGATGTGCTCAAACAGGTGACAATGGGTGTGCTCAAACAGGTGCCAATGGGTGTGCTCAAACAAGTGCCAATGGGTGTGTTCAAACAGGTGACAATGGGTGTGCTCAAACAAGTGCCAATGGGTGTGTTCAAACAAGTGCCAATGGGTGTGCTCAAACAAGTGACACTGGGTGTGCTCAAACAGATGACAATGGGTGTGCTCAAACAAGTAACAATGGGTGTGCTCAAACAAGTGACAATCGGTGTGCTCAAACAGGTGCCAATGGGTGTGCTCAAACAAGTGACAATGGGTGTGCTCAAACAGGTGACAATCGGTGTGCTCAAACAAGTAACAATGGGTGTGCTCAAACAAGTGACAATGGTTGTGCTCAAACAGGTGCCAATGGGTGTGCTCAAACAAGTGACAATGGGTGTGCTCAAACAGGTGACAATGGGTGTGCTCAAACAAGTAACAATGGGTGTGCTCAAACAAGTGACAATGGGTGTGCTCAAACAGTTGACAATGGGTGTGCTCAAACAGGTGACAATGGGTGTGCTCAAACAAGTGACAATGGGTGTGCTCAAACAGATGACAATGGGTGTGCTCAAACAGGTTACAATCGGTGTGCTCAAAGAGGTTACAATCGGTGTGCTCAAACAGGTGACAATGGTTGTGCTCAAACAGGTGCCAATGGGTGTGCTCAAACAAGTGACAATGGGTGTGCTCAAACAGGTGACAATGGGTGTGCTCAAACAAGTAACAATGGGTGTGCTCAAACAAGTGACAATGGGTGTGCTCAAACAGTTGACAATGGGTGTGCTCGAACAGGTGACAATCGGTGTGCTCAAACAGGTGCCAATGGGTGTGCTCAAACAAGTGACAATGGGTGTGCTCAAACAGGTGACAATCGGTGTGCTCAAACAAGTAACAATGGGTGTGCTCAAACAAGTGACAATGGTTGTGCTCAAACAGGTGCCAATGGGTGTGCTCAAACAAGTGACAATGGGTGTGCTCAAACAGGTGACAATAGGTGTGCTCAAACAAGTAACAATGGGTGTGCTCAAACAAGTGACAATGGGTGTGCTCAAACAGTTGACAATGGGTGTGCTCAAACAGGTGACAATGGGTGTGCTCAAACAAGTGACAATCGGTGTGCTCAAACAAGTGACAATGGGTGTGCTCAAACAAGTGACAATCGGTGTGCTCAAACAAGTAACAATGGGTGTACTCAATCTCATTCAGCCGTGATCACGGAATTTATCCACAGGGCCAGTCGTTAATTTTCGACACGGACGAAGACGACCTGGACGGTTTCGCGCACCCATCTGACTGTTTGACTGCGGGCAAGTGGGACACCGAGCTCGATGGCAAGTTCGCTGCGCAGCTGCCAGCCTCCGCAACTGCATCTAATGATGCGGCAACAGACGACGCCACTCTGGCCAATCAGAGGCAGCCGGTCCTGGTGCGTAGCCTGCCAGCCGCCCTGGCCAACAGTCTCCGAGTTCGTCGCCTGCTGTCGGTCACCAGCTCCGGCCTGGCGCAGCTCACCGCCGCCTGCGCCGAGTCGCCTGTCTGTCAGGCCGCCTGCGACGCTCTGACCCGGCTGAGACTGTCCGATTCTGAGCTGCGCAAACTGGCCGAGGCTAGCACCGCCTGTCTGACTGTCCGCTGCCCGCTGTCTGCCGCCTCCGCCGATATTGTCTGCGCTGATGGCGATGATGTCGACTGTATTGTTGGCGCCACCGGGACCGCCGTGCGGGTACCCAGTCCGTCGAAAACTCTTCAGCTGGCTGCCATGATGCACCAGGTGAGAATAGTTGGTTTTCGCGTGTCTCTAGATCTATTGTTGCGTCTCTAGATCTATTGGTTCGTCTCTAGATCTATTGGTTCGTCTCTAGATATTTTGGTTCGTCTCTAGATCTATTGTTGCGTCTCTAGATCTATTGGTTCGTCTCTAGATCTATTGGTTCGTCTCTAGATCTTTTGGTTCGTCTCTAGATCTATTGTTGCGTCTCTAGATCTATTGTTGCGTCTCTAGATCTTTTGGTTCGTCTCTAGATCTTTTGGTTCGTCTCTAGATCTTTTGGTTCGTCTGTAGATCTATTGGTGCGTCTCTAGATCTTTTGGTTCGTCTCTAGATCTTTTGGTTCGTCTGTAGATCTATTGGTGCGTCTCTAGATCTTTTGGTGCGTCTCTAGATCTTTTGGTTCGTCTCTATATAATTTAGTGCGTCTCTAGATCTATTGGTGCGTCTCTAGATCTTTTGATTCGTCTCTAAATCTATTCGTTCGTCTCTAGATCTATTCGTTGCATTCAACGAATAAAAGGTATTTTTGGATTGCTTTTTGTAGGCCTTTTTTTGTCTTCAGATATTTGGCCATTTTTTACTTTGGATAGGTGTCTTTGGTCTCTAGATCTCTAAGGTGTGTCTCTAGATTTATCGAATAGTCCGTCACTAGAGCAGCTTACTTCTGCTACTAAAAGTACTAGATCATCTTGAATCATCACCCCATCTAATGCTCCTATCGCACAGCGCCACAGTTTGGTCTCGACCGCACCTTCCTTGGCCGCCTCTCACCGGTCCCGGTTCGAGCTGGCCACCAGCCGCCTGGAATTCCCGCAGCTGGCGCCCGGCCAAGAGGCCACGGAGAAAGTTCTGTGCGTCAACAAGAACCAGTTCGATTTGACCGTTCGAGTTTCTCAACAGCCTGAGGCGCCATTCCACCTGCGTAAACAGTCGCTGGCCAAGTTCACTTTGAATCAGCGCAACTCCGGCAATTATCCGTTCGTGTTCCGCCCACCGGCTCCCGGCGCCTACAGCTGCACCGTGGCCTTCGCCACCGGCGAGGGCGACTTTGTCAGCCTGCAGCTCACTGGCCGCTGCGTGGCGCCCAACTGAACTGCATTCCTCACCTTAGCTGACCTCCGCTCCGACACTATTGACCCTCACTGACCTTTGACCTTAGCTGACCTCCGCTCCAACACTTTCGACCCTCACTGACCTTTGACCTTAGCTGACCTCCGCTCCAACACTTTTGACCCTCACTGACCTTTGACCTTAGCTGACCTCCGCTCCAACACTTTTGACCCTCACTGACCTTTGACTTAGCTGACCTCCGCTTCGACACTTTTGACCCTCACTGACCTTTGACCTTAGCTGACCTCCGCTCCGACACTATTGACTTCCCACTGACCTTTGACTTTTGCTGACCTCCGCTCCGACACTATTGACTTCTCACTGGCCTTTGACCTTAGCTGACATCCGCTCTGACACTATTGACCCTCACTGACCTTTGACCTTTGCTGACCTCCGCTCCGACACTATTGACTTCCCACTGGCCTTTGACCTTAGCTGACCTCCGCTCCGACACTATTGACTTCCCACTGAACTTTGACCTTTGCTGACCTCCGCTCCGACATTGACCCCCACTGACCTTTGACCTTAGTTGACCTCCACTCCGACACTATTGACTTCCCACTGGCCTTTGACCTTAGCTGACCTCTGCTCCGACACTATTGACCCCGACTGACCTCTGACCTCAGCTGACCCTGTGCACTCTTGACCTTAACTGAACTTTAACCTCTGTTGCCCTTTGTTGGAACTAGCCCTTTCTTATTGGCATTTCGCTGGTTGATGCTGCCACTGAGCAAAAGTCAGTTGAAGCAATATCTTGTTATTAATTGTTATTGACTTCCCATTTAATACAGCCTGAAACTCCCAACCCTGGGAAAGATTTGGTTCTTGTGGCGCTTGGCTCACTGCCAAGGATATTGGATTAACTATAATCTAAGCGTTAATTTAGTAGATTTTTACTAAATAGCGCATAATTAGCATATTTGAATGCACTTTTTATGAATGACTACTAGCTCAAATGTTTTGCAGCTCTTTGCTAAATGCATTAATTAAATATTACATTTTAGTTGTGAAAAGCTCTCTGCATTTTAGTATCAATTATTAAAGTATCACTGATCAATTTCTAATGCTGTCCCTGTCTCTAAATTTAATCCTTTTTAAAATTCCATTTATTTGACTGAGCGAACTGCAATGCCAATGGTACTAACGCGTTCCCGCTTCTTCTGTGTATAAAATTGACATGGAAATATAAAGTCATATGCATGCACCATTGGGTTAATTAACTTAGTATTATTATTACCTTCTTTTGTAGACTTCTTTTTCGTCTTATCAGTGTCCTGTTATTTTTATATAGTCATGTGATAATAACCGCAGTAGTGAAGTATGTCTGTCCCTATTTGTAATGGTCACTCTAGTCTAGCAGGGAGTTGTAGCCTAGTGGCTAGAGCGTGGGACTCACAACTGAAAGGTCGGGGGTTCGATTCTTTACCCAATCGGAACAATTTGTGTCCTAAAGCAAGACACTTAACTCTGCATTGCTTCAGAGTTAAGCTGGGGTAATTGAGGCTGTGTGTGGCGACCCCCCAGTCCTTGGACTGAACAGCCGTACGCAGCCTTCAGATGCGCCGCGCAATAGCTGCGGCTGAGCTGTCGGTTGCACATCTGGCCATTGTGGCAGACATAATCTGTAATTATTTTTATTATTAAAGGTCACAGAATACAGATTAACAGTACATGTTAATACAGATTTGCCTTGGGGCATCAATCATGCAGATTGCTGTCTGTACTGACGGAGCCGCTGGGCATGCGCAGCAAGTTGCAGGTCTTGTTGCTCCTTAATTTATCGGAATGCAGCTGCATCGCCTTGAATTGCCACTTTAGACCTTTCGCTTGATTAATAGGCCGCAAGGACTGCATGTACCTTGCTATGCTTGCTACCTTTCGCTTGTAAAACTTTGTCTGCTTTCATCGCTAACTCTTGTCCTGTTTAATTCAGTACCACGATAATTGGCTGCAGTGCCGACTGCCTGACTGCAGTGCCGACTGCCTGACTGCAGTTCCGACTGCCTGACTGCACTTCCGACTGCCTGACTGCAGTGACAACTGCCTGACTGCAGTGACAACTGCCTGACTGCACTTCCGACTGCCTGGCTGCACTTCCGACTGCCTGACTGCAGTGACAACTGCCTGACTGCAGTTCCGACTGCCTGACAGCAGTGACAACTGCCTGACTGCAGTGACAACTGCCTGACTGCACTTCCGACTGCCTGACTGCAGTGACAACTGCCTGACTGCAGTGACAACTGCCTGGCTGCACTTCCGACTGCCTGGCTGCACTTCCGACTGCCTGACTGCAGTGACAACTGCCTGACTGCAGTGACAACTGCCTGACTGCAGTGACAACTGCCTGACTGCAGTTCCGACTGCCTGACTGCAGTGACAACTGCCTGACTGCAGTTCCGACTGCCTGACTGCAGTGACAACTGCCTGACTGCAGTGACAACTGCCTGACTGCAGTTCCGACTGCCTGACTGCAGTGACAACTGCCTGACTGCAGTGACAACTGCCTGACTGCAGTTCCGACTGCCTGACTGCAGTGACAACTGCCTGACTGCAGTTCCGACTGCCTGACTGCAGTGACAACTGCCTGACTGCAGTGACAACTGCCTGACTGCAGTTCCGACTGCCTATTTCCATATTTTAATCGCTCGCTATAATCTGCTCCGGTTCATGCACTGCTGCCCACCGCACCATGCGACCAGACTTTTTAAAAAAGCGATCCATCCTCTATTCCATCCTTTTACGACTCTCTAAATAATTTAGTGTCTTCGCTGTTACTAAAAGCGGATGGGGCTGAAATGTCTAATAGGTATGGTTGAACGCTTTTAGCTCTAGTCGCAGACTGACTGTTGGTCATGCTTAACCACTTGCTGCTTTTAGAACTGCAACTTTGTTCTAGCAGGTAATTATAGCGACAGTCTAGCAAGTAACTATAGCAACAGTCTATTAGGTAACTATGGCGACAGTCTAGCAGGTAACTATAGCAAGTCTATCAGGTAACTATGGCGACAGTCTAGCAGGTAACTATAGCAAGTCTATCAGGTAACTATGGCGACAGTCTAGCAGGTAACTATAGCAAGTCTATCAGGTAACTATAACAAGTCTATCAGGTAACTATGGCGACAATCTAGCAGGTAACAATGGCAACAGTCTATCAGGTAACTATGGCAACAGTCTAGCAGGTAACTATGGCAACAGTCTAGCAGGTAACTATAGCAACAGTCTATCAGGTAACTATGGTGACAGTCTAGCAGGTAACTATAGCGACAATCTAGCAGGTAACTATAGCGACAATCTAGCAGGTAACAATGGCAACAGTCTATCAGGTAACTATGGTGACAGTCTAGCAGGTAACTATAGCGACAATCTAGCAGGTAACAATGGCAACAGTCTATCAGGTAACTATGGCAACAGTCTAGCAGGTAACTATGGCAACAGTCTAGCAGGTAACTATAGCGACAATCTAGCAGGTAACAATGGCAACAGTCTATCAGGTAACTATGGTGACAGTCTAGCAGGTAACTATAGCGACAATCTAGCAGGTAACAATGGCAACAGTCTATCAGGTAACTATGGCAACAGTCTAGCAGGTAACTATGGCAACAGTCTAGCAGGTAACTATGGCAACAGTCTAGCAGGTAACTATGGCAACAGTCTAGCAGGTAACTATGGCAACAGTCTAGCAGGTAACTATGGCAACAGTCTAGCAGGTAACTATAGCGACAATCTAGCAGGTAACAATGGCAACAGTCTAGCAGGTAACTATAGCGACAATCTAGCAGGTAACTATAGCGACAATCTAGCAGGTAACAATGGCAACAGTCTATCAGGTAACTATGGTGACAGTCTAGCAGGTAACTATAGCGACAATCTAGCAGGTAACAATGGCAACAGTCTATCAGGTAACTATGGCAACAGTCTAGCAGGTAACTATGGCAACAGTCTAGCAGGTAACTATAGCGACAATCTAGCAGGTAACAATGGCAACAGTCTATCAGGTAACTATGGTGACAGTCTAGCAGGTAACTATAGCGACAATCTAGCAGGTAACAATGGCAACAGTCTATCAGGTAACTATGGCAACAGTCTAGCAGGTAACTATGGCAACAGTCTAGCAGGTAACTATGGCAACAGTCTAGCAGGTAACTATAGCGACAATCTAGCAGGTAACAATGGCAACAGTCTAGCAGGTAACTATAGCGACAATCTAGCAGGTAACTATAGCGACAATCTAGCAGGTAACAATGGCAACAGTCTAGCAGGTAACTATGGCAACAGTCTAGCAAGTTTCCTAGCGACATAAATTGACCCTACATTTCAACGTGCGGCGTACATTAACTTTCTAAAGAAACTTACATTCGAGCATCTATCCAAAAGGTGCGATCAGTGAAATTACAAGCATAAAAGAGTCTTTAAGCCCGAGATGCATTAGGCAAAGCATTTCTTACAGACGACATGACCTTCCACTGACCCCTGCTGGTGTGACTGCCATGGCGCTGGGTATAGACCGCATGGCTGAGTCAACACGGTTCTGTTGTAGGATCTATCATCTACGCTACTTTTTATTACTCGCGTGTCAACATTAATTCACTCTCCATCTCGCTCTCAACCTGGTTCTCTGCTCTATTTAGACAGAGGCTTAAGTTTCTTTCCAAAGCGATTTCTTTACAATTGCAATTTGCATTATTTCTGACAGATCATGCACGCATTATATTGTACTTTTATCAAACTGCCTATCAGGTTTGGTAAATAGACACCAGGTGTTTCACTCTCTTGCTGACAGTCCAACAGGTGACACAGCTGACTAACACAGGTAACTTACTGACAGTCCAACAGGTGACACAGCTGACTAACACAGGTAACTTACTGACAGTCCAACAGGTGACACAGCTGACTAACACAGGTAACTTACTGACAGTCCAACAGGTGACACAGCTGACTAACATAGGTAACTTACTGACAGTCCAACAGGTGACACAGCTGACTAACACAGGTAACTTACTGACAGTCCAACAGGTGACACAGCTGACTAACATAGGTAACTTACTGACAGTCCAACAGGTGAAACTGCTGACTAACATAGGTAACTTACTGACAGTCCAACAGGTGAAACTGCTGACTAACACAGGTAACTTACTGACAGTCCAACAGGTGACACAGCTGACTAACACAGGTAACTTGCTGACAGTCCAACAGGTGACACAGCTGACTAACACAGGTAACTTACTGACAGTCCAACAGGTGACACAGCTGACTAACACAGGTAACTTACTGACAGTCCAACAGGTGACACAGCTGACTAACATAGGTAACTTACTGACAGTCCAACAGGTGACACAGCTGACTAACACAGGTAACTTACTGACAGTCCAACAGGTGACACAGCTGACTAACACAGGTAACTTACTGACAGTCCAACAGGTGACACAGCTGACTAACACAGGTAACTTACTGACAGTCCAACAGGTGACACAGCTGACTAACACAGGTAACTTACTGACAGTCCAACAGGTGACACAGCTGACTAACACAGGTAACTTACTGACAGTCCAACAGGTGACACAGCTGACTAACACAGGTAACTTACTGACAGTCCAACAGGTGACACAGCTGACTAACATAGGTAACTTACTGACAGTCCAACAGGTGAAACTGCTGACTAACATAGGTAACTTACTGACAGTCCAACAGGTGAAACTGCTGACTAACACAGGTAACTTACTGACAGTCCAACAGGTGACACAGCTGACTAACACAGGTAACTTACTGACAGTCCAACAGGTGACACAGCTGACTAACACAGGTAACTTACTGACAGTCCAACAGGTGACACAGCTGACTAACACAGGTAACTTACTGACAGTCCAACAGGTGAAACTGCGTCATCCATTCCTACCTTCCTACTCTCTTGTACAGCTTGTAATTCAGGATTTTCAAACAGGTACTCGTAGGTACCTGCAGTTTCGCTCTGCTTTAACAACCAGCAGAAAAACATTTCCTTTCCTTTATTCCGTTTTAATTTGATTTCCCAATACTTTGGGGAGTTGAGCCTTGCTTTGTATTCCAATCACATTTCCGTGTTCCAGTGAGACTGCTTCCTGATTAAAAAAGCATTGAGAAATTACACAAAATCAAAATCTCTTTTAAAGATAAATGTTGACCATTAGTACAATTGGATTGATTTCAAAGTGTGTGACTGAGCCAAGGGGGCCGTAGCCCAGCGGTCTAGCGCAGGCTCTGGTGTGCCAGCGGCCCAGGCTCGATTCCAAGTGCAGTCACATTAATTTGGGGCTGAATTGGAATCTCGGCTTGGCTCTGCTCGTGCAATTAACGGCCTTGAGAGCCAACCCCCCAAGGCGCAGTGAAGTGTACATGCCTACCGATAAAAAAGTTAGGGCCGCTGTACACTCCTGTGTGAGTGTGTGCCTGCGTACGTATCCGCGCGCTTGTGTGCCTGCTCAGGGGAGTCGGCGGAATGGGCAGCAATGCCTCTCGCCGGTTGTGTGCCTATGTCCCTTAAGTGCGCCAGGGTGCACACAACCCCCTGCCTCTAATAAAAAAGTGTGACTGAGGCATTAGAATTCAGCTGCTAATGAGCCATTAGAATCCAGCTGTGACTGATCCATTAGAATTCAGCTGTGAATGAGCCATTAGAATTCAGCTGCTAATGATCCATTAGAATCCAGCTGTGACTGATCCATTAGAATTCAGCTGTGACTGAGGCATTAGAATTCAGCTGCTAATGATCCATTAGAATCCAGCTGTGACTGATCCATTAGAATTCAGCTGTGACTGAGGCATTAGAATTCAGCTGCTAATGATCCATTAGAATCCAGCTGTGACTGATCCATTAGAATTCAGCTGTGACTGATCCATTAGAATTCAGCTGCTAATGATCCATTAGAATCCAGCTGTGACTGATCCATTAGAATTCAGCTGTGACTGAGGCATTAGAATTCAGCTGCTAATGATCCATTAGAATTCAGCTGTGACTGATCCATTAGAATTCAGCTGCTAATGATCCATTCGAATCCAGCTGTGACTGATCCATTAGAATTCAGCTGTGACTGAGGCATTAGAATTCAGCTGCTAATGATCCATTAGAATTCAGCTGTGACTGATCCATTAGAATTCAGCTGCTAATGATCCATTAGAATCCAGCTGTGACTGATCCATTAGAATTCAGCTGTGACTGAGGCATTAGAATTCAGCTGCTAATGATCCATTAGAATCCAGCTGTGACTGAGCCATTAGAATTCAACTAGTCGAACTTACAAAAATGAGGGTTCGGTGCACGCAGCAGGCAAGAGACGAACTTCCCAGACTAATGTAGTTCGTAAATCCTCAACCGACAGAATTCTCATTGAAAGAGGCGAAACGCACAGAACGCATGCAGCTGCCGAGTCATAGGCAGGCTAATTACCTCAGTCATAGTTCTTTTTTGAACTCATTGAACTGCAAAATCTGCAGTCCTTAATTAACTATAGAGACATTACTCGGGCATAAATTAAGATCGTATATGATTATCTAAGCTAGCTTTCAGAGGTTTAAGAGCTAGTTTGGAGAGCTTCTTTGCTTAAAACTGACTTACGTGGGAGTATGACAAGTTTGGCGCCAATTCAAATCAAGAACATCGCGATATATAAAGACAGTGTTTCAAGCTGCTTGAGAAACTTTAAGTTGACAGTTTTAATTAGGACACAACAGAATGGAAATTAGGGGTTTTACAGTTTTTCAGAAATGAATGAGATTTTATCATGGACTATTGGGTCACTGAGTTTATGAGTTATTAAATATAAAAAGCGTCAAAAAATGTAAAATCAACATTCAAGCAACACCCATTGAAGACTAGCAGCTTCATCTGCTCTGGAAAATTCTAGTTTTCTATGGCCTGAATTATCATTTTTTGATAATTCAGATAAGCGCCTTCCTGACACTCATTTCAGCGCCTTCCTGACACTCAATTTAGCGCCTTCCTGATACTTTTTGGGACTTCCTGACACTCACTTTAGCGCCTTCCTGACACTCATTTAAGCGCCTTCCTGACACTCATTTTAGCGCCTTCCTGACACTCATTTTAGCGCCTTCCTGACACCCATTTTAGCGCCTTCCTACCTTCAATGATAATTGAAATTGTGGGTTCCTATTTTATCCACACTTTAAAAGAACCGCTCGTATTGTCTCGCCTAGAAGTCGCTGATTCAAATTCTTTGCTCAACTTCGCCAGCTGTCGGCATCAGCGCCAACCGATTCGAGGTGGCAACCAGCTGCACTGTTTCCACCGCGCCATTTCCCGGCAGAGACGCCCGCCGCTGAGGCTGCAGGTACTGCTGGGGCAGCTGGCACTGGGGCAGGCGGTACACTCGGTGGCTGCCGTTCTGCGGCACGCGGAGCCAAGCCATCGGCGCCGCCTCCGCCGGCTGCTGCGGCCGTCTGGGAACAGCCCGGCCGCGGCGCTGATCGCGCAGGCAGCGGCCGCAGACGGCCCGACGGAATTCCCGCCGGAATCGAGCCCCGGACGCGCAGTAGAGATAGAAATTGACCACGTGATTGGTGTACATCACCATCTCGGCGACAGCGTCGGCCAGGTGGTAGCGGGCAATTCTGGCGTGATCGGCCGAGCCCGGCAGGTCGCCCAGGATGATTGACAGCTTGAGCACGGCGATCGGCCCGGTGCACAGCAGGTAAGACGCGGAAATGACAATGAGCATCAGAGTCACCAGGCGGGTTGGAATCTTCGCGACTGCCGTTGTGGTTGCTGCGCCTCCGGCCTCAGCTGCGCGAGGTCCGACGACCGCTGACAGTAGGCTGGCGCTCCGGTCCTGCTGGCTGCCGCCGACGCCGCCGCCGCCACCGCCGCTCATGAGCGACTTGGCTCGCTTCACCTGCACAATCATGACGGTGTTCATTGCCAGGATCACGGTGAACGGGATGAGCAAGAAGGCCACGGTGTCGGTCCAGTACACGGCGTAGCCCAGGCCCAACTCCGGGCGGAGGTCGCAGTCGCTGTAGTTGTAAGTCAGGCCGTCCTGCGGTGCGGGGCAAGGGGCATTGTTAGCTTGCAAATCATGCTGTCGCCTGATCCCTGAGCATGACGTCTCCAAAATCTGAACTCTAAATTAGCTGATTAGGACAAATTATCCCAAAGCACAGAAGAACAAGAAACTTTACTTGTTGCCGATATTAGGGCTTAGGTTAGGGTTGAGGAAGTAGGATAGGTTAGGATTGAGGAATTAGGGTAGATTAGAGTTTAGGAATTAGGGTAGATTAGGATTTAGGTATTAGGGTAGGTTAGGATTGAGGAATTAGGGTAGGTTAGGGTTTAGGAATTAGGATAGATTAGGATTGAGGTATTAGGATAGGTTAGTGTTTAGGAATTAGGATAGATTAGGATTGAGGTATTAGGGTAGATTAGGATTGAGGAATTAGGATAGGTTAGGGTTTAGGAATTAGGATAGATTAGGATTGATGTATTAGGATAGGTTAGGGTTTAGGAAATAGGATAGATTAGGATTGAGGTATTAGGATAGGTTAGGGTTTAGGAATTAGGATAGATTAGGATTGAGGTATTAGGATAGGTTAGGGTTTGGGAATTAGGGTAGATTAGGATTTAGGAATTAGGATAAGTTAGGGTTTAGGAATTAGGATAGATTAGGATTGAGGTATTAGGATAGGTTAGGGTTTGGGAATTAGGGTAGATTAGGATTTAGGTATTAGGATAGGTTAGGGTTTAGGAATTAGGATAGATTAGGATTGAGGTATTAGGATAGGTTAGGGTTTAGGGATTGAGGTATTAGGATAAGTTAGGGTTTAGGAATTAGGGTAGGTTAGGGTTTAGGAATTAGGATAGATTAGGATTGAGGTATTAGGGTAGGTTAGGATTGAGGAATTAGGGTAGGTTAGGGTTTAGGAATTAGGATAGATTAGGATTGAGGTATTAGGGTAGATTAGGATTGAGGTATTAGGATAGGTTAGGGTTTAGGAATTAGGGTAGGTTAGGATTGGCCTGACAATGAGAAGGCGACAGGGCTAGGCTGTCCACTCCATGTGAGTGTGTACCGTGTTAGTCTGCTTCAGAGCATTGGCGTGACTGCTCGCCTCCAAGCTGTCTGCGACTCAACTGCCCGAAGAGTCCCCCCAAGGCAGCTCACCGTGACATTGACGCTCTTCCTCGCCAAGCCCAGCGTCCACAGCCAGTGCGTGTTAAAGACGGCGTCGAGGCAGAAGATGGCGGCGATGCTCAGTTTTACTCGGCGCGACCTCCCAGAGGCGGCGTTGGCCCTCAGCGGGCAGGCGATGACGCAGAATCGTTCGGTTGTCATGGCAACAATGAGCCACACGGAAGCGTAGCTGCAGCAGAACTGCGTATAGAAGATCATCTTGCAGCTGACGGCGCTCCAGGTGTCCGGCCGAAAGCCGAAGGCCTCCTTGAGCCATTTCCAGAGCAGGCCAGTCAGCAGCACGGCCTGGTCAGTGACGGCCAGCATGAGCAGGTAACGGTACACCGGAGTGCGACCGCAGCGACTCCGCAGCACGTGGATGCCGAGACAGTTGCCGACAGTGCCTACTAGCAGGAGCAAAGGCGGCAGCCAGCATTTCACCTGCTTGCCAGCCCTGTAGGCTGGGAAATTGTCGTAGAAGTATTGCTCGTACGGGTAGATGTGCATCCTGACAGGCTTCCGGTGAGTCTGCGGACAGTGTTCGGGATAGTGAAGATTTTTAGTGCTTTGGCAACGACCTCCTAAGCCTCTTAGATGCACATGTCCTGCAGCGGCTGGTGTGGGTCTCTGGTTAATCATCAGTGATCAAGTTTTGGCGGCCATTATTGCGCCTTCCTGACACTCATTTTGGCGCCTTCCTGACACTTATTTCAGTGTCTACCTGACCTTCAGTTCAGTGTATACCTGACCTTCATTTCAGTGTCTACCTGACCTTCATTTCAATGTCTCCCTGACCTTCATTTCAGTGTCTCCCTGACACTTATTTCAGTGTCTACCTGACCTTCATTTCAGTGTCTACCTGACCTTCAGTTCAGTGTCTACCTGACCTTCATTTCAGTGTCTACCTGACCTTCAGTTCAGTGTCTACCTGACCTTCAGTTCAGTGTCTACCTGACCTTCATTTCAGTGTCTCCCTGACCTTCATTTCAATGTTTCCCTGACCTTCATTTCAATGTCTACCTGACCTTCATTTCAGTGTCTCGCTGACCTTCATTTCAGTGTCTACCTGACCTTCAGTTCAGTGTCTACCTGACCTTCAGTTCCGTGTCTACCTGACACTCATTTTGGCGCCTTCCTGACACGGAGTCTGTCTAAAAGCGGCTGATCTGATGAGGGCACGGCAGAAAACGTCAGAAAAGTCACAAGAGTCAGGCTAAGAGTAGAATTCAAACAAGAGCTGCAGGCACCCCGTGAAGCACAATTCACTTCACAATTCAGAGCAACCAAGCAAATATGAGAATCTTCAGCCTCCACATCTCTTTAAAACAAAATTCCTGAAACAGTGTTTCTCCCCACCTGCCTAAGGCAGATTGGAGTTGTTTAGAAAGAGGATTAACGATTATAACAAGGCTAAGCTGGGGTATAATCCGTTCGAATGCCCAGGCACGCTAATTCTTTTTCAATTTTTTTGTTTTAAGCTAAAATATAATTTTGCTTTCTAACGACCTTTTCAAGTTTCTAAATTCTTTCGCGCTCGCTGACTGATGGCTGATAAGTAAAAGAACTGGCAAAATGTTACATTTTTACTGCTCCTAGAGTACTCGGCAGCCTTCTATGATCCTTCCGAGTTCCCATTCCAATCCCACAGACTTCCCATTCCAATTCTTTTGACTTCCCATTCCAATCCCTCAGACTTCCCATTCCAATCCTTCTGACTTCTCATTCCAATCCTTCTGATTTTCCATTCCAATTCTTCCAACTTCCCATTCCAATCCTTCCGACTTCTCATTCCAATCCTTCTGAATTCCCATTCCAATCTTTCTGATTTCCCATTCCAATCCTTCTGATTTCCCATTCCAATCCTTCTGATTTCCCATTCCAATCCTTCTGAATTCCCATTCCAATCCTTCTGAATTCCCATTCCAATCTTTCTGATTTCCCATTCCAATCCTTCTGATTTCCCATTCCAATCCCTCTGACTTCTCATTCCAATTCTTCCGACTTCCCATTCCAATCCCTCAGACTTCTCATTCCAATCCTTCAGAGTTCCCATTCCAATCCCTCTGACTTCTCATTCCAATCCCTCTGACTTCTAATTCCAATCCCTCTGACTTCTCATTCCAATCCCTCTGACTTCTAATTCCAATCCCTGACTTCTCATTCCAATCCCTCTGACTTCTCATTCCAATCCTTCTGACTTCTCATTCCAATCCTTCAGAGTTCCCATTCCAATCCCTCTGACTTCTCATTCCAATCCTTCAGAGTTCCCATTCCAATCCCTCTGACTTCCCATTCCAATCCTTCAGAGTTCCCATTCCAATCCTTCAGAGTTCCCATTCCAATCCTTCCGACTCAGTCGGATCAGTTTTTCTTCCAACTTCCCATTCCAAACCCTCAAAGTTCCCATTCCAATCCATAGATAAGTTGAGGCCCCCGAATCATTTTGCAATTCTTCTAATTTTTTATGAGTTTCTTTTCTTTTCCGCATTCTCACGAAATGAAAGAATTTTCACAAAGGCGGAAGACTCAGTCAGAGGCGGGTTGGTATCATATATCTCTGATATCCTGATTGCGTGCCAGGCTGAAGACCTTCCAGTGCGTGCGCGAGATCCTCAATTATGATAACCGGGGTGCCCCGGGTTCAATCACAAGCTCCAGTCAGATTAAAGGGCATAAAAGCATTTTTTGTAAGGAACAGTCCTGTCTTTTAGAAAGTCATTTATCTGTTGGACAGCGAGGGGTGTCCAAAAAAGCATTGACAATCACTCCTATGGATAATATTAATATCTCATAAATAGACCCATAAAACTGATGTAGTTTTAAATCGATAGATCTATATTTTAGCTTCAATAAATTATAATCGTACAAACGTATGGTTTTGACTATAAATTTCTAAAAAGAAATCATCAAAGTACCACCTGAGAAAGTCTGTCTGGGGGGTGGGTGCCTGTGTGCGTCTGTCTAGGGGGTGGGGTGGGTGCCTGTGTGCGTCTGTCTAGGGGTGGGTGCCTGTATGCGTCTGTCTAGGGGTAGGTGCCTGTGTGCGTCTGTCTAGGGGGTGGGGTGGGTGCCTGTGTGCGTCTGTCTAGGGGGGTGGGTGCCTGTGTGCGTCTGTCTAGGGGTGGGTGCCTGTATGCGTCTGTCTAGGGGTAGGTGCCTGTGTGCGTCTGTCTAGGGGGTGGGGTGGGTGCCTGTGTGCGTCTGTCTAGGGGTAGGTGCCTGTGTGCGTCTGTCTAGGGGGTGGGGTGGGTGCCTGTGTGCGTCTGTCTGGAGGGGGGTGGGTGCCTGTGTGCGTCTGTCTGGGGGGGGTGGGTGCCTGTGTGCGTCTGTCTGGGGGGAGGGGGTGGGTGCCGGTGTGCACAGACGGTCTGGGGGGTGGGGGTGGGTGCCTGTGTGCGTCTGTCTGGGGGGTGGGTGCCTGTGTGCGTCTGTCTGGGGGGAGGGGGTGGGTGCCGGTTAGCGCAGACGGTCTGGGGGTGGGGGTGGGTGCTGGTGTGCGTCAGTGGGGGGGATGGGTGCTGGTGTGCGTCAGTGGGGGGTGGGTGCCTATGTGCGTCTGTCTGGGTTTGGGGGTTGCCTGTGTGCGTCTGTCTCCGGGTGGGTGCCTGTGTGCGTCTGTCTGGGTTTGGGGGTTGCCTGTGTGCGTCTGTCTGCAGGGGTGCGGGTGCCTGTGTGCGTCTGTCTCCGGGTGGGTGGCTGCCGGTGTGCGTCTGTCTGGGGGGTGCCTTTTTAGCCCCTGTATTGTGCCCGCCTCGCCTTGTCTCGCTTCTCTGGCTTAAGTGCCAGTTTTTTAACTCTGCTTTTAACCCCCCCTTTACTCGCCATCACAACTACTAGTTTTTTTCGCTTCATTGGCCTATCGCCTATATTCGCAAATATAATTGCGTTATATACAATACATATCCATACAGGACAGTATAATGTTTTTGTGCGCCTGCAATTGCTGTCTCTCTGCCTTCTCCCTCTGATCTAAAAAAACAAATATATATATATATATATATTTTTTGCCACAGAAAAAAGTAGATAAGCACATTTTTGTTGAGTGACACAACTAGTTAGTCTATAGTATCGATAGTGCCTCATCCCAGACACCCAGGAGGACAAGGGTTAACCAGGCGGAGCCGGCCCTGCTCAATCCAGGCAATGCAAATTCACTAAATAAAGAAAACCCATTAACCAAACCCTTGACTTGGCCACCTGCTCTAGGAGGGGTCTCTCATAATCAGGATTATTTTGCATCTCTCTGAGAATGTCTATAGCATTGCTCGTAAGCTTGTAATTCCTTCTATGGACTGCGGTGAATTCCCAGATGAGTTAGCACTGTTTTAATCAGTTCTTCGGTAACTATAATAGAATCCACCTCTGTGCTCAGTTTTTTAGTTTTTCTTGTAAACTAGCTAGAAGCGGTTTGTGCCTGTTGTGAACAGACGGAGCGGTTCGACTTCAAAAAAAGTTGGAAAGGGGGGAAGGCCAGATGAGAATGAATTAAAAACTCATTTGGTTTTGCAAACGGAAGCCATGGGAACAAGGATGAAAAGGAAGAATAAAAAGCATTGATTTGTTTTCAAACTGCAAATATTTTTAGTTTGAGAAGTAGAGATTTAGGAGTGAGATCGGCAGAGACTTAGGGGTGAGATAGACAGAGATTTAGGGATGAGATAGGAAGAGATTTAAGAGTGAGATAGGAAGGATTTAGGTATGAGATAGGAAGAGATTTAGGGATGAGGTAGGAAGAGATTTAGGAGTGAGATAGGAAGAGATTTAGGGATGAGGTAGGAAGAGATTTAAAATTGAGATAGACAGAGGTTAAGGGATGAGATAGGATGAGATTTAGAGGAGATAGGAAGAGATTTAGGTGTTGAGATAGGAAGAGATTTAGGTGTGAGATAGAAAGAGATTTAGGGATGAGGTAGGAAGAGATTTAAACTTGAGATAGACAGAGGTTAAGGGATGAGATAGGATGAGATTTAGATGAGATAGGAAGAGATTTAGGAGTGAGATAGGATAAGATATATGGCCAGATAGTAGACATTTAGAAGTGAGATAGGATGAGACTTGTTAGTGAGATAGGATGAGGTTTGGGAGTGAGATAGGCAGAGATTTAGGGGTGAGATAGAGATTTAGAAGTGAGATAGGATGAGATTTAGGGGTGAGATAGGCTGAGATTTAGCAGTGAGATAGAAAGAGATTTTGGGGTGGATAGGAGCTAGAAAAAATGAATATTTAGGGATGGGAGCTGCATGAATTTCGGGTCCTTAGCTAGGGTTAAATCTATGCTAAAATAAGATAGTCATCAATATGTTGTGTCTCGGCTAACATCACAGAATGAACTTTTTACTACTTGGCTAGCGAAGACTCAGCCCGTGTTCGTATCCGCCTCTAACTCTTACCTAGTCGTCAAGAAAATCCTTAGATGATGCGTAGTAGCGGCAGTGACTGTGGCGGCTGAGCTGATGATCTCAGATGGGTTTCAAGTTACAGTCGATGTCTGCAGGCGTCAGGCGTGACAGCTGTGGCCAGTGTATGCGATCCGGCAGTGTGGCATGGATAAGGGATGGTTATTTTTGGGATTTGATAAATTATAGAGGCAGCGGCGAATGAAGGAAAGCGAGGGTGAGTGGCTGGGGGAATGAGCCCGAGTCAGCCAATGGGAGCATCTGTGAATTTGCCATCGGAAAGTTGGGGAATCATGGAGTGAGGATTTGGGAGGTGGGAATCGGGGAATGGGGAATCGGGGAATGGGGAATCTGGAAGTGGAAAATAGGGGAATGGGGAATCGGGAAGTGGGGAATCGGGGAATAGGGAATCGGGGAATGGGGAATCAGGGAATGGGGAATCGGGGAATGGGGAATCGGGGAATGGGGAATCGGGGAATGGGGAATCGGGAAGTGGGGAATCGGGAAGTGGGGAATCGGGGAGTGAGGAATCGGGGAGTAGGGAATCGGGAATAGGGAATCGGGAAATGGGAAATCGTGGAATGGGGAATCGGAAAGTGGGGATCGGGGAATGGGGAATCGGGGAATGGGGAATCGGGGAATGGGAAATCCGGGAATGTGGAATCGGGATGTGAGGAATCGGGAAATGGGGAATCGGGGAATGTTAAATCCGGGAATGGGGAATCGGGGAATGGGAAATCCGGGAATGGGGAATCGGGATGTGAGGAATCGGGGAATGGGGAATGGGGATGAGAGGAATCGAGGAATGGGGAATCAGGATGTGAGGAATCTGGGAATGGGAAATTGGGAAGTGGGGAATCAGGAAGTGGGGAATCAGGGAATGGGAATCAATGAAAGGGGAATCGAGAACTGGGATTTGTGGAATGGTGAATCTGGAAGTGGGGAATCGGGAAGTGGGGAATCGGGGAGTGGGGAATCGGGGAGTAGGCAATCGGGGAGTGGGGAATCGGGGAGTGGGGAATCGGGGAGTGGGGAATCGGAGAGTGGGGAATCGGGGAGTGGGGAATCGGGGAATGGGAAATCAGGGAATGGGGAACGGGGATGTGAGGAATCGGGAATGGGGAATGGGGATGTGAGGAATCGGGGAATGGGGAATCGGGGAACGGGGAATCGGGGAGTGGGGAATCGGGGAGTGGGGAATCGGGGAATGGGAAATCAGGGAATGGGGAATGGGGATGTGAGGAATCGGGGAATGGGGAATGGGGATGTGAGGAATCGGGGAATGGGGAATCGGGGAACGGGGAATCGGGGAGTGGGGAATCGGGGAGTGGGGAATCGGGAGTGGGGAATTGGGGAGTGGGGAATCGGGGAGTAGGGAATCGGAGAGTAGGGAATCGGGGAGTGGGGTATCGGGGAGTGGGGAATCGGGGAGTGGGGAATCGGGGAGTGGGGAATCGGGGAATGGGAAATCAGGGAATGGGGAATGGGGATGAGAGGAATCGGGGAATGGGGAATCGGGAATGGGGAATGGGGATGTGAGGAATCGGGGAATCGGGAATCGGGATGTGAGGAATCGGGAAGTGGGGAATCGAGGCATGGGGAATCGGGGAATGGGAAATCAGGGAGTGGGGAATCGGGGAATGGGAAATCAGGGAATGGGGAATCGGGGAATGGGAAATCCGGGAATGGGGAATCGGGATGAGAGGAATCGGGGAATGGGGAATCGAGGAATGGGGAATCGGGAAGTGGGAAATCGGGGCATGGGGAATCGGGGAATGGGGAATCGGGGAATGGGGAATCGGGAAGTGGGAAATCGGGGCATGGGGAATCGGGGAATGGGGAATCGGGGAATGGGGAATCGGGAAGTGGGGAATCAGGGAATGGGGAATCGGGGAATGGGGAATCGGGAAGTGGGGAATCAGGGAATGGGGAATCAGGGAAAGGGGAATCGGGAACTGGGATTTGGGGAATGGGGAATCTGGAAGTGGGGAATCGGGGAGTGGGGAATCGGGGAATGGGGAATCGGGAAGTGGGGAAATCGGGAAGTGAGGAATCAAAGTGGGAAGCTGAGAACGGATAATGGGAAGTGGAAGATTCGAAGGTTGAAATATGCGATTTCAATTGCCTAAATAGGAAGCAGGTTGTTCGCTTCCAGTATCAAAAACTGATGCGTGTGCCGGCCTAAAACAGAGAGAGCCGACTGGCTGAGCTTTCATCCACGATGAGGCTGCAGAGGTGAACATGTATCAATTCAAATTGATTTGATTGACAAAACAATTTTTTCGATCCACAAAGGTTGGAAAAATCATTTTATTTTTAGAACTGCAGAACTCTTCGAAATCAGGGAGGAGCAAAAGGGTGATGTTTCTCTAGGCGTAACAGTTTGCAAAGCTTTTGCAATCGATTTTGGGGGACAATAAGTCTCAGCGTAGCTTTTATCGAAAACCATTTGCTGGGAAGCAATGTCATCTGTACTATTGATATATTAAAACTTCTGTCTGATGAGACGGACCAATGAAATATTTTATTTCCGGGAGGGCTGCAGGTGAAATCCTTCCACAATCGTTGCTGAGGCAGTTCTGCCCATTCCGCTGAATCCTGAGCACATACAAGCGGGCCAATAATGTACACAGGCACGCACTCATGCACTCGCTCACACAGGGTGTTCCGCGGCTCTGACTTTCAAATCGTCAGGCATGTACAGTCTCTTCCTCATGCCTCCATGACAGACAGACAGACAGACAGACAGACAGACAGACAGACAGACAGACAGACAGACAGACAGACAGACAGACAGACAGACAGACAGACAGACATTAAGACAGACAGACAGACAGACAGACAGACAGACAGACAGACAGACAGACAGACAGACAGACAGACAGACAGACAGACAGACAGACAGACAGACAGACAGACAGAAAGACAGACAGACAGACAGACAGACAGACAGACAGACAGACAGACAGACAGACAGACAGAAAGACAGACAGACAGACAGACAGACAGACAGACAGACAGACAGACAGACGAAATATCCTGGACGCAGTTAATTCTTGGACACAGACCCCTTGGTGCTTATCACCCTCCTATATAATTATTCCTCAAAGCTTTCCCTTTTGTTCTCAAATCCCACTTAGAGTTCAGTTCGCACGCGGAAGCACCGCATCTGCGCTCTCTAAGGACAGGATTTCGCCTCCACAAGCTCTTACTCTCTCCAACATTTTCATTACTTATTTGTTTAGCTTCTCGCCACGTGTCACCTGACACTACACGGACACGCCGGCCCCCGCAGGCAGTCGAAACTTTCTGTGTGGGCGGTCTGCTTTTTGTCTTCTTTTTCCACGAAAAAATCTGAATTCCTGCCCTTGCAGCTGAAATGTTTTTATACCCGTCCTTAGCTGGAAAACTTAAGCTATTGAAGACTTGCTTTTCATTGTCTATGGCCCAAAAGACGCTGTTTACCTGTTCACTGCGGCAAAAATATGAAACATTTTTGTCAGAAAATTTTCCTTATTGTGTTGCCGTTTCTGATTGAACTCTACTGTCTACTCAAACAGGCCAAGAAATTTAAGGGTCAGAGATGAGCCATCGTTCCAGCGATTGCATTTGTTGTTTCTGGCATTGTGAACCGTTGTTAATTAATACATTAATTCAGTTGCCGATCATTAAGTCCACACCTGAACGTGACCTCTTCAATGGGGCCCCGTTCCACCGCACCGTTCGCCAGGTGGAAAGTCTGACTGAGAGCCTATGGAACTGCGGTGCAAATTGTCAGGCTGCTCACAGCATCATCCATGGGCCTGTTGTACCGCGTGACCTGGTCTGGCATAGCTGGTGTCACTTTGTTTGCGGCTGGACTCGTAAAGACTTATCTTAAATTAGTATCCAAGGCGACGACTTCCAGTATTTACTTAAATCAGCTTTAAATTAAGAGTTTAAAAATCCCCCCACTCATCAAGTCACTTGTCACTTGTCACAATCTTAGCACTTGCCACTTGTCACAATCTTGTCACTTGTCACTTGTCACAATCTTAGCACTTGTCACTAGTCACAATCTTGTCACTTGTCACTAGTTAGTCACAATCTTGTCACTATATTAACACTAGACACAATCTTGTCACTTGTGACTAGCCACAATCTTGTCACTTGTCACTTGTCACAATATTGTCATTTGTCACTAGTTAGTCACAATCTTGTCACAATATTAACACTTGACACAATCTTGTAACCTGTCCCTAGACACAATCCAATGATCGGGATAAAAGCTACACAGGAATTTCGGGAAAGTGGTCACGTTTTCTTCCTATTGCCCGACGTAAACAAAAAATCTGATGCAACTGAACTGAGACCGACTGGCCAAACCTGGGGGGAAGATTCTCATGACCTGTTTTGAGTTCCCTGGTTTTGTGAAGCCATATTATAGTTGTGACAGGACGTTCCTAACAGGCTGGATGTTTGAGAGCTCTGTGTTGTTTATAAAAAATGTTCTTTAAGCAAAGTCTTTTTTTAGATATGGAAAGAGATAAATTTCCATCTCTTGTCCTTCTTTATCCATTGACGTTGACGTCTGGAAGTTTCAAGCTTCGAACTTGTGAAGTTTTCATACTTCCGTCCCATGATGTTGACTTTTGATCTCAAAGATAAAAGTGAATCCTGATTGAGGTCAAACTACCGATAGAGAGCAGCCCCCCTTGCAATACGAGTACCTCCCTTCGCACAAAAATAGTTTTGACTTGACTTAACCAAGCTTTTCTAAAGCTAAAAAAAATAGTGAGCTTGGCATCTCAGCAATCCCCAATGAGCCTTGGAATCTCTGCAATCCCCCCATGAGCCATGGCATCTCAGCAATCACCACCATGAACCTTGGCATCTCAGCAATCCCCCATGAGCCTTGGCATCTCAGCGATTCCCCCATGAACCTTGGAATCTCAGCAATCCCCCATGAGCCTTGGCATCTCTGCAGTACCCCCGTGAGAGCCTTTATATCTCAGCAATCCTCCATGAGCCTTGGCATCTCAGCAATCCCCACCATGAGCCTTGGAATCTCAGCAATTCCCCATGAGCCTTGGCATCTCAGCAATCCCCACCATGAGCCTTGTCATCTCAGCAATCCCCATGAGCCTTGTCATCTCAGCAATCCTGCAGTTTTTACTTCTCGTAGGTGAAGTTAACGCACTACGCTTCATTACGTTTATTTTAAAAATTTCGGCAATTATTTGAGTCCAGAAAAGATGGAGAATATTAGCTAGCTATCGCGGCAGGTAAAATTAACCAGTGCTGTGAATCCTACAGTACTCGTACGTAACTATTGATATTTGATGTTCAGATGAAAGTTCACTTCTTTTCCGTTTTTCTTTCGCTGCGCAATGACAAAATAGAGTAAGAGTAGATTTTTAATCTACTCAGCAAACAGGCTTCTCAGGTCTCGCATGGCGGCGCAGATGCGGTCTCCAAAGCGTCTGGAGCTCTGAAAAATTGAAAAAGCGAAGCTCTGCATCACATTGTGTTCGATTTATATTGAGCATACTTTACATTTTTTCGATAGCGTTTGTAATGTAGAGATTGCGGATGTGTAGTGTGACGAGATTGCGGATGTGTAGTGTGACGAGATTGCGGATGTGCAGTGTGACGAGATTGCGGATGTGTAGTGTGACGAGATTGCGGATGTGTAGTGTGACGAGATTGCGGATGTGGTGTGAGGAGATTGCGGATGTGGTGTGGCGAGATTTCGGATGTGGTGTGGTGACATTTCGGATGTGGTGTGAGGAGATTGCGGATGTGGTGTGGCGAGATTTCGGATGTGGTGTGGTGACATTTCGGATGTGGTGTGAGGAGATTGCGGATGTGGTGTGGCGAGATTTCGGATGTGGTGTGAGGAGATTGCGGATGTGTAGTGTGACGAGATTGCGGATGTGTAGTATGACGAGATTGCGGATGTGTAGTGTGACGAGATTGCGGATGTGGTGTGAGGAGATTGCGGATGTGGTGTGGCGAGATTTCGGATGTGGTGTGGTGACATTTCGGATGTGGTGTGAGGAGATTGCGGATGTGGTGTGGCGAGATTTCGGATGTGGTGTGAGGAGATTGCGGATGTGTAGTGTGACGAGATTGCGGATGTGGTGTGAGGAGATTGCGGATGTGGTGTGAGGAGATCGCGGATGTGGTGTGAGGAGATCGCGGATGTGTAGTGTGAGGAGATTGCGGATGTGGTGTGAAAAGATTGCGGATGTGGTGTGAGGAGATTGCGGATGTGGTGTGAGAAGATTGCGGATGTGGTGTGAGGAGATCGCGGATGTGGTGTGACAGGCCGCTGCCCCCTTGATGCGCCTACCGTCTGCTGGCAGCTGACCCGGCTGCTGATGTGAAAGAAGATGGTGTCCTCTCCACCGATGATGTACGACACTCCGTAGCCGTCATAAGAGACCGGGCCAAAGCCGCCGCCGCAGGACACGAGCTCCGGATGACGCGTCAGGTCCAGCTTCCCGGTCAGACCATGCGGAGTCTGCGAAGTGGACAGCTTCCACTGGCTCTTCAGTGCCTTATCCAAGAATGGTGAGTAAATCTGGCAGTACTTGGACACCACGTAAAGAGCGAACAGATGTCGGTCAACGCCCCGGCCAGTCATGGCGTCTCGGTACATCGACTGGTGCCGTTCGGCCGCCGCTCGCACCAGGCTGCGGAGCTCGGCGTTCTGAGGGCGCAGACGTGATCATGAGGTGGATGAGTTTCAACTACATGTATTATCGCTTTATCGCTTGAGCGCATTCTAAAGAATGGAGACGGGAAAGAGTAGAGACGGGAGAGAGTATTGGCGGGAGAGAGTAGAGGCGGTAGAGAGTAGAGACGGGAGAGAGTAGAGGCGAGAGAGTAGAGACGGGAGAGAGAGTAGAGACGGGAGAGAGAGTAGAGACGGGAGAGAGTAGAGATGGGAGAGAATAGAGATGGGGGTTTAGAGATTACTTCATACATAAAATCGTAAAATCCTGCTCGCAGTGTGCTCAATGAAGATCCTCTCCGCTTTCTCTCTATACTACTGCCAGTAGAAAAACACGCTAGAAATGCTACAAAACCAGTTCTCACGGTGGCAATTCCAGCCTCGAAGGCGCGCACAAACTTGCAAGACTCGTTGGTGCAGGAGCGAACGGTCTCGGTGCGACCCTCGCGGAACAGACGGGTCATCGACGCCTCGTAGGTGAGGCAGAACTGGCCGCCGCTGTCTCTGAAGTAGGCCAGCTGCAGGGCCAACTGGATGAACGCGTCCGGGCTCATGGAGCAGGCCTTGATGGCGCCCTTGCCGAATGCGTTATGCACTACCAGGTGCAGTTCGACGTCGTTGATGAGGTTGCGAGCAATCTGCAGCTGCTGGTCGATGGTTTCGATGCAGGCCTGTCCGAGATCCCACTGCAGACGGACAGGCGCAGGCAGCTCAGCGGCTGGAGATGAGGACGATCGAACGACGCAGTGACCATCTGAATTGTAGCAGCTGCCGCTCTGGTCATAGAGGATGGTCACCTCCTCCCAGATCTGGCCGAGGATCGGCGCATCAGCCCTACACGGTTTTGCAGATTCAGGTTAAATTTGGTCGTGCTACTACTACTACTACTACTACTACTACTACTACTACTACTACTACTACTACTACTACTACTATACGACTACTACTACTTGTAGCAATATCGTTTCCGACTTACCAGCTATGCTCGGCGTTCAGACCCAGCTAAAAGAATTAAAAAATGGATTTTCCCAGTTAAGTACGTGTGAGAACATACAATTATGAGCAAGCTGATTCCCTTTTCTCGAATCGCAGCCGTGTCACTTTTTAGTTCAATAATTTCAGCGAAACCGAATCCCAAGTTTTATACATCATAACATCTTATACGAGTATACGAGCATACTAAAATGGTTTGTCTGTCCTAATAAAATTCTTCCTAATAAAAAAACACTGCCAGCTGTCAATGCATCAGGCATCAGGCATCAGACGTCGGACATCAGACATCAGACATCAAGGATCAGACATCAGACATCAGACATCAGGCATCAGACATCAAGGATCAGACATCAAGGACCAGACATCAGACATTGGACATCAGACATCAGGAATCAGACATTGGACATCAGACATCAGACATCAAAGATCAGACATCAGACATCAGGCATCAGACATCAGGCATCAGACATCAGACATCAGACATCAGACATCAAGAATCAGGCATCAGACATAAGACATCAAGGATCAGACATCAGACATCAAGGATCAGACATCAGACATCAAGGATCAAGCATCAGATATCAAATACCAGACATCAGGCATAAACCAGACCAGATCAGGCCTCAGGCATCAGACGTTCGCGTGAAACCCTTGCTGGCAAATGCATGTAAATGTACCGCACTCGTACACTCTTAATTCCATGAACTTTCAAAACCCGTAGCTGTAACTCCAGAGAGAAAGCAAGAGTGTGCGGCCTGCAGTAACCATCCGTGATGTGCCAATTCTAAAAAGCGCTCACCCGTCCATTGGCAAAGACGACCATGGTGAAGGACTTGTCAAACCAGCGGTTGCAGCCGTCTCCATGCAACAGCAGCTTGGCGTAGCGATTCAACTTGGCGTCGTCATCCGGGTCGTAGTCGCCCGCCTCGTCGTCCAGCGCCAGCACGAAGGCCGCCTCCTCCAAGGCTTCCAGGCTGGTTTTGTTGACGCCGCGGCTGAAATGGAGCGACCTCGCTCGCGCCCAGGCGCTCCGATTGCCGGCGGTTAGCGCGCCAAGCTGGCGCTCGCCCGGCGCCGGCTCAGACTTGTCGTCGAGGATCTGCTGCAGCTGAGCCTCCAGCTCGTGCGGCTCCAGCCAACGGTTATTGTGACGAAAGTACAGCGCGTAGTACCTGCCGGCGTGGTGCACGGCGATGTGCCCGGTGTCTTTCAGGTGTACAAGGTAGTCGCGCTCCTCCCCAGGCACCCGGGTGGTGGCAAACGCGCGTTCGTACTGCCAGCTGCACAGCGGGACCTGAAATTCAGTGTGATCGAGTTAAGCTAGCATGAGGTCTTATTTTCTGACAGCTCAGCCGCAGCTACTGCGCTATTGCTGGCACCCATTTTACAGCTGGGTGAACTGAAGCAATGCAGAGTTAAGTGCCTTGCTCATGGACACAAATCGTTCCGAGTAGATCGAGGTCGAGATTCGAACCCATGACCTTTCAGTCGTTAGTCCAACGCTCTAACCACTAGGCTACAGCCCCCTTATGAGCTCTACTAAGGTACTACGTAACTACTTCTAATAAACGGCGCCAGCTTAGAGACACTGTGACTCCAGCTTAGAGACACTGTGACTCCAGCTTAGAGACACTGTGACTCCAGCTTAGAGACACTGTGACTCCAGCTTAGAGACACTGTGACTCCAGCTTAGAGACACTGTGACTCCAGCTTAGAGACACTGTGACTCCAGCTTAGAGACACTGTGACTCCAGCTTAGAGACATTGTGACTCCAGCTTAGAGACACTGTGACTCCAGCTTAGAGACACTGTGACTCCAGCTTAGAGACACTGTGACTCCAGCTTAGAGACACTATGACTCCAGCTTAGAGACACTGTGACTCCAGCTTAGAGACACTATGACTCCAGCTTAGAGACACTGTGACTCCAGCTTAGATACAGAAGCTGACTCACCGAATCTCCAGCAAACAGCGGTCGCATCTCCTCCCGGCAGATTCGCCGCCAGCACTGCAGCAGGCCCCAGGTGACGTTGGCCGCTCGGGCCGCCTGAACTCGGGTTGGCTGCACAAACAGACAGTCCATTCCGTAGTAGTTTGAGTTGATCATTATCGGCTCACGACTGTACAGGTAAACGAACTCCTCCCACCAGTCGCTGACATAGTTGGGCGCCCACCAGGACTTCAGGCGCAGGTAGAATTGAAGCTTACGTCCAACGCCAGACTGGGTAATCGGGTGGTGGGTGTTCGCTAAATGTCCTGATCAGTTACAATGATGTCATCTAATTAGTGTTTGCTAAAGGTGAAATTTTGCGACAAATGAAATATGAGCGTATGTAATGAGAAATAGACACAAATCTGACCTTCAAATATTTCCTAAGTTCACTAAGATCAGTGAACTCTGAGACAATACTTAACCAAGGATTACTAGAAGGTGCATCACACTAAGGTACATATTCGCATCAATGAAAAGTACATTGTGTACCTGAAACTCCTTAGCCAGACGGTGCATCTCAACCAGCTCAGTATCGTCCAGCAGTGGCTCCATGGAGGTGAGATAACGCCGCACGCTGTCGCCCAGCGCCGGGACCGGCAACGTCGGCAGCGCTCCCTGGAAGCTGTACAGACCGACACGGCGGTTTCCGCTGCCGGCGCCAACCAGGAGACGCATCGAAGCGGCCCACAGGCGGGTGCGCAGAGACACGGAGCCGCGCGATTCGTACATCCAGCCGTGGTAGGAGAGCAGCAGGCCGATTAGCCACCTGTGCAGCATGGCGGCAGTCAGCCACACGGTAATGCCGATTACCATGTACGACACGTACGTATCGTGCGGTGGAACCACCTTCAGGTACCTGTGTGTGCATGTGTGTTGATTTTTCCTAGCGTTTGAAGCGAGGCTGCATATCACTACTATACTACTGCTACTACTAGTGAAAACAGAAAAACCGGTGAAACCAACCCCCTGTTTCTTCTGTGAATTTCGTCCCGGCATTCGATACATCTCTATCTGTCTGTCTGTCTGTCTGTCTGTCTGTCTGTCTGTCTGTCTGTCTGTCTGTCTCTCTGTAGCATAGGTCGTATAGATTCGATGCTTGACATTGAAGTTATCAAAGTCGCACACTTGTATTTGTCATAGCGGTCATAAATAAAAAATATGCTTCATCGCATGAAGTGGGAAAGTATTTGCAGATCTTTTGTTTTGAAAAGTTTAGAAACAAGGTATAATAATAGACAGACTAAAGAGAGTATGCTACCGCGCACACAAAGAAACTGCATGCTGACATTTTTCAAAAGTCGTCAGTCTACGGTCGCCTCAAGCAGGATAAGATCTAAACAAAAACACGCAAATGATGACAACGGTAGCGACCACACCGAATAGCATCAGGAATCTCTCGATAGCTCGGGCCGCCACGGCCCAGTCCGAATCGACCGAAGCTTTGCCGCTGTCATCTTTGTCCAGCTTGTCCGGAGCGGTACCGCCGGTGCCTGACGGATTCACCCGGCTTCGGCACAGCAGGCGGCCCAGGAAGTTTACTAAGACTGCGCGCGTGCAATTCGACATGCGAGCGTTCGCCGGCCTGAAGTGAAGGCACAGCGTCAGCGAAGTCAGCAGCAGCGACACTGTGGACAGCACCATGGCAGCCGTGATGAACAGGGCGATGGCCGGAAGTTCCGTCGACTTTGGCAATATGCCATCAAGCAGCAGCAGGAATACGGTGTAGCTGAGCACGATGGTGATGCCCAGTCCCAGCTTCTCACCGGACTCAAGAGGCACAAAGTACACAAGCAACTGGAGCAGGGCCAGCAGCAGCAGTGGAATGATGACGTTAACGATGTAATAGGTTGAGACACGTTTTATCTCTATTGACAGTCGGAAAATCTTTGCCGAAAACTCGATTTGGTCTCCAAATATTTTGTACTTCTCCCTTCGCACTTTGGCAGTGACTTTTGTCAAAGTCCATTCGCTGTTTTTTCTATAAATTGCAGTCAAATTGTACTGAAATTTCGGTACCACAGGTCAAACGGAGTCGTTATAATCCATGTCATTCAAGAAAAGGTCAAGATCGCAGATGTGATTGTCGAATGGAAAATCTGCAATGGAATTCAAACTCCCTTCGCCAATAAGCTTTCACTGCAGTCACATTGGGACTAATTGAAGTCAGTCCGACATAGTTCTGCGGCACTAAGGCTTGCTCGTCGCCATTGCCGTTGTCGGGATACCAGGCCTGCGCAGCGTCCCAACGGGTGAAGCCAATGCCACCGAAATCGGCCGGGTTCCAAACTAGTCGCTCCTCCTCTCTGGCTGTCTCGATGTACAGCGCGACTGTGATGCTCTGCTGGGCCGTGTCCACCGACACGATATGGCTGAGCAGGACGTTCAGTGATACGTTGAGTATAGTGGCAGTTCTGTTGATTCTCGGGTAGAGAGTAGGACTGAAGCCGGGAATATTCTTCAGGTGCTGCAGCAAGTTCGCTTCAAAGTCTTTTGTTGCCGAAGCAGTTGCCAAAAGAAACAGCAGCAGGGATGTTGTGAGCGCCAGCATTGCTATTAGTTACCAACTAGAATTTCGTCAGCTCAAGTGACAATGATAGGCTCTACTCAATCATTATATCGCTAACAAAATGTAAATATTTGTGGGATCACGGATCAAATGGATTTTCTGCCTTAAAATTCGTTTCTGTGTGTTATTCTCTCTGTCAACATTCGATCGCATCTAGGCTAATAAGCTGTCATTATAGAGTTAAAAGCATATATGCAGTTGCATTAGTCAATGCTAAGTGAGGGACAAGTTCACTTTTTCAGCCTCTGGCTAATGCGGCTAGTAAAAGTTTCATTGTTTGCATTGAGAGGCCTTTCCTGCAGGTTCTGACATCAATGACCGTTTATTCTGGCTTTTACCCAATATTGCGAGAAACATGATAATAATTATGGCAATGAACCCATTCGGTTGTGGACCCACTGACCTTCGGCGACATCGTCTAATCAGGCAATGCTGCTCGCATTCCCGCTGACTCCTGAGCACAAACAAGTCCACGCGGACATGCAGGCACGCACTCACACACACGCTCACGCAGGGTGTACAGCAGCCCTGACTTTCTAATATCGTCTGGTATGTACAATCTCTGCCCCTATGTTGGCTCTCACGGGGTGAATCCCACGACAACCACTTGCCAATTTTCGTGCCCAACCCGCGCTAAGCCTCAGGTAGACAATCCATGAGCAACATACTGAATGGCCCAATATTTAACTACCGTTACAATGAAGTACCTCCAATAGGTAGACGCTAGAAGCCATTTTCTAGCAGCAGTTTTAAAAGCATACTTAATGTATGCTTTGTGCGCCACTCTATGCGCCAGTGAGCAATTTATCTTAAACTATTCTGAAATAAAAGTTACGAGAAAAATGATCGGGGGTAGCTTTAATTCGTCTAACCCTCGCACACCGCTCCCTCACAATTCATTCCTCAAATTAAGTCTGCAGCGGCGTAGCTGAGTTGCGTCACTCGCAATATTGAGAGACTTTACCTGCACTCCCAAAAGTGGCGACCACAGACGGAATCTTCTGTGATGGCGACTTTTCGGTGTTGCTAAGTATATATCTGAAGCTACGTCGTACATGCACATGGCAACTGAGCCAACAAGCTTAGGTTTAGAGCTATAGCCGTACCAAATACGCTCTGTAGTAATTTAATTAGCTGTTAATTGTAGAAAGTCAGAGAGGGTGCTAAGAATCATCCATTAAAAACTTTGCTGAAGAAACCGTCTGCATCTGGTAGCTACAGCCAACACAAACAAGTTGATGGACTCACCATTGCACCGCTCTGTTGAGAGGTGCCGCAAAGCCAAACGACAGATCGCTGCCCAGCATGGCCGCGGAGATCATGAGCAGCATGACGAGCCACAGGCTGCTCGGCTTGGCCGGATAGACGCCATCGCGTAGACGGTTGCGCAGACGAGCGCAGCGCTTTTTGTAAGCGCGCAGGCCGGACTGCCAGACCTGACGAAGGGCGGCTCGGTCGAATTCGATGCGCACACCGCGGTTGGTGACGTTGAGAGTGAAGACGACAGCTTGGTGAGCTTCGGCCATATTCTGGGGGGGGGGGGGTGTAACAGCTAATTCGAGGGTGTGTGCTGAGTGCGTTCGTGCTCAGAGAGTGTCCCAGTTCGTGCCAGGGTGCCAGGCGGGGCTCTCTGACCTCTTCTACCGGCGGTTAATTTATCGTAAAACTAAGTTCGAACAAGAGCACTCGAGACTATAATTAGCGATTGCAGTATTCGAGCGATACGGCTAGATCTCTTTCTTATCTGCTTGATATTGACGCTTGGTACAAGGCTGTGCCACTGACATTAAAGGTCGAATCACCCGCATTCAATTGTTGGAGGTCGCATGGAACCGTTTTGCTGGGATGCCAGAGTCCAAAGGCCGCAAGGCAGCGAACTGTGAAGTTTCTCTTTGGTGACCGCTACGGGAAAATACTCGTACATTCAGACCTACAGTCAATGCATTCCCTATCCCTCATTTTCAAGAAAAATGAACGTTTTTTTTAGAAAAAAATTGCCATGAAAGCCAGCTCTTTCTAGTCTATGCTAACAGTGTTCCGCATGAGCCTCGACATCTTAATTCCATATTGACAATGACATGTCAGCAACTCCACCTAAGCATCAGTGACATGGCGCAGTCCTATTTTAGGGCGTACACTGCACTCACCGCCATTTTACTGAAATATAATTAAGCCATTAGAAGACTTTTAAATTCCTACTGTCCATCTTTGTGAGCCCATGCAGCATCGCAGTTCGCGCATGCAACGTACTCTTAAGTGTAGTGCGAATTAGAAGCGATACATTAGCCGCAAGTCTACGCCTTGTTGTACCATGTACTCGTATCTTTACCTAAAAGAGAACCTTTACATCGTACAGGTATATATAATGTTCACTACATCAATTTTGTATTGGGGCGATACTAACGTACCTTTAGCCTAAGAGAAATTCGCAAGCACGTATGTAGGTGCATGGCTTGTATCACATGTACATGTATACTGGACAAGGATGGTGCGACGCCAGGGGCCTTTAGAGTTCGGCAGTTCATCGTGCCGTCCGAGCCAACCGAGGTCATCCGCGGCCTGGTGATCTGGCCGCGATGCCAGCAGATGTCTGCAGCACTATTTGCACGAATGCAAATATAATGACTCTGCAAATTAATGGTTACGACCTACAGCTGGACCTCGTCTCGCCGCGGGAGGTTTCTATCGTGGCTGAGCTTGGGGCTCCACTCTGAGGACCTCGGAGCCGGCTGGAGCCTCCTGTACACGTCGGCAGACAACTGCGGCCGGGGTGGTGTCGGCTTACTGATTGGACCGCGCCTCCAGCAGAGCGTGCACTACTGCATCTCGCTACTGCATCTCGCTGTCCCCGCGACTGATGCGGGTCGACCTGCGACTGCGCGCCGGCTGCATCCGGCTGTTCTGCACGTATGCACCCACCGCTGCTCACCCCGAGGAGGCTCGTGCCTTCTTCGACTTCCTGGCTGGGCAGCTGGAAGAGGTGCCAAACAGCGACACGCTGGCACTGCTCGGAGACCTGAACGCAGTCCCGCGGAGGTTCGAGCGCTCGCCCTTTGTCGCGGGACGCGAGAACGCCAACACCGATGCACTGGAAGACCTGCTTGACCGGCTGGACCTGGTGTCCGCAAACACCCAGTTCCGCAAGCCCCCTGCTCGCCTGGCCACCTTTGCGGGCTGCAAGAGAAGGCGGCCGGAACGCACGCGGGCGGAACGCCAAGAGGAGACTGGCGCAACTCGATCATGCGCTCGCGAGCGCCGCCGCGTCACCAACTGCGACACCACGGCTCCGCTGGCTCTCTGGTCAAACCATCGACTTCTGCTCTGCGACTTGCGGCTCCGCGACCAACTCTATCAACCACCAAAGCAGCGGCAACGGCGCTACTATCGCGCTCCATGTCGGACACCCGCGTCAAGCGTCATGCAATTCACGGGCGCCTAATTCGTCGGCGTCCTTGGAGACCAGCGCGAGGCGGAGTATTCCGACATTCACGGGTGCGACGATCAGCAACGACCCCTCAGCGGCTGCGGTTGCGGCTTCGGACGGCAGTCCGGCGGCAGGCGGGACCACCGAAGTCGCCTCACCTGAGAACGGCTGTACGTCGGCAGCTGACGACCTCTTTGTGACCCCGCCTCTTCCACGGGTGGGACTGCCTGCTTCACCTGCCAAACGCCGCTTACCATCGCCGGACTCTGAAGACTCCCCTGGTGGTCCGGAACGCCACAGGCCGCATCTGAATGACTCACCCAGCACCTTTGAGCAACCTGTTTCGCTCATCATCAGCAGGGACTGCCGGAACCTGGTACTCTGCCCAAAGCCTTTCGAGGGCCTCAAACTGCCGGCAATCACAGAGGTACATGAGTACTCACTGTCAGCCTTACCATCCCTACTGAGGTCGGCTGCCCTGCGGAACCGGCAATGCGCTCAGTCAACGGTGCTGGTCCTGCCGGACGAGCTGCTCAGCACAGACCACTGGCGAGAGTTGCTCTCTGAGGCTATCGATCTACTCAGAGCGGACAGTCTGACACGTAAGATCCTTCTGGTTCCGTCCTTTGCCAGCGGTGAAGAATTGACTCAATCTCTGAGTAAGAAACTCTCACCTGTTACTCTTATTGCCTCTCCTCCTCTTAAACCAATTGTATCCTTCTCAGCGCCGGACTTTATACTGGCGCTGGCTTCCTGGCTGAGAACTTTAAACTAGCTGACTACTGTAGGCCTCCCAAACTGGAAGGCAACATTTTAAATCTACACCCTACCTTCAAACTCTCCGAGTCTGAGACGAGGCTGCTAGATAAGGGACTCAATTTATCCCAACCCAAGCCCTTGATTTCGATGAGTTGAGGAACTGCATGACGGAATTTCATCGTAAACTTTTCTGGAAAGACTTTTTCAAAAAGAGGGGTCTCGCCAATACCAGCCCGCCCCCCTTCACCGGGAAATCAGGGAAGGAGGTTCCCCTCAGACTTAGAAGGGATGAGTGCAACTTGTTGGTACTTGAGAACCAAAATCTGGTAGAGAATTTGACAACGGTACAGATCAAAGGCAACCTAGAGGCACCAGAGACCAGGGCGATTCAGAGGCTCAAGCGAAACAGCTCCGTCCTAATAAAAAAGGCGGACAAAGGCAACGCAGTGGTCATCATGCACCCTAAGGACTACGAATTTGCAGCCTACAACCAACTGTTTGACACTGATGCCTATCAACAGCTGGACCAGCCACTGCAACCCGTGACTGCGGAACTTATTAGGGGGATCTTCCTTAATTTATGTAACAGAAAGTTCATATCTAAGAAACAGTGTGCATTTCTTTGTCCCGGAGAGAACTTCCGTCCCCGGCATTTCTACCTGCTCCCAAAAATTCACAAGGACCCGGCCACCTGGCTGATCCCCTTTCGGGTCCCAGCAGGCAGACCTATTGTGAGCGGATGTAGTTCTGAAGCAATTGGGGCAGAAAAGTACATTGACTTCTTTCTTAAACCGATTGCCCAAGCGCAACCCACTTTCATTAAGGACTCCTATGACTTCAAGGCACACCTTATGGATAAAAGCTGCACGGAAGGTTCGACTCTGGCAACCTGTGATGTCCAGAGTCTGTACTCCATGATCCCAATAGATCAGGGCATTGCAGCGATCCAGGAATTCTTTAACCGATACCCGGATCCCATTAGACCGGATGCTGAAATAATAAAGCTACTGGAATTGTGTTTGTACAGGAATGACTTTGAGTTTGACAAAATGATTTTCCTACAACTTAGAGGCACAGCCATGGGGCGCATATTTGCGCCCAGCTATGCCTGTCTCTTCATGAGCCTCTGGGAGGAAACTGCCCTGAGAACTGCTCTTTATAAGCCGAACATCTATTTTAGGTACATAGATGATATCTTCATTCACTGGGACCACCCGGCTGAAACTCTGACAGAATTTGTTGTACACCTAAATTCAATCAACCCCAACATCAAACTCACCGTCAGCTCCTCATCAACTGAGGTCAGTTTCCTTGACATGACCATCAGGAAAGCTGAAAACCGCTTCACAACACAACTGTTTTCAAAAGAAACAGACACTCATAGATTGTTGCACCGACAGTCCTTCCATCCGTCACACACCTTCAAGGGGGTAGTAAAATCCCAAGTCCTTCGGTACGCTCGAATCTGTGATGACTACAAGTCTTTCAACCGTGCTTTCAATTCTTTAAAATCGGAACTCAAGCAATTAGGCTACTCGAAGATTTTTCTTAGAAACTGCAAAAAGGAGGTCCTCATACTTATGAACTGGACTGCAGGACCAACGACCAATCTGGGTCTGCTTCCCAAAGGGTTCCATCCCTGTGGGTCATCCCGTTGCAAATGCTGCACCCACTCACCGCCTGCTCTCTCCGCCCAGGGACTGCAACCGGCTTCTGGTTTTTTAATCTCTCAGAGCCTGTCCTGTGGCTCCAAGAACATCATCTATGGCATCTCCTGCAACCAGTGCCACCCTGGGAAAATCTTCTATGTAGGGATGACTAGAAGAACAATGAGAGATAGAATGAACCAGCACAGGTCAAATATTAACAGGAGAGTCGTAACTTCGGGGTCAGAGCACTTTCTCACCCCCAATCACTCAATTGCAAACTTTGTCTCCATTGCTATCGAACAAGTTCTTAATAACAACAAAATCGAACTAAGGGAAGAAATCTGGATTAAAAAACTAGGGACTGACAAACCGCCAGGTACGAACATCAGGGTCGACAATCATCTTCTCCGACCCATCCCAATGGTCCTTCCTTTTCACCCATCTACGGTCTGGCTTGCCAACGAGATTGCTAAAAACTTTGATAAGCTACAAAATAAACCAGGCTCCCGCATACTGCCCGCTTTTACACGGCAACGTAACTTACAGAGCCTCCTGGCTCCCAATAAGTTCAAGTCTCAGCCAGGAAACATTTAATCATTTTAACCAATGCGCTATTTTCACCCTATTAAAGTACAATATTTATTCACGTGTCATTTATTTTATTTTATTTTATTCAAACTGCTTAATTGTACGCTCAATATTGATTTTTATGCTCCTACCCCAATACCGGCATTTCATCTAATCGTATAGTATCGCATATCGTATAGTACTTCGAAATAACAATTTTTTATAACAAATATACTGTCGTTTAAAATGAATGGTGGAAAGCCTCTGGGACAAGTTAGAGCTAGGCAAAACAGGGTTTTAAATGTACATCCCTCATATGTACAACTACTCATCAATTCTATCAGACTAAGAAAAATAATACTTAAAAGACCAACTTGAATTGCATGACACACAGATTTTTTGGCCTGACGAAGAGCCCAGAGGCTCGAAACCGGTAGCCCATATTAAATTAATTAAGTCTTTGATTTTTTTAAACACGCCGTGACCTCTCTTCTCTCTCTCTCTACCTCTCTGTCTCTCTCTCTCTCTCTCTCTCTCTCTCTATCTCTCTCTCTCTCTTTCTCTCTCTATCTCTCTTAGGAGTCAGTTTTCGAAATTGTTATTGAATTTTCAAGCTCATTGAAATCATACTTCTTAAACATCGAATTTCATGGCGTTAAGATGAAAATGATCAAGCTATAGTTTGATTGTCTTTTTATCAACTTTCTTCCCTTTCCGTAAATTTCTATGCATAAGGCAAGACCAAATCTATTGCTGAGAATGGGAATACTCAACTTGGTTGGCTTAACTATTGATATCAAGTTTGCTGACTTGCTACAAAACCATTAGTGAGGTATATACATAAACAATTAAGTAATTTCTGATTCTGCAGTCCGAGAAAGTAATAATGTGCTTCGTTACTTCTTAGTAAAAAGTAACAATATGTTTAGATAAAATTTAACGTCAAGCGTTAGACTAAATTTTATTACAAAGCACTTTTGTTTCGCTACTTCTTTGTTATTATTTAATGAGACGCGATAATATCAAATCGTAGTTTTCTAAGAACGCCCAGGAATAAAATGTAGCGAGAATATGCATTAATGAAATTTGATAACCGGTGCGGTCTGACTTCTGAAATATTCTTATTCAAGAATTTTCAACCCTGCTCTGAATTCATGAATACTAGCCTAGCCTATCAAATTTGAAGATTTCGATTAATATTTTTCTAAGTTTGATTTGCACAATATTCAATAACCAATAATTCGCCATGAGTTTTATAATTAATTATCAAAAACACTCAATGAATATTTTGTTTTCTACTGAGATGTAGACCTAGTGTAATTCGTAAGTAAAGTCCATTATTTTTTGTTTATTGAAAGTATTTGCTAGACCTGAATCTAAGACTAAGAGCAAATTATTGAACTTACTCATTGCATTTTGCATCAATAAGCATACATGCGCAACTTCTGAAATTACGCTGGCCGTGCGACTTAGTTTTCGATCAAAAATGCGACTTACCTATGTTAAAAAACTAAAAAAAGGGTGGGTAAACGGCAGGAGTAACTATGACCATATTTTAAAGGCTAAATGCCTCGCCAGCTAATTAGTGCTGATTTCGCGGTTTTTATAACAGCTAATCAGTATATCATCTAGTGGCGGCCTCAGGCAATTAGTAATGACAATGAGTAAAGACATGTAAAGACAAAAGTTATGATTCATAAATGTCTAGAAGTAAGTGAAGTGAAGACAGTGTGACCTATAGCTCAAGAATAATTTCACTTGCTAGACGATTTGGCATGGAAGATGAGAGCCCTGATTCAGATGGCTCATCAGATGCAGAATAAAAATCCAGTGGAGATACAAGCTGTGAAAACCCACAGATTTTTAAACCGCTGAATTCCAATTCCCGGAACTATTTTGCATAGATTCTTAAATTTGAAGTCATGCACAAACAAAAACTTGTTAACAGTTAGGAAAAAGGCAAACAAGGATGGGAGTAAATGCATGTTAAATTAAGATTTGAGGCCTTTGCAAATTCTCTCCTTTCCTCAATCTTCTCATCCTCTTTTTCTTTTCTCTCTCATCCCTCATCCCTTCTCTTTTTCCTCTCCTCTCTTATCTCTTCTGTCTCCTCTCTACATTATTATCTCTCCTCTCGTCTCTCTCCACTTCACTCTACTCTCATCTTATCCCTCCTCTTGTCTCTCTCCACTTCACTCTACTCTCTCATCTTATCTCTCCTCTCTTCTCTACTCTCTCATCTCCTCTCTTCACTCTCCTCTTATCTCCTCCTTATCCTCTCTTCTCTCGTCTACTCTCTTATCTCCTTTCTTCTCTCCTCTTTCCTCTCTTTTCTGATCTCATCCATCATCATATCTTTCCTCTTTCCTCTCATCTCTCTTATCTCTCTCCTCACTCAGCTTTTCTCTCATCTTCTATCTTTTCTCCCATCGCATCGCTCGCCTCCCATCGCATCGCTCGCCTCTCCTCTGTTTGCTTATCTCCAATCTTCTATTCCCTCTACTTTGAAGTAAGAAAATATGCACACATTTTTGCTGAAGATAAGAGGAGAGAAGAGGGAATTAAGGAGAAAGGGTAGAGAGAAAAAGGGAGAAAGGAGAGGGGAGAAGAGAGGAGAGTAAAAATGAGAGGAGAGAGAAAAGGGAAAAGGGGGGAGAGAGCGAAGAGGGGAGGCAAGGTAGAGAAGAAGAGAGAGATGAGAGTTGAAGAAACACCAACCTTGCTAGTTAGAAAGTTTCAAAGAACCCGAGGGGCGAGGGCCAGATAGAGGGGCTTCGCGAGCTGGAGTTTGCCGACCCCTGCTCCAGAGTTAAAGAAATCAATGGGAAACTGTTGACATAGGCTGCTGATTTCAAAGATCTTGTCTGTGGTTGAAGGCTTCTATTCTGTTTTTGCTCTCCTGCCACACTTGCACCTACTACCCCCTGATTGCCTCTGATTGCGACTTACTTCCCTCTTATTGCGACTTAGTTGCTCCTTTTGCGACTTACCTAATCCTTTTGCGACTTACCTAATCCTTTTTGCGACTTACCTAATCCTTTTGCGACTTACCTAATCCTTTTTGCGACTTACCTAATCCTTTTGCGACTTACCTAATCTTTTTGCGACTTACCTAACCCTTTTGCGACTTACCTAATCCTTTTGCGACTTACCTAATCTTTTTGCGACTTACCTAATCTTTTTGCGACTTACCTAATCCTTTTGCGACTTACCTAATCCTTTTGCGACTTACCTAATCCTTTTTGCGACTTAGTTGCTCCTTTTGCGACTTACCTAATCCTTTTTGCGACTTAGTTGCTCCTTTTGCGACTTACCTAATCCTCTTTGCGACTTAGTTACTCCTTTTGCGACTTACCTAATCCTTTTTGCGACTTAGTTGCTCCTTTTGCGACTTACCTAATCCTTTTGCGATGTACCTAATCCTTTTTGCAACTTAGTTGCTCCTTTTGCGACTTACTTAATCCTCTTTGCGACTTAGTTACTCCTTTTGCGACTTACCTAATCCTTTTTGCGACTTGTTGCTCCTTTTGCGACTTACCTAATCCTTTTGCGACGTACCTAATCCTCTTTGCAACTTAGTTGCTCCTTTTGCGACTTACTTAACCCTTTTGCGACTTATCTAATCTTTTTTTGCAACTTAGTTGCTCCTTTTGCGACTTACCTAATTATTTGTGTAACTTAATTTGCTTCTGCTGCAACTTGTTTTTCTTTTGCTTCACCATTTTACTTCCCTGTATTGCTCTTTCCTCTTGCCTTTTTTCGTTTTTGGTCAACTCAATTTTGCGACTTACCCTGGTCCACCACAATTTACGGTGGCCGGATCGGCCAGCTCGGCCAGCAGTTGCGCATGTATGATCAATAAGAATAAGATCTAAATTGGGTTCTTGAAATATTGTGTCTAATTTTGATCAAGAACTGTAATTAGTTTATCATTTTATTTTTATATTTTTATAATTTAATTTTATGAGTTGTTAGTTAATGTTTTAAATATATTTTATTATCTCAATTTGTATATTATTTCATTTAATCTTTTTAAAATGTATACTTAAGAGAAGACAATAGTATAATTATAAATAAGACTTCTATTTTAGTAGTTTAAGTCTTAATTATAGCACAACAATGACAATCTATTATAAAGGGATATAAAAATAGTGATAGATATTTTTACATTTAGGTTTTTCAATGCATGTGTAAATTTGCTAACATAAAAAAGTAAATTTATTAGAATATGAAAAATATTTTATATTTTATTTGATAAGGCCCTATAAGCTTTTGACAACAAAAGTTTTGTGCGTGAAATAAAATATGTTAATTAAACTGGGTTCAGATCAAAAAATTGAATAGAATCATAGATTATTACAAAGGTATATTAATCTTACTTTGTTTTTTGATTATTTATTTATTCAAAAATATCTTATATCTAAAGCTAAGCAGACCAATTGATTGATCAATCAATTGATTGGCCAGGTTAAATGTGTATCTCCTTCTTATATTACTCTAAAAATAAATTAAATTAAAACTCAAAAGACAATGTATCATTTTTGCCCTTCTCTCTAAATTTGCTACAAATTAAACAAGAAAGTGTGTTTATTTATCTGACTTAAATAGTGGCATATAGATTTAGCCCTACCAAAAGCAAAATGGTTGCATGTTAAAGAGAATACCTAATAGCACTTTTGTATATGACCTTGGATTAAAAATTTGGCAAGGATATAAATTTAGGTTTTGATTGACTAAAAGTCAATAAATTTATATTTTGATTGACTAAAAGTCAATAAATTTATTCTAATGCTAAGTAAATATGGTATATCATTGCTATTACTTGTATAGAATATATATATATATATAAATTATATTTGTATAGAAACTGCTTAGTTTTTGCTTTTTTGAAGCAAGTAATTTATTAGGCTGCTAGTATTTTCAATAATAATTTTTATGAATTTCTACCATAGACAAAAGAGTATTTAAAATAGTTAACCATTTTTAGTCAGTTGATATATTATTAGCTTGTATCTTTAGTTATATCAATACAAAACATTTATCCTAGTCTAATTGATTCAAGAATGAAGCAACTTTGTTTTATAGGAAACAATATAAACAAACTATGTCAATGCTAGAATTTTAGCTATGATACACTCATACATGCGCAACAGTCGGCCAAGTCGGCCGATCTGGCCAACCAATTTGGCAACCTAAGTAGTAGTACTAAGTAGCTGACGAGGCATTTTGGCTTAATAAGACAGTTATAGTTACTCGTGCCGTTTACCCAAAGTTGCGTTAATTTTGCTTTAGGGTTTTTTACATGTAAGTCAGATTTTTGGCCAAAAACTACGTCGCATTTTTGTTAAAACTAAGTCGCACGGCTGACCGAATTTTGGAGGTTTCGCATGTATGGATACACTTGTCTTTAGTCTAGTAGAAGAGTATTTAATTATAATTTGGATAAAGCCTTTTATATGAATCTAGTTGGCTATCTATAGTATAATCTATATAAGGAAGTAATAATAGAATAGTAAAATTAATTTAATTAGAAATAAATATAACCGAATATAATATAGTACAATATAGTATAAAGTATTTTAGTTTAATAGTACATTAATACCTATGATTTAAAGGCATTGATGGGAAAATCAGATTTCTCATTAATGCCCACAAAGCATAGGTATTACTATTATTGTGCCACAGACATTTGTGTCCTTGACAAAGTGGGACAGAATAATTGGGCATTAAATGTCATAAACTGCCCACTAATTTGCATTTAAGTAAGTTTAAAGCATTAAAGTCCTGTAAGCGGGCTTAAATGTAGTGTATGGCATTAAAAGGCAAGAATAAGTGCCAAGGGTCATGGTACAATGTTTCCTTATAACATAGGTTTAGTAAAATATTTTTAAGATAAAACTAATGATTCTTATCTATTGGTATATTTTAAAATGTCTTTGATCTTACATTCAACAAATAGTCTAGAAGCTTAGTTTTGCAAATTATTTTAGCTATATTTTAAATTGAGAAAAACAATATAATAGTACTATAAATTGTATTATTCATATTATCTTTATCTATTATTATGTTCTCAATGAAAACATTGCCGTGTACCTCATAAGTTCAAGTAGGTTTGTTATAATTTGCAAGTATAGTGTACTTACAAACTATGTAAGCAATGGGTTAATTTGTGGCAGACTTCTACTTATCTTTCTATAAGTTCATTTTTAATATAAGGTATTATCTCTTAGTTGCAATACAATATATATGAAAATTGTTATTATTTACAAATAATAGCATCTATTGCAATGATCTTTTCATATCTTATTATATGCTGTCACAACTATCCTATCATATATTGTCTAGTATAAGGCATTTATTCATTAATTTAGTAAGTAATATTAGTATGTATATATTCTATTTACTATTAGCAACAATGGAATAATGATTGCTATTGTTCTTGGCTTGGCTAGCTAGCTCATTAAATAACAATTGACAAGTTGAGCTAGCAACATGTTACTTTTTCATTAAAGTTAATTATTTCATTGACAAAAATTTATTTTTTATCCAAGGTCAATTTAAGCTTTGTCAATTTTTTAGCATATGATACTGATCCCATCTATCTATTTATCTATCTATCTATTTATCTATCTATCTATCTATCTATCTATCTATCTATCTATCTATCTATCTATCTATCTATCTATCTATCTATCTATCTATCTATCTATCTATTTGTCTAGTACAATTCACTACTTGCTATTTTATAAGATTTTACTTTATACAGTTTCATATCACTTGAAAGCAACACTGATTATATTCCTAAGTGCCATTAGTCTTGTGGCTGCAGCCAGGTCTGTGACTATCTATCTATTAATGGCGTGAAGCATTCCCAGTGGCAGTGAAATTAGATATTGAACAAATGGCCTCTGTCTATGCATAATCGCTACTGGCTTAGCTAAGGTATTGGATTTATGCTGGCTGTCATGGTCTTCTGTCTGCTAATACGGGCGTGGTCCCTCAGTGAATTGGATTTTCTGCCCTGCCCTCCCCTTTTTCCATCCTCATCTGTCCCTGATTAGAAATCTCCCCTTTGCAGCCTACATATCGGGTTTAGTGTTGCCTGCCCCATCATGCAGAGGATTTGTGGGATCTGCGAGGGCGCTGGTCAGTATTGGGCGGGGCGATGCTGGTACGACAGGGATTAGAGAGAGAGAGGGGGGTGAGGATCACAAATATACCTATATAGTCTATAAGATCAATCTACTTTAGAATTGGGGTTCTCATAGCGTTGAAATTTGCATTTTTATTTTAAAAATACTATAGACGATAGGAGCTTATTATTATTTTTTTTTATAAAATTCCGCTATCTGCCTCGCTCCCGGCCCCTGAACTTGACTGACAGGCGATCCCTAATGCGCTCACTATTTTTAGTTCGCCGCTGCTCAACAGAGACACAAGACGACTTAAAAGGCAAACAGGGCAGAGGAGAGGAGAAGGCAAAGAAAAAAACTGACTGACTGTGTTGCAATCATTTGAGCACTTCTCTCTGGGCGCTCGTTCCGTCGACTGGTTGAATCTTCTCTCTGCAGCTTAATTATAGAGCTGCCACCGGCTGTTCCCTGGGGAGGCAGGCAGGGGCTACCGCTCAGCTCAGCTCACATCGTTTTTTTGAGTGCCGGTCCGTGTGAGCAGCCATGCATATTAAAGAGTACCGCATCTGCATGCCGATGTCGGTAGAGGAATACCGCATCGCTCAGCTGTACATGATTCAGGTTTGGCAACTTTTTTGCACTTTTTTGTTTCACGGGTGCGTTGCTCTAGTTGCCACTCTGTCATGTCTCTCGGCTCGAGTATCTCGAGTGTCCGTCTGTCTGTCTGTCTGTCTGTCTGGCTGTCTGTCTTTCTGTCTGTCTGTCTGTCTGGCTGTCTGTCTTTCTGTCTGTCTGTCTGTCTGGCTGTCTGTCTTAGTGTCTGTCTGTCTGTCTGTCTTAGTGTCTTAGTGTCTGTCTGTCTGTCTATCTGTCTGTCTGTCTGTCTGTCCGTCTGTCTGTCTGTCTGTCTGTCTGTCTGTCTGTCTGTCTGTCTGTCTGTCTGTCTGTTTGTCTGTCTGTCTGTTCAGTTTAACACAATTCGCTTTAATTGAACCTGTTTTTGTAAACTAATCATCATTTTCTACTATTGAATGAACTTTTTATGTCTCATTTCATCGCATCAGAGTTTATATGTCAGATGTCAAATTTGGATTTTGGATTTCAAGACCTCTATCAATTAATTGTTAAAGAGTAATCTGTAAACATAGAGAGGCTGCAACCTTCTGCAACTTTTGAGTTGGCATCGTCCTTGGTTTGTCAATTTATGGCTCTGAGTCCATGTCTTACAATGCCATGGTTTTTTACTCAAGCGCGGAGTATGTTGAGCGTTAAAATGCTATCATATATCAAATTATTTTTTTGGACAAGCTTTAAAGACAGCCCCGGCAGAAATTTGGGCGTGGTTCGGCGTTTTGTAATCGTCTCCCTTTCGTTTGAGTGCCTTCTCTCTACGATCGGCTGTCAGGGCCTGTATAAAAGTACATCTGGTCTATTTTTATCCGTTCAACATTCTCAGCTCTCCCTGCTCCGCGGTGTGCATCATGCATAATCAGTACAGAGAGGCGCTTGCCATCCTATTTACCCCTAATTGGCTGGGTTCCGGATATGAAATCTGCTGTTAGTCTGAGCCTGAGATATACCTGGAGTTGCTCGCCCGATTCACTTAAGTTACTGAGAAGGGGGGGACATCACAAAAGCCGAAACAATACAACTTCGTTGCATCTTAAACCAAAAATATCACAAACCATTAGGCGTTGCTAGCAATTTCGGATTTATGATATTTCGGGTTTGTGATATTTCGGGTTTGTGATATTTTGGGTTTGTGATATTTCTGGTTTTTTATATTTCGGATTTGTGATACTTCGGGTTTGTGATATTTTGGGTTTGTGATATTTCTGGTTTTTTATATTTCGGATTTGTGATACTTCGGGTTTGTGATATTTCTAGTTTGTGATATTTCTGGTTTGTGATATTTCGGGTTTGTGATATTTCGGGTTTGTGATACTTCGGGTTTGTGATATTTCGGGTTTGTGATATTTCTGGTTTGTGATATTTCTGGTTTGTGATATTTCGGGTTTGTGATATTTCGGGTTTGTGATACTTCTGGTTTGTGATATTTCTGGTTTGTGATATTTCTGGTTTGTGATATTTCGGGTTTGTGATATTTCGGGTTTGTGATACTTCGGGTTTGTGATATTTCGGGTTTGTGATATTTCGGGTTTGTGATACTTCTGGTTTGTGATATTTCGGGTTTGTGATATTTCGGGTTTGTGATATTTCGGGTTTGTGATATTTCTGTTTTATGATATTTCGGGTTAATGATATTTCGGGTTTGTGATATTTCGGGCTTGTGATATTTCGGGCTTGTGATATTTCGGGTTTGTGATATTTTGGTTTTATACTGGACCAATCAAAAAATTAACACACGAGGCCCATAGAAGCATGGAAATAATTTGATGCGATCTTTTTTACGATTTCAAATTGCCTATAAAGTAAGGAAGGAGTACATCAAGTTTTCGTGTATTCGCAAAAAGATTCTTTAAATCATGATGATTGAGTGTTATGCTCAGTTTCTGTGACAGCAGGTAATGTTACTATCAGCTACCACCCATGCCACATCCGTACCTGCAAATGATAGTCATTCTGGCTTCCCACAACACGGGGGCTACATGGTAATCTGTTTGACTGTACAACTTCCTGTTCAATTTTCAATTTTTATACATACATTTGTATTATATGGACTGTAGGCTGCAGTCTAACCGCAGCCCAGTCTGCTTGTTATTTAGTCAGAAACAGTGGAGTTAAAGTCGTCAAATATTGAGAATACACCCGTGCCTTAAAACTTGACTCGAAAACTCTCTACTCCCCTCTCCCTCTCTCCCTCTCCTAACCCTCTATGCCCTCCACCTCCTTTCTCCCTTTTCTTTCTCCATCTCCACACCTCTATCTCACGCCTTCCCCTACTCCCCTCCCCCAAACTCCTCTCCCTCTCTCCTCCAGTTCTCTGTCTACTTGTCTACCCTTCACTCCCTTTTCCTCTACCTTTCCTACCCTACTTCCTCCATTCTCCTCTGCCTTCTATCTCTTGTATCTACCCTCATCTCTGTCTCCTCTTCTAATTCTCTCTCTCTGCTCCTCTCTCTCTCTTCCCTCCCACTCGTGCACCCCAATGGACTTGAAAAAGTAAATTCTTAAGCCTACGGCTGCTGTTAGATACGATATTGGTTTTCTAAATGTGTATAGAAAACTAAACCTTAAGATTAAGTGCGCTGCACTTTTTCTTTCAAGATAATCAGCATCATCAATCATCATATAGAGCAGGCAGACAATACGCGCTCTTATTCTCTGCTCCCCAGGATGAGGCGCTGTCAGCCTCCAATTCATCCACATTGCCTAACCAACCAGCTCTCTTATTTTTCTGTAGAAAAAATCGCGCGAAGAGAGCACCGGCACAGGCTCCGGGGTGGAGATCATCAGGAATGAGCCGTACGAAGACGGGCCTGGGCCCACCGGCAAGGGACAGTACACGTTCAAGATCTACCATGTTGGCAGTCACCTGCCCTGTGAGTGCCTGCCTTGCGGCTGCTTACTCATGCCCTAGATTGCGTGTACTTACTGATACTTTCTGTGCCTGTCTGTCTCTCTGTCTGTCTGTCTGTCTGTCTGTCTGTCTGTCTGTCTGTCTGTCTGTCTGTCTGTCTGTCTGTCTGTCTGTCTGTCTGTCTGTCTGTCTGTCTGTCTGTCTGTCTGTCTGTCTGTCTGTCTGTCTTAGTGTCTGTCTGTCTGTCTGTCTGTCTGTCTGTCTGTCTGTCTTAGTGTCTGTCTGTCTGTCTGTCTGTCTGTCTGTCTGTCTGTCTGTCTTAGTGTCTGTCTGTCTGTATGTCTGTCTATTTGCTTGTCTTTCTTTTTTAACTTATTTTAACCATTATTCAGATTGTATATGCGTTGTGTATTCCTAATTAAAGTTAGTGCTTCTGATATCTGTTGTAGTAGTAGAAGAAGTTCAGTAACTGATCTGAGTATAGCTCGTAGTGGATGTCCTTATTTTTGGCATCAAGAAAATAGAACCAAATTCACCCTCTGTTTACTTTGTTACTGGTTAATCGAATTTCTGTTCAAGTAAAAAATAGAAAAAAACTAAGGTAAGCGATGCAGCCAAGATAGGTTGTTTTAATACTTCAGTATAAGAATAATTGACTGGTAGTGCAGGCTATCAAACGAGTATTTGTTTATAGTCCAGTCTCAGGAGTGTCATCAACAGGCGTTGGATCTGATACGAAAATCTTATCACAACTGTGTCCCTCAGCCTGGTTTCGCGCTATCCTACCTAAATCGGCTCTACGCGTCGAGGAAGAGGCATGGAACGCTTATCCATACACCAAGACGCGCTACAAATGCCCGTTTGTAGAAAAATTTCTATTAGAAATTGAGACAGTGTATCGAGACGATCCAGGCTCGTCTGATAATGTATTCGATCTGCGCGGTTCCGAGAAATCTCGACAGGTTAGTACAAGCGTATAATTTGCATTTTTATTATAGCACTGATTTCTGTGTTAAAACAAACTTGCTAGGCACGCCATTGGCTGCACTATATGTTTTACCAGGTTCCCTAATGTGTTCATAAATGTGTTGGATGAATGAAATGATTGGGCGTCGTAATCTCAACCCTGTCTTTCTTCCCATTCCATTAATTCTACTTAATGGGTTTGAATGCTGTCCAATTGTCAAGACTTCACGCGTGGGGCGGGTAGGGGTTATATTGACTGTTTTGTCGGTCCTTCAGCCTACCACCCCATTTTCTTTACTGCCCCCTCTAATCGCACTTATCGCTGTTTTTCTCTACGCCTGTGTGCGGAGTGGGTTGGGCTTGTTATCGATTGTTTTGTCGGCCCCTCAGCCCACCACCCCATTTTTTTAGACTGCCCCCTCTAATCGCACTTATCGCTGTTTTTCTCTTCGTTTGTGTGCGCGGAGTGGGTTGGGCTTGTTATCAATTGTTTTGTCGGCCCCTCAGCCCACCACCCCATTTGCCTCACTGCCCTCTCTAACCGCACTTATCGCTGTTCTTCTCTCCGCCTGTGTGCATTGTGCACAGAGTGAGTTGGGCTGTTATCGACCGTTTTTGTCGGCCCCTCAGCCCACCACCCCATTTTCTTTACTGCCCTTCTAGTCGCGGTTATCGCTGTTTTTCTCTGTAAAGACGATTATCGATTTGTAGTCTACCTAATGATTCCATCCGCATAGCTAACTTCTGTGATGTCCCTACTCACAATTTTTAAGCAATATTTCTCTCAGCCGACGGCGAAGGGCTATTAGGGGTTAAATTGTTACCCTCGCGTTCGCTTTCACAGCTCAAAATTTTGTATCATCGAAAGATTGTAAAATTTATTAGCTCAAAGCTTTAGACGTAAAATTTTTTTTTTGACTTTTTCTAACTCGAAACACAAAGCTTCAGATTGCAGCAGGCTTTAGAAATGATGCCCCTGTTAAGAGTAAAGAGATAATTTTTGTCATTCCAATCCATGTTAGAACAATAGTTTTAAACCTTTTTTTAACGGATCCTGTCCATCTCTAAACCCCTCGCCTTGAAGGTGGACTATATCGACATAGTTCGCGACCCGGTAGACCCGGGACATTACACCCGCGACGAGGATCCGCGCCTGTTCGTATCCGAAAAGACCGGCCGCGGCCCCCTAGACGACGGCTGGCGCGACGAAGCCGCGTCGAAGCCTGTGACGCCGGACGGCAAGTCGGCAATAATGTGCAGTTACAAATTGTGCCGAGTTGAATTCCGCTACTGGGGCATGCAGACCAAAATTGAACGATTCATACACGATGTGGCGCTGCGCAAGACCATGCTGAGAGCGCACAGGCAGGCCTGGGCCTGGCAGGACGAATGGGTTGGCCTCACAATGGCCGATATTCGACAGCTGGAGGCTGAGACGGCCGCCGCTTTGCAGGACAAAATGGCTGCCGCTGTTGCTGAGCAGGAAGAGGTTCGTCCTGTGTTTGGTGGCGAACTGTGTTCTTTTCAGCTTGCTGTTGCTGCTTTAGACTGACCTTCTTTCGAGTTGTTTGGCTGCATGATGTGAGATTTTCAGTGTGCGATTTTGAGTATGTGTTTTTTGATGGGGAGAGATTTGAGCACGCGTTGCTTAATATGATGAGAATTTAAGCACCTGTGCATTGATGACGTGAGACTTTTTAGTAGATGGGTGAGAATTTGAGCACCTGTGCATTGATGACGTGAGACTTTTTAGTAGATGGGTGAGAATTTGAGCACCTGTGCATTGATGACGTGAGACTTTTTAGTAGATGGGTGAGAATTTGAGCACCTGTGCATTGATGGGGTGAGACTTTTTAGTAGATGGGTGAGAATTTGAGCACCTGTGCATTGATGGGGTGAGACTTTTTAGTAGATGGGTGAGAATTTGAGCGCATTGTCTCTGAAGTTCTCGCAGTTGTTTTGACAACTATGAGTATTAATGAAAATATTGAATTTGTTAGCAAATAAGATATTGATTGATTTGTTTAAAACTGTTTCACCCGTCAGGACCGCACCATGGCGGCAGCGGAAATTGACCCGGCCACTGGCCAAGCTGCTGCTGTCGTGGCCGCAGCTGCCAACGCTGCAGCATCCGTCGCCGTCTCCCCCGATGAGCTGGGCGCTCGGGCCATCAGTCAGGGTAAGGCAATCGCGTTTTATAGCACTACTACGAGTAGAGATGATTAAATATTACTGCTCTAGATGAGCAGATGATTAAATATAACTAGTGAGAATATGCCTCTCCGCTCTCCATCAGTGCTTGAGAATATGCCTCTCCGCTCTCCATCAGTGCTTGAGAATATGCCTCTCCGCTCTCCATCAGTGTTTGAGAATCTGCCTCTCCGCTCTCCATCAGTGCTTGAGAATATGCCTCTCCGCTCTCCATCAGTGCTTGAGAATCTGCCTCTCCGCTCTCCATCAGTGCTTGAGAATCTGCCTCTCCGCTCCATCAGTGCTTGAGAATCTGCCTCTCCGCTCCATCAGTGCTTGAGAATCTGCCTCTCCGCTCCATCAGTGCTTGAGAATCTGCCTCTCCGCTCTCCATCAGTGCTTGAGAATCTGCCTCTCCGCTCTCCATCAGTGCTTGAGAATCTGCCTCTCCGCTCCATCAGTGCTTGAGAATCTGCCTCTCCGCTCTCCCATCAGTGCTTGAGAATCTGCCTCTCCGCTCTCCATCAGTGCTTGTGAATCTGCCTCTCCGCTCCATCAGTGCTTGAGAATCTGCCTCTCCGCTCTCCATCAGTGCTTGAGAATCTGCCTCTCCGCTCTCCATCAGTTTATAAGTAAAAGCAATTTTATTGTTGTGCATAACTGTTATTGTTTATTGTTTTATCGATATTAAATTGATTTGATCGCTGCTGCCATTTTATTTTCAATAATTGATAATTAAAAACGATTATGCGATAAAAATTGATTTTCAATTTTCAGAGGATTTGCAGTTTTACGATGCAGAGCTGCATTTTCCATCCGTGCTAGGTAAAGAAAGTTACAGCTTAAGTTTTGCTGCTTAATTAATTAGCTATTTACTTTTATTTTCTCTAAACTTTTTAATTTCTTTGTTGCAATAGCGGTACTGCTTTTTGATCAACCTGCTAGCAGCAACGCTGACTTTCTAACCGCGTGTTTTTAACTGCCTGCAATGCGCAATACGAGCTAGAATGATAAAATTAATTTTTCATAAATTTCTCTAATTTACTAGGCATATATTAAGCTATACATTTTTGCATTCAATGTGCTTTAACTACTTTGTATTCGGTAAGTAGTATGTAGCGAAATTATGTGAATGCTAATTGAGCTGCATGCCTGTTTATCAGCCTGAGTTGACTTTTAATCATTGTATCTATCGAATAGGGAATGCACTGTACTTTATACTAGTTGTTGGCAAAGTCCGGCCCGCCAAGCCTCTGTATGCGGCCCTCGGGTTCTTGGAAACTTTACAATAGCAATCCTGTCTGCTCAAGGCTTGTGTCTCTTCTCAGCTCTGTCCTCTCTAATGTCCTCTCCCTTTTCTCCTCCTCTCCTCTCCCTCCTCTCCTCTCCCTTTTCTCCTCCTCTCCTCTCCCTTCTCTCCTCTCCCTTCTCTTCTCTCCCTTCTCTTCTCTCCCTTCTCTCCTCTCCCATCTCCTCTCCCTTCTCTCCTCTCCCTCCTCTCCTCTCCCTTCTCTCCTCTCCCTTCTCTTCTCTCCCTTCTCTCCTCTCCCTTCTCTCCTCTCCGCTCTCTCCTCTCCTATCTCCTCTCCCTTCTCTTCTCTCCCTTCTCTCCTCTCCCATCTCCTCTCCCTTCTCTTCTCTCCCTTCTCTCCTCTCCCATCTTCTCTCCTCTCCCTTCTCTCCTCTCCCTCCTCTCCTCTCTCTTCTCTCCTCTCTCTCCTCTCCTCTCCATTCTATCCTATGTCTTCTCTCCTCCCCTTCTCTCTCATCTCTTTTCTATCCCCTCTCTTCCCTCCTCTCCCTTCTCTCTCATCTCTTTTCTATCCCCTCTCTTCCCTCCTCTCCCTTCTCTCTTTTTCTCTTCTCTCTCTTCTCTCCTCTCTCTCCTCTCCTCTCTCTTCTCTCCTCTCTCTCCTCTCCCTCCTCTCCTCTCCCTTCTCTTCTCTCCCTTCTCTCCTCTCCCATCTCCTCTCCCTTCTCTTCTCTCCTCTCCCTTCTCTCCTCTCCCTCCTCTCCTCTCTCTTCTCTTCTCTCCCTTCTCTCCTCTCCCATCTCCTCTCCCTTCTCTTCTCTCCTCTCCCTTCTCTCCTCTCCCTCCTCTCCTCTCTCTTCTCTCCTCTCTCTCCTCTCCTCTCCATTCTGTCCTCTGTCTTCTCTCCTCCCCCTTCTCTCTCATCTCTTTTCTATCCCCTCTCTTCCCTCCTCTCCCTTCTCTCTTTTTCTCTTCTCTCCCTTCTCTCCTCTACCTTCTCTCCTCTCTCTTCTCTCCTCTCTCTCCTCTCCTCTCCATTCTGTCCTCTACCTTCTCTCCTCCCCCTTCTCTTCTCTCATCTCTCTTCTATTCCCTCTCTTCCCTCCTCTCCCTTCTCTCCTTTTCTCTTTTTTCCTCTCTCTTCCCTTCTCTCCTCTCTCCCTTCTCTGGCCACTCAGTCATTAGCTAGATTCTCCATCTGGCCCTTGACATTTTCCGAATGTGTGCCAACCCCTGCGTTCATACTAACTCAATTTTTTAATATTTTGACATGCACACTGCAGCATATTTTCATCAGACGCAAATTCTAGCAGTAATCCTCAATGCTAATCCTCAACCGCCAGACACATCACTGGCAGCCGGCTGGAAGGCCAACAGCATCGAGTCGATTCAGCGACGTCGCGGCAGCTTCGACGACGAAGAGGAAGAGGAAGAGTTTTTCGACGCCGCCTCGGAGATGGACACCGTGTCCTTCGCTAGCTGCTCCAGCCCCAATGAGCCGTCGGCTGCTGCCCCCTCCTACTCGATGGAGAACCGCCTGCCAGACAGTCACAGTCACCGGCATCAGGGACAGCATCACGTGACTGTTTCAGCCGCGCCGTCGTCCACCGGCGGTTGCCGAGTTCTGTTCCTGGTGCTGCATGGCGGCAGCGTGTTGGACACTAACCATGAGTACCACAATAAGCACGCTGACATTGCCACAATGCGGGCCACCTTGAATGCTTTGGTTGGCCAGCACTACCGGTGTCTGGCTGGCCGGTTTGCTGTCCGACTCGTGTCCGTGCCGCCTCTGGTGAGGCTCGATCGGGTTTCTGGGATTTAAGACCGATTAGCTGACTGAGTGCGGGGTCTGATGGGTTTGTGTGGCATCTGAGGCATTTTTTGTGGGATCTAAAGGGTTTGTGTGGGATCTGAAGAGTTTGTGTGGGATATAAAGGGTTTGTGTGGGATCTGAAGAGTTTGTGTGGGATCTAAAGGGTTTGTGTGGGATCTGAAGAGTTTGTGTGGGATCTAAAGGGTTTGTGTGGGATCTGAAGGGTTTGTGTAGGATCTATAGGGTTTTTGTGGGATCTAAAGGGTTTGTGTAGGATCTGAAGGGTTTGTGTGGGATCTGAAGGGTTTGTGTGGGATCTAAAGGGTTTGTGTGGGATCTGAAGGGTTTGTATGGGATCTGAAGGATTTGTGTGGGCTCTGAATGATTTGTGTGGGATCTAAAGGGTTTGGTGTGGGATCGGAAGGGTTGTTTGTGTGGGATCTGAAGGATTTGTGTGGGATCTGAAGGATTTGTGTGGGATTTACATTTAAAAATTTTGTAGGATTTTAGCGTTCTGATGACTGACACTCATCGCTTGAATATTCTTGCGGCGTCACCCCCAACGCAGGTGGCCGAGGCCCTACAGGCTCTCACAACGGTGTCGCCCTACCAGTACCGCCTACAGCGCGGCGCCGCCAGCCAAGCTGACGCCTCCGTGACCCTGGCCTACGATCACATCCCCATAGCAACAGTGCCGCTGCTCTTCACCAGCTCACCTGAGTACGCCTCCACCTTGGCAGCGGTTGCTGGGCGAATGAACGAGCGCTATAAAGAGTTTCTGGCCTCGCCTGAGGGACGCGGATTTAATGGACAGGTCTGTGACCTTCAAATGTTGCTGGGACAGCCTCCCAGATCCTCAGTTGCTGGGCCAGCCTCCCAGAGTGTCAG
>NIVC01001592.1:0-2500 GCA_002269645.1 Macrostomum lignano | reverse complement strand
TAAGTTGCAGTGAGAGGAGAGATGGGTGGCAGTGAGAGGAGAGATAAGTTGCAGTGAGAGGAGAGATGGGTGGCAGTGAGAGGAGAGATGAGTGGCAGTGAGAGGAGAGATGAGTGGCAGTGAGAGGAGAGATGGGTGGCAGTGAGAGGAGAGATGAGTGGCAGTGAGAGGAGAGATGGGTGGCAGTGAGAGGAGAGATAAGTTGCAGTGAGAGGAGAGATGGGTGGCAGTGAGAGGAGAGATAAGTTGCAGTGAGAGGAGAGATGGGTGGCAGTGAGAGGAGAGATGAGTGGCAGTGAGAGGAGAGATGGGTGGCAGTGAGAGGAGAGATGAGTGGCAGTGAGAGGAGAGATGAGTGGCAGTGAGAGGAGAGATGGGTGGCAGTGAGAGGAGAGATGAGTGGCAGTGAGAGGAGAGATGTGTGGCAGTGAGAAGGCAGGATGTGATTTTGGAAACCAACCCAAGCCCCCAAGCCATTAATATTTATGCGATAAAGTGTACACTTTTTTTTAAACCTTCAGTGCTGCAGTCGGGTAAATAATATTCATTCAGTATTGATGCAATGTACAATACTTATGTATATATATTCATCTAACAGACTTTTTAGAACGTTTTGTCCTGACGTTCCGGAGTATAAGTATTTACGCAGCTCATTTATTTAACCCAACTCGTGCGAGCGTGCCAGGTGCTTATTAATACTCATCATTTCTCTCACTTTCTAGCATTCTCTATTCTACGAAATTATGGCGTGTACTTTTTTCACACAATTTATAATTGGCACTGTGGGAATACTGTCTGGCTTTGACCTCTCCTTCTCTTTCCTCACACCTGTCATCTCTACTCTCTCTCTCTCTCTCTCTCTCTCTCTCTCTCTCTCTCTCTCTCTCTCTCTCTCTCTCTCTCTCTCTCTCTCTCTCTCTCTCTCTCTCTCTCTCTCTCTCTCTCTCTCTCTCTCTCTCTCTCTCTCTCTCTCTCTTGGACGCCTCGATGCACTGCGATACTTGCCTTTGGTCCTCCGCGCTTCATTAATATAGTTCAAGCAGCATTCAGCAATAAACAGGGAGACTACTAGTAGTAGCTAAGAAAATTTTTAATTTATCGTTTAGTTGGATTACCAGTAGATAGTCGTATTCAACAAGTAGACAGGCAGAAGTGGGCAGAGTAGACAGACAGTCAATGGTGATTGGTAGTCAGAGCAGACAGTCGGTAGTCAATGGTAGGCAGAGTAGACAGTTGGTAGTCAATGGTAGGCAGAGTAGACAGTCGGTACTAGTCAATGGTAGGCAGAGTAGACAGTCGGTAGTCAATGGTAGGCAGAGTAAACAGTCAGTACTAGTCAATGGTAGCAGAGTAGACAGTCGGTAATCAATGGTATGCAGAGTAGACAGTCGGTAGTCAATGGTAGGCAGAGTAGACAGTCGGTAGTCAATGGTAGGCAGAGTAGACAGTCGGTAGTCAATGGTAGGCAGAGTAGACAGTCAGTACTAGTCAATGGTAGGCAGAGTAGACAGTCGGTAGTCAATGGTAGGCAGAGTAGACAGTCAGTACTAGTCAATGGTAGGCAGAGTAGACAGTCGGTAGTCAATGGTAGGCACATCCCCACCCACCATCCGCCGCAGTGTGCCGCCGCTGGTGGGGCCCGAAGCGCCTGGACTACAGCCTGCACTGCCCGGACACGCTCAGCCGGTTCCCCATCAACGCCATGCCGCTGCTGTTCCACGCCAGCTACTGGGAGAGCGCCGACGCTGCCGCCTTCATCCTGCGCCAGTTCGTTGACGCCGCCAGCGTGGCCGAACTGCTGGAAATCACAGACTCCGCCATCACCGAGTCCTCCTTGGGTGGCCAAATTGATGACAGGTGTGTGTTAGCCAGGCCAAGTATCTGTATGGCTGTCATTAGCCAGGCCAAGCTATCTGTATGGCAGTCATTAGCCAGGCTAAGCTATCTGTATGGCAGTCATTAGCCAGGCCAAGCTATCTGTATGGCAGTCATTAGCCAGGCCAAGCTATCTGTATGGCAGTCATTAGCCTGGCCAAGCTATCTGTATGGCTGTCATTAGCCTGGCCAAGCTATCTGTATGGCTGTCATTAGCCAGGCTAAGCTATCTGTATGGCAGTAATTAGCCAACCTGTTAGCCAGTTTCTAACCAAATTCGTTCTGTTAGGTTGACTCTGCGAGTCCCAGGTCGACAAAGAGAGAAATGGCGCAATCGGGCTAATGTATCAAACTTAAGGTAAGAATGGGATCAATCATGTTTGCTACGGAACACTCTGTCAGTTGATGTCGCCTGTTCCAAATTTTTTGTATTTTTTCATTCAGAATGCGGCGCCGAACCATCGTGCCAACGATGTGATTGTGGCCGAAGGTCAAGCCCAGGTGCTCACCGCCCGATTCATGTACGGCCCGTTTGATATGCTGTCGCTGTCCGATGAAGTGGTAGGTCATTGTTGGATGCCTGATCAGTTCGAGCAGTACTATTGATGTTTTATGGGCCTTTTTG
>NIVC01001591.1:0-150713 GCA_002269645.1 Macrostomum lignano | reverse complement strand
TTGATCACGACGGCTTCAATCCAGGCGTTGTCCGCGTTCAGATGGTCGTCCATGTAGCCTTTGAAAATCTGGATTGGAAACGCGGAGAGTTAATTACGATAATTTATATTTTTTACGGGTGGGAGAGAAAGAGAGAGAGAAAGAGGGAGTAGGGTTGAGAGAGAGAGGGAGGGTAGGGGTGGGAAAGAGGGAGAGTAGGGGTAGGAGAGAGGGAGAGTAGTGGGAGGGGTGGAGAGAGGGTGGGAGGGGTGGAGAGTGGGGGTGGGAGACATGGAGAGTAGGGGTGGGAGAGTGGGGGTGGGAGACATGGAGAGTAGGGGTGGGAGAGAGGGAGAGTGGGGGTGGGAGACATGGAGAGTAGGGGTGGGAGAGTGGGGGTGGGAGACATAGAGAGTAGGGGTGGGAGAGAGGGAGAGTGGGGGTGGGAGACATGGAGAGTAGGGGTGGGAGAGAGGGAGAGTGGGGGTGGGAGACATGGAGAGTAGGGGTGGGAGAGAGGGAGAGTAAGGGTGGGAGAGAGGGTGGGAGCGGTGGGAGAGAGGGTGGGAGGGGTGGGAGAGAGGGTGGGAGGGGTGGAAGAGAGGGTGGGAGGGTGGGAGAGAGGGTGGGAGGGGTGGGAGGGGGTGGAGGGTGGGAGAGAGGGTGGGAGGGTTGGAGGGAGGGTTTAATGGTTGAGGTTGAGCTGCTCTGCTTGCAACCCCTGACAAGGGGATGAGAGCAGCAAAACATGCATATTTGCTTAGGCGACATTGAAGAGAACAAAAGCAAACATATAAATGTCACAAATATGAATACGAATCTGAACTTCAGTAACGCTTGAGCTTTTGTTGAACTGGCGTGGCAGTTTTTTCACAACATGGCTCTGTTCATTGCTGAGCACTCATGCCATCTGATCCTGACTGATGGTAGATGCAAAATGGTAGATCTACTAGGGGCTGAAAAATGTTTTTTTGAGTCCTACTTTTGTAGCTCCGATTGGTTTTTATCGGACTGTGCAAGAACTCAACCAAAACATGCTTGTCTGGAGCAGGCAAAGCAGGCCACTAAAAAGTAGACATTATAATTAGTTCATATAGCGTGCACTTTAACATTTACTAACCACATCTGACATCGAGTTTCTAAGGGCCTGAAGTGAGGAAAAATATATCATGAGATCTCTATAGCTAAGCTCACTCTGATCTACTCTTATATAATCTCACTCTGATCTGTATATATACATGTAGCATGTAATAATCTCACTCTGATCGACTATATCTAATCTCACTCTGATCGACTATATCTAATCTCACTCTGATCTACTATATCTCATCTCACTCTGATCTACTATATCTAATCTCACTCTGATCGACTATATCTAATCTCACTCTGATCGACTATATCTAATCTCACTCTGATCTACTATATCTAATATCACTCTGATCTACTATATCTAATCTCACTCTGATCGACTATATCTAAATCTCACTCTGATCTCTACATCTAATCTCACTCTTATCGACTATATCTAAATCTCACTCGATCTCTATATCTAATCTCACTCTGATCGACTATATCTAAATCTCACTCTGATCTCTATATCTAATCTCACTCTGATCGACTATATCTAAATCTCACTCGATCTCTATATCTAATCTCACTCTGATCGACTATATCTAAATCTCACTCGATCTCTAAATCTAATATCACTCTGATCTCTACATCTATTCTGGCTCCTATCTCACAAGAGATCAGAGTCTGTAATCATCCTGTCTATTCTCACGACCGCTATCTCTAGTCTCGGGCTCGTCGCACTCTACTCTCACCCCACCACCTACCTGTTCAGCCGCCCCTTCATAATGGCGTTGATCTTTGTCTAGCATCTTTCTTCTGCAGCAGCTGTTTGAGTCGCCGGCTGATGAAGTTCTTGAGCAGGGCCGGACGCAGTCGTCATAGTCGCAGTTATCGAAGTGATCGGTCAGAAACTAAAACAAGTTGGGTCATTGTGCAGTTTTGGGTTGGCATTAAATAGTTTTGGGTCATTGTGTAGTTTGGGTTTGGTCAATAAATTGTTTTGGGATCAGTTCTGAGGTCATTGTGTAGTTTTAGGGTGATTTTGCAGTATTGGAGTCACTGTAGTTTTGGGGTCATTATGGTGCAGTTTTTGGTTCATTGTGTAGTTTTGGGGTCATTGTGTAGTTATGGGGTCATTGTGTAGTTATGGGGTCATTGTGTAGTTTTGGGATCATTGTATAGTTTTGGGTTCATTGCGTAGTCTTTGGGTCATTGTGTAGTTTTGGGGTCATTGTGTAGTTTTGGGGTCATTGTGTAGTTTTTGGGTCATTGTGTAGTTTTGGGGTCATTGTATAGTTTTGGGGTCATTGTGTAGTTTTGGGTTCATTGCGTAGTCTTTGGGTCATTGTATAGTTTTGGGGTCATTGTATAGTTTTAGGGTCATTGTGTAGTTTTGGGATCATTGTATAGTTTTAGGGTCATTGTATAGTTTTGGGTTCATTGCGTAGTCTTCGGGTCATTGTATAGTTTTGGGGTCATTGCGTAGTCTTCTGCTCATTGTGTAGTTTTAGGGTCATTATGTATTTTTGGGTATTTTAGTTTCTCTTTTGGGTAATTATGAGATTTTTCAAAGTTGTATCCATATTAACAACCAGCTTTTGTAATGCTTCCAAATAGTTCCCTCAGTTTAATCGAGAAAGCTTGAAACCGCTCACCCATGGCAGGCAGAACTGCTTGTGTCGAAACAGCGACAACACTTGCAGAATCGGATGACCCAATCGATGAATGACTGCGCCTGAAGGGGCGCGGCTCCATCGAGTCATGGCGATCACCACGGCATTGTTGGGTCCCCAGCGAGGCAGCAGGCCCTTGCCCTTCAGTCCAGTTCGACCCATGGGGTTCAAGGGGGCAGAGGACACCGTGTCCAAGCGGTATCTGCCCATCATGCTCTGCCGACGGAGTCCTGATCGACTGTCCAGCTGGTTAAAGTTGATGGATTGCAGCGGCCTGCAAGTCATCGTTAGGGCGATTTTCCAAGCTGTCTATGGGCGATTTTGTAAAGCTGTCTATGGGCGATTTTTCAAACTGTCTATGGGCGATTTTGTAAGCTGCCTATAGTCGACTTTCCAAACTGTCTATGGGCGATTTTCCAAACTGTCTATGAGCGATTTGTAAGCTGTCTAAGGGCGATATTCCAAACTGTCTATGGGCGATTTTCCAAAATGTCTATGGGCGATTTAGTAAGCTCTCTGGATGGGAGAGAGTGAGTAGGGGTGGGAGAGGGAGAGTAAGGGTGGGAGAGAGGGTGGGAGGGTGTTAGAGAGGGAGAGTAGGGGTGGGAGAGAGGTTGGGAGGGTGGGAGAGAAGATGGGATCGGAGAAACTGTCTATGGGCGATTTTTTCAGCTGTCTGTGGGCGATTCTTTAGGGATTCTTATAATTTTCTATATTGTATAGAAGCGATTTTTATGAGTGGCTTTTATATTTTTCATGGATCGATTAAAGAGCCTCTATAGAGAATATTGTGAAATCTTTATAACAACAGCCTAAAATTCTCTACACTAATTGCATTTGTAAAATTGAAAGCACTTGAATTTGTTATCTGTTATCTCCGCTTATCGTATAATTGTAAAGTGATGATAGAGAACGGGTTATGGTTCGGGTTCGTTGCAATATCTTTTAAAATTTCCTAATAAAAGTTCATCTAGTCATTAAAATACATTTCTAAATGTATCTCAAAATGAAAGCACGTGACGGGTATCATTAAGTTTTTCGAAACTGTTAATAAAAAGGACTAATTAGTAGCTAAATAATTACAAAAGAATGAGGCATTGTATGCTAATTCGTATGCTTACACTGTTGGCCCATCGAAGCTCTCCTCGTTAGGAAAGATAAGCACCTCTTCAGACGCATCGAATGCAAAGTAATCACGGTAGTCAATCTGAAATTTAATATTTATGAGGCTTGATACTGTTATATACTACTAATTTGAAAAGAAAAAATAGGGTAAATATTATATGTGACAGGTGAAACGAGAATATCTGACGGACGAAACAGGTAAATCTAAGCAGTGAAGCAGGTAAATCTAACCAGTGAAACAGGTAAATCTAAGCAGTGAAGCAGGTAAATCTAACCAGTGAAACAGGTGAATCTAACCAGTGAAACAGGTAAATCTAACCAGTGAAGCAGGTGAATCTAACCAGTGAAACAGGTGAATCTAACCAGTGAAACAGGTAAATCTAACCAGTGAAACAGGTGAATCTAACCAGTGAAACAGGTGAATCTGACCAGTGAAGCAGGTAAATCTAACCAGTGAAGCAGGTAAATCTAACCAGTGAAGCAGGTAAATCTAACCAGTGAAACAGGTAAATCTATCCAGTGAAACAGGTGAATCTAACCAGTGAAACAGGTAAATCTAACCAGTGAAACAGGTAAATCTAACCAGTGAAACAGGTGAATCTAACCAGTGAAACAGGTGAATCTAACCAGTGAAACAGGTAAATCTAACCAGTGAAACAGGTGAATCTAACCAGTGAAACAGGTAAATCTAACCAGTGAAGCAGGTAAATCTAACCAGTGAAACAGGTGAATCTAACCAGTGAAACAGGTAAATCTAACCAGTGAAACAGGTGAATCTAACCAGTGAAACAGGTGAATCTAACCAGTGAAACAGGTAAATCTAACCAGTGAAGCAGGTAAATCTAACCAGTGAAAAAGGTGAATCTAACCAGTGAAACAGGTAAATCTAACCAGTGAAACAGGTGAATCTAACCAGTGAAACAGGTGAATCTAACCAGTGAAGCAGGTAAATCTAACCAGTGAAGCAGGTAAATCTAACCAGTGAAACAGGTGAATCTAACCAGTGAAACAGGTAAATCTAACCAGTGAAACAGGTAAATCTAACCAGTGAAACAGGTGAATCTAACCAGTGAAACAGGTAAATCTAACCAGTGAAGCAGGTAAATCTAACCAGTGAAGCAGGTAAATCTAACCAGTGAAACAGGTGAATCTAACCAGTGAAACAGGTAAATCTAACCAGTGAAACAGGTAAATCTAACCAGTGAAGCAGGTAAATCTAACCAGTGAAACAGGTGAATCTAACCAGTGAAACAGGTAAATCTAACCAGTGAAGCAGGTAAATCTAACCAGTGAAGCAGGTGAATCTAACCAGTGAAACAGGTAAATCTAACCAGTGAAACAGGTAAATCTAACCAGTGAAGCAGGAGAATCTAACCAGTGAAACAGGTAAATCTAACCAGTGAAACAGGTAAATCTAACCAGTGAAGCAGGTGAATCTAACCAGTGAAACAGGTAAATCTAACCAGTGAAGCAGGTAAATCTAACCAGTGAAACAGGTAAATCTAACCAGTGAAACAGGTGAATCTAACCAGTGAAACAGGTGAATCTAACCAGTGAAGCAGGTAAATCTAACCAGTGAAGCAGGTAAATCTAACCAGTGAAGCAGGTAAATCTAACCAGTGAAACAGGTAAATCTAACCAGTGAAACAGGTGAATCTAACCAGTGAAGCAGGTAAATCTAACCAGTGAAGCAGGTAAATCTAACCAGTGAAGCAGGTGAATCTAACCAGTGAAACAGGTGAATCTAACCAGTGAAACAGGTAAATCTAACCAGTGAAACAGGTGAATCTAATCAGTGAAACAGGTGAATCTGACCAGTGAAGCAGGTAAATCTAACCAGTGAAGCAGGTAAATCTAACCAGTGAAGCAGGTAAATCTAACCAGTGAAACAGGTGAATCTAACCAGTGAAACAGGTAAATCTAACCAGTGAAACAGGTAAATCTAACCAGTGAAACAGGTAAATCTAACCAGTGAAGCAGGTAAATCTAACCAGTGAAGCAGGTGAATCTAACTATGTGAAACAGGTAAATCTAACCAGTGAAACAGGTAAATCTAACCAGTGAAACAGGTAAATCTAACCGGTAAAACAGGTAAATGTAGCCGGTGAAACAGCCAAACCTGCCAGGCTCCCCAGTCTCACCTCCCACGGGATCTTGTCCGGCGGCACATTCATCCGCATGCCCGGGTACTGCTCAAAGTTGAACGGCACGTAGCGCCACAGGCGGTGCTGCAGGCTCCGGTATTCAATCAGACGCCCGGTTCCCGGATCGTCCACCACCGGCCTTATGGTGGCCGCGTCCTCTTCCAGATCTTCGTTGTCGTCAAAATCGTCCTCCTCGTCGTCTCCTTCCTCCGCGGCGGTGGCTCCCGTTGCTGCTGTCGCCGCCGCGGCTCCTCTGGGCTCAGCGACACCCGCCGTTGTCGCACCAGCCGCTTTTGAAGCAGCAGAAGTCAGGCTGGAGCCCTGCAATCCGCCGCCTTCAACAGCAGCGCTGCCGGAGGTCGGATCTGCACCTGCCGAACTGGCCGGAGCGGCGCCCCGTCGACGCCAGCGCCTCTCCGCTGTGCCGCTGCTGGAGCTGGCCGAAGCCAACTGCTGCAGCACCTCCTGGTCCAGCTGCCCCACTGACACCGGAGTGGAGGCCAGAGCTTCCGCAGCGGCTGTTCTGGCGATTTCCTGGAACCAGGCTGGCGGGGCTGACTGATAAGCTGTGGTGACGGCTTCCAGAACTCGCTGCTCGAGTTGGTTCAGCTGCTGCTGCTGCGCCTCGGCTGTGTTTACCGACCCGGCCACTGCTCGCGCCTGCTGCACCGAGGCCAGCCGCTCCTGGCCTTCCCGAAGCGCCTGCACAGCAACACTGAATCCATTCAGCGTGTTTGACAGGTCGGTCAATCTCTGATCGAAATCAGTGCTAATCTTTGTCAGCTGAGTGTCTACGCTTTTGAATTTCTTTTCGAGTTCCATCCCGATGCCGCTAGTCGCGTCCGACATCTGCTTGGCCACGTCAGCCGCTGCCGGGAGAAGGCCGCCGGCACCCAGCTGGGGACCAGAAGTCCTGACTATGACAGACTTTGAGTCCGAGCGACCGCCCTGTGTTTTGTTATTTTTTACTGAGATGTAGAGATGGTTTAACACCTGCCACCCCATTCACCGATTTCTCGACCGAGCAACCGCCACCCCGTTTAGTTAGAGGCTGTGTGCACCCTGGCGCACTTTAAGCGACATTGTCACACAACCGGCGAGAGGCATTTTCTGCCCATTCCGCCGGCTCCCCTGAGCAGGTACACCAGCGCGCGGATACGTACGCAGTCGTACGCACAGGCACACACTCACACAGGAGTGTACAGCGGTCCTGACTTTATTTTATCGTTAGACATGCACACTTCACTGTGCCTTGGGGGTTGGCCCTCAAGGACTTTAATTGCACGAGCAGAGCCAAGCCGAGATTCCAAATTAGCACCAAATTAATGGGACTGCACTTGAAATCGAGCCTGGGCCGCTGGCACATCAGAGCGCCGCGCTAGACCACTAGGCTCTGATTCTCTGCCCCAGAACCCACCACCCCATCCTCCGATTCCCTGCCCCAGCACCCACCACCCAACCCTCCGATTCTCGCCCTAGCACCCACCACCCCACCCTCCGATTCTCGCCCCAGCACCCACCACCCCATCCTCCGATTCCCTGCCCCAGCACCCACCACCCCATCCTCCGATTCTCTGCCCCAGTACCCACCACCCCATCCTCTGATTCCCTGCCCCAGCACCCACCACCCCATCCTCCGATTCTCTGCCCCAACACCCACAACCCCATCCTCCGATTCTCTGCCCAAGCACCCACCACCCCATCCTCCGATTCTCTGCCCAAGCACTCACCATCGCCCAGCCAATCAAAACCCACCTTCTTTCCATGACACTCCTGATCCTGTCTCAAAAAGTCCATCGCCTTCATGTGCTCCCACTTGACGAGTTCGCGCTCCTTCTTAACATTGTCTTTATAACTGATTCTCAGCGGGTCCTCCAGTTCCGATAGTTTGCGACCCTGATATCGCAACTGGATAAAGAACACGAGCTCGTAAGCGTGCCAGAAAATGATCAGCGGTGGAGCTAGCGGTGACCTTTCAATGTACTCCTTGATCATGCTGTACCGTTGGTAATTCCAGTGCAGAGCAGAGAACTGATTGATCGATTCGTAGGTGCTGGAGAACATGGCGATCAACAGGTTAAACATGAGGATGTTGGTCAAGAGAACATAGACACCTAGCATGATCGGCAGTAGCCATTTTGCTGTCCAGTGGGGACACTTGCCCTCATCAAGGCAGCCGCTGTCTGCAAATCAATAATAATAGCAAAATGCTTTTGCTTTATTTAATTGAATTCATTATGATTTTTAGCCGATATTAAATTTGCTACCTCGCACTCTCATCTCAACTACCAGCGTACTTATCACACTCTCTAATCTCACCCTCTCGCTCTCAAATCTCACGTACTATTATCCTCTTTCTCTACATTATTGTCGAATCACACCCTTCTATTGGCACCCTTTCGCTCTCTAATCTCACCTACTCTAATCTCATCTACTCCTGTCTCCCCCTCTCTATTACTCTAATCTCACCTACTCTAATCTCACCATTTTCTCTCTAATCTCACCCTGTCTAATCTCTTCTCCACTCACTCAAGTAGCCAGCAGGCGCACTCACCCTCAGCCTGAATTGAGTCCAATCCAAAGTCGCCAAACATTTGAAAATAGGCTCTAGTTAAAAAGTGTATAAAAATCTCCGTGTGAGTCATCTTCTTAGGCGATGTCTTATTAAAATCCTGATTTGGCGTGTAAAATCCAGTTGGATAAGCGATAGACTGGGCCGCCACCCCGTACCCGAGGATGAACACCAGCAAGATCACCATGAACGGCACTAAATCGTTAATAACCATCTTGCCAATCATGATCAGTTTCGGTCCCAGGGCAATGTGGAAGCTGAAGATGTACATCAGCCGGATGCAGAAAGCGAACAGACTGAAGGCGTAGCAAATTCTCGCCGCGACAAACAATCCGTCCGTGAGGATGACGTCATAGGCGTGACCGGACAAGAGTACAGTTTCGGGCGATTCGCTTAATAAAGATATTAGTCTCAGTACGAGGCCAAGTACGAATAAGCCCACAGCTGTACAATCGAGTTTGTTCCAACTGTCTGAGATGTACGTTGAGAAACTGATTCCGGATAGGGTGGCCTGCACAGAGGTTGGGTTGGGCTTGCGATGGTTAATGCAGATGAGGGTGGCGAGGGCTAGAGACGGACTGGTTGGGAGAGAGTGTACATTGGGGCGGCGGAGGATAGAGAGGGACTGGTCGGGAGAGAGTGTACATTGGTTCGGCGGAGGATAGAGAGGGACTGGTCAGGAGAGAGTGTACATTGGGGCGGCGGAATATAGAGGGACTGGTCAGGAGAGAGTGTACATTGGGGTGGCGGGGATAGAGAGGGACTTGTCGGGAGAGAGTGTACATTGGGTGGCAGGAATAGAGAGGGGCTGGTAGATAGAGAGTGTACATTGGGGCGGCGGGGGATAGAGGGACTGGTCAGGAGAGAGTACATTGGGGTGGCGGGGATAGAGAGGGACTGGTGGGGAGAGAGTGTACATTTGGGATGGCAATTAAAATAAACAAAAACGGCATTGCATAAAAAACAATAGACGTTCGAACTGGTTCACTGCTCAGATTTAAAGCAGAAATAGAAAGGACTGGAAAAATTTACAGTTAAAGTCGCTGTAGATATAACTACATGTATTGAAATAGCCATAGCAGTCATAGAGCTCGTGTGTCGCCAACGCAGGGAAAAATGTCGCCTCAAACAGGATAGAGCTGTTGTAGAAAACTTGAAGAAGCTGCAGAGGCGGAGCTAAGAATTTTCTAATGGCTATATTTAATCATGGTATCTGTGCGCTTGCTTATTACATGTATAATTGAGATTCTTAAAAGTTCAACCAAAAAAAAGTATGCTAGTAATGCGAGAAAGGAAACGTCAGGCCATCCGGAAAATTCTTGCAGCTTATTTACCGAATAATAATTAGTCAGAGCAAAAAGCATGGATTTATATGTACTATTTATTCAACAAAATTGACACACACACGGCTGAAACCACAGCCTGCCTACGAGTTTAAGCCGCTCTAAGCTAGCATCAGTCAAAAACAGCTGTGGATTGCTAATCTAGCCAATATAAAAGATGAAAAAGGATTTTAATATTCGAGTTAAAAAAGTACGGAATTGAATTCCGCGAAACTTCTAAAAGCTCAAATTTCTATAGTTACGATTTTAGGAGTTGCATTCACATTCACAGATTTGGTTTGTCACTGGATTTCAATCATGAAGCTGTTGACAGGCAAGTGAAATGGGATCAGGTATTGACGGATTCTGTTAGTTAGGATTCTAATATTTTCCAACTCAAATACTGAGTTGTGCCAACTGTGTTCAAATACGCACTGGGATTTTTTATGTCGCTCCCAGACTCAAAGCATTAGCCAAATAAAATTAACAAATATCTAAGCTTCTCTCTCTACTCTCATCTCCCTCCTCTTCCCTCCTTTCCCCTCCTCTCCACTGATCTCCCCTCTCTCCCCTCATTTCCCCCTTCTCTCCCCTCATCTCCCCCCTTTCTCCCCTCATCTCTCCCTTCTCTCCCCTCATCTCCCCCCTGTCTCCCCTCATCTCTCCCTTCTCTCCCCTCATCTCTCCCTTCTCTCCCCTCATCTCCCCCCTCTCTCCTCTCATCTCCCCCCTTTCTCCCCTCATCTCCCCTCTCCCCCTCATCCCCCCTCTCACGCCTCTCTCCCTTCTCCTCTTTCTCGCTCTCATCTTTCCTTCTTTACCCTCCTCTCATCTCTTCTCTCAGCTATCTGTCATAACTTTTCTCCCGTCCTTCTGCAGTCTCTTCTCTTCTCGATCCTCAAATTTCACTTAGGTGGCAGTCAGAGAACAGACACAATATTGACAATTGCGATTCACACCCAGTCAAGAGCAATTCGATTCCAAAAAGCTTTTAAAAAATTACTTAACTCAAAGCAACAATTGCACTCTTTGAGTTTGGCATTGTTTTATTAAAAGACTCAGAAAGCATTGTCATTAGACCTCACGTGATGCACCTGCTTACCTGCTTAACCTCCTCTAAAAGCAAAGTGACAATCCAGGAAATTACAATATACTCCATCACGGTGAAATCGTGCTTCAAATCGAACAGAAGCAAATAGCTGAACATGAATAGGAAGGTTAGATAGGAGAACTGAAATTTAAGTGCACGGGAGGTGTTCAATGTTATTTATTGATACTGGATAAAGGGCTCTATGTACTTTTTATATCATATCGCAATGAATACCATTTCGCTTCCACTACCAAAGAAAATACCTGTGCCTATTTAGGACACATTTTGGCACCCCTGACATGTCATGACACGCTACATTCGGCTTTCCTGACATATTAGACATCCCTGACACATTCTATCTCAGACACACTACATTAGGCATCCCTAACACTATATTAGACATCCCTGACACACTGTATCTCTGACACGCTACATTAGGCATCCCTGACACACTACATTAGGGATCCCTGACACACTACATTAGGCATCCCTGACACACTACATTAGACATTCCTGACGCATTGCATCACTGACACACTACATTAGGCATCCCTGACACACTACATTAGGCATCCCTGACACACTACATTAGGCATCCCTGACACACTACATTAGGCATCCCTGAAACACTACATTAGGCATCCCTGACACACTACATTAGGCATCCCTGACACACTACATTAGGGATCCCTGACACACTACATTAGGCATTCCTGACGCATTGCATCACTGACACACTACATTAGGGATCCCTGACACACTACATTAGGCATCCCTGACACACTAAATTAGGGATCCCTGACACACTACATTAGGCATCCCTGACACACTACATTAGACATTCCTGACGCATTGCATCACTGACACACTACATTAGGGATCCCTGACACACTACATTAGGGATCCCTGACACACTACATTAGGCATCCCTGACACACTACATTAGGCATCCCTGACACACTACATTAGACATTCCTGACGCATTGCATCACTGACACACTACATTAGGGATCCCTGACACACTACATTAGGGATCTCTGACACACTACATTAGGCATCCCTGACACACTACATTAGGCATCCCTGACACACTACATTAGGCATCCCTGACACACTACATTAGACATCCCTGACAGAAAGAAACATCAAATTAGGCACTACAGACACATCAAATTAGGCGCTACAGACACATCAAATTAGGCACTACAGACACATCAAATTAGGCACTACAGACACATCAAATTAGGCTCCCTAGACGCATGAACTCGGCGGTAAAGCTCACCGTGTTATACACGAATCGAACCACGGGAGCCATGTAGAACTCTTTCATTCTTTGGCAGGTCTGACCGCAGTTGAGCACGCTGGCCTGCCGAATGTGGCTGAGCAAAGATTTCCTGAAAGTTTGTGGTCTTAAAGTTTGACATTGAACAAAGCTATCTCAGTCATTGAATTCCAAATTCTATAGATGTTACCATGCAGAATATGTTCTAATAAAAGAAGGTAAGAGAGATGAAGAGCTGACAAAACTGATCTTGCTAATGCAGAGGGTCTGTCTTTAAATATACCAATCCATCTCCTTACATCTCCCATCTCCCTACATCTCCCATCTCCCTACATTTCCCATCTCCCTACATCTCACATCTCCCTACAACTCCAATCTTCCTATCTCTTCCCATCTCCTTACATCTCCCATCTCACTACATCTGCCATCTCCCTACATCTCTACCCATCTCCCTACATCCCTACCCATCTCCCTACATCTCTGCCCATCTCCCTACATCTCTACCCATCTCCTTATCTCTCTACCCATCTCCCTACATCTCCTATCTCTCTACATCTCCCACCTCCATATCCCCATATCCCTACATTTCCCATCTCCCTCTATTCTCTAAATTCACAGCATTGTTTCAAATCTATATTTTAGTTAAAATCTAATAGATATTCTCATTTGCGTCACTTATATTTCTCAGATATCAATAGCTTTCCGCTAGAAAAATATCTTGGCCAACTTCCCAGGAAAGAAGCAAATTGTGTACTTTTACAATTCAAAAAAAGTAATAGCGGTAGAAAGGGTTGGTTCCGTTTTGAAAGGATGTGCAAAAGCCACTCTTTGGCTGCTTCAGTGAGATTGACTTACAAAGTTACTAATTAGGCAAAAGAAAGGAAAAGGACGGTACAAATTACAATGGTACTAATTTCCTCTTTAGCCTAATACGCTGTAATTATCATATGCCCGCATTATGCAGATCTGCTTCCTCAAGGTATATAGACATTAGGGAGAAGAATAGACATGATGCAAATGCAGGAATATCATTACACCCTGATCCCTGACAGAATCTCAGACTGTCTGACACGCCAAATCAAATAGATTGAACCATAAATGTATTGGATATTTCAACTCTGTGGAGTCATGAGAGGTAGAGCTGGTGAAGAGAGAGAGTAGAGCAGGTGATGGGAGAGAGTAGAGCGGGTGAAGGGTGAGAGGTTGAGCAGGTGAACCGTGAGAGGTAGAGTGGATAAAGAATGAGAGTAGAGCGGGTGAAGGGATAGAGTAGAGCAGGTGAAGGGAGAGAGTAGAGCGGGTGAAGGGATAGAGTAGAGCAGGTGAAGGGAGAGAGTAGAGCGGGTGAAGGGATAGAGTAGAGCAGGTGAAGGGAGAGAGTAGAGCGGGTGAAGGGATAGAGTAGAGCAGGTGAATGGAGAGAGTAGATTGGGTGAAGGGAGAGAGTAGAGTGGGTGAAGGGAAAGAGTAGAGCGGGTGAAGGGAGAGAGCAGAGTGGCTGCTGTGTGAGAGTAGAGTGGTTGAAGGGATACAACAGAGTGAATGGAACCCATTCAAACAAACAAAAGCATCCGTGAAACCACAGGCCAGTTTCACCTGTCTCCACCCTCGTAGGTCGGCCCGCCAGATTCCGGGTCCGCAGCTGCATCCTCGCTTCTAGCAGTCAAAGACGGAGTCTTCTGCTGCTGCTGCTCCGCCACCTGCCTCTCGATCTCCCTGTCGGTCAGCTTGTACAACATGACGCTGGGCACAAGCCAGGGGCACACGATGCCGCACAGAATCCCAATAGAAAATCTTGTCATGGAGTTCTTGGCGCTCAGCCGGCCCATCCAAGTGCTGGTCAGGAAGTCCTGACAGCACGGGTGCGCCATGAACTTGATGCTCTCGCCTTCGGCAGCCAGGTAGATACAGGAGCTGTCACCGTAGAACTTCAGCTCCCTGTTAATGAGCAGCAGAGCTCTGCTCTCATCCTCCCGGTAGCACTGGTCCAGCACTCCCCAGGCGTGATCCTCGAACTGAGCACCGCCGCGTTGGAAATCCTCTTTGTCAGTGAAATCGTCTGTGCGGCCAACCATGGCTTTGAGGATCATTGAGGAGAGTAGAGCGGCCGCTACCGGCTCCTGGTGGGTGATAGGTAGGGTGAGAAATAGAGTGGGTGAACGGTGAGCGGTAGAGTAGATAAATGGTGAGAGGTACAGTGGATAAATGGTGAGAAGTAGAGGGAGTGAACGGTGAGAGGTGGAGTGGGTGAAGGGTGAGAGTTAGAGTGGATCAAGGGTGAGAGGTAGAGTGGGTGAAGGGTGGGAGGTAGAGTGGGTGAACGGTGAGAGGTAGAGTGGGTGAACGGTGAGAGGTAGAGTGGGTTAACGGTGAGAGGTAGAGTGGGTGAACGGTGAGAGGTAGAGTGGGTGAACGGTGAGAGGTAGAGTGGGTTAACGGTGAGAGGTAGAGTGGGTGAACGGTGAGAGGTAGAGCGGGTGAACGGTGAGAGGTAGAGTGGGTGAACGGTGAGAGGTAGAGTGGGTGAACGGTGAGAGGTAGAGTGGGTTAACGGTGAGAGGTAGAGTGGGTGAACAGTGAGAGGTAGAGTGGGTGAACAGTGAGAGGTAGAGTGGGTGAACGGTGAGAGGTAGAGTGGGTTAACGGTGAGAGGTAGAGTGGGTGAACGGTGAGAGGTAGAGCGGGTGAACGGTGAGAGGTAGAGTGGGTGAACGGTGAGAGGTAGAGTGGGTGAACGGTGAGAGGTAGAGTGGGTGAACGGTGAGAGGTAGAGCGGGTGAACGGTGAGAGGTAGAGTGGGTGAACGGTGAGAGGTAGAGTGGGTGAACGGTGAGAGGTAGAGTGGGTGAACGGTGAGAGGTAGAGTGGGTGAACGGTGAGAGGTAGAGCGGGTGAACGGTGAGAGGTAGAGTGGGTGAACGGTGAGAGGTAGAGTGGGTGAACGGTGAGAGGTAGAGCGGGTGAACGGTGAGAGGTAGAGTGGGTGAACGGTGAGAGGTAGAGTGGGTGAACGGTGAGAGGTAGAGCGGGTGAACGGTGAGAGGTAGAGTGGGTGAACGGTGAGAGGTAGAGTGGGTGAACGGTGAGAGGTAGAGTGGGTGAACGGTGAGAGGTAGAGTGGGTGAACGGTGAGAGGTAGAGCGGGTGAACGGTGAGAGGTAGAGTGGGTGAACGGTGAGAGGTAGAGTGGGTGAACGGTGAGAGGTAGAGTGGGTGAACGGTGAGAGGTAGAGTGGGTGAACGGTGAGAGGTAGAGTGGGTTAACGGTGAGAGGTAGAGTGGGTGAACGGTGAGAGGTAGAGCAGCCCAGATGAAAATAACGCTCAGCAGTATACATTTACAAATTGAAGATTTTGTCAAATAATGGGGGCCCACGCAAATCCCACACAACCAAGCCAAATCCCACCTTCTCCATAGTCCAGAACAGTTCGGCCATCTGCAGCTTGCCAACAAGCAGAGACCAGATTAAGAGCTCGCGCGCCGGACGTTCCAGATTAATCGTTTTGAGCTTCGATTCTGCGAGCGGGATATCGAAACGTAGAGGATTAGGAATGATCTATCGCTCCGTTTTCTCACGGATGGAAACTGACTGATAGATTAAACATCCCAGAGTAGAAAGAAGTTGGCGGTAGAGGACGGATTTGAGGCAGTAATGAGTAAAGTAGAATCAACATTAGCTGAAGCAGTAGAGAGCGGATTGGTGACAGTAGAGAGCGGATGGGTGACAGTAGAGACAGTAGAGAGCGGATGGGTGACAGTAGAGAGCGGATTGGTGACAGTAGAGAGCGGATGGGTGACAGTAGAGAGCGGATTGGTGACAGTAGAGAGCGGATGGGTGACAGTAGAGACAGTAGAGAGCGGATTGGTGACAGTAGAGAGCGGATGGGTGACAGTAGAGAGCGGATGGGTGACAGTAGAGAGCGGATGGGTGACAGTAGAGAGCGGATGAGTGACAGTAGAGAGCAGATTGGTGACAGTAGAGAGCGGATAGGTGACAGTAGAGAGCGGATTGGTGACAGTAGAGAGCGGATTGGTGACAGTAGAGAGCGGATGGGTGACAGTAGAGAGCGGATGGGTGACAGTAGAGAGCGGATAGGTGACAGTAGAGAGCGGATGGGTGACAGTAGAGAGCGGATGGGTGACAGTAGAGAGCAGATTGGTGACAGTAGAGAGCGGATGGGTGACAGTAGAGAGCGGATGGGTGACAGTAGAGAGCGGATGGGTGACAGTAGAGAGCGGATGGGTGACAGTAGAGAGCGGATGGGTGACAGTAGAGAGCGGATTGGTGACAGTAGAGAGCGGATGGGTGACAGTAGAGAGCGGATGGGTGACAGTAGAGAGCGGATTGGTGACAGTAGAGAGCGGATGGGAGACAGTAGAGAGCGGATGGGTGACAGTAGAGAGCGGATGGGTGACAGTAGAGAGCGGAATGGAGGCAGTAGAGAGCGGAATGGAGGCAGTAGAGAGCGGAATGGAGGCAGTAGAGAGCGGAATGGAGGCAGTAGAGAGCGGAATGGAGGCAGTAGTGAGCGGAATGGAGGTAGTAGAGAGCGGAATGGAGGCAGTAGAGACCGGAATGGAGGCAGTAGAGTGCGGAATGGAGGCAGTAGTGAGCGGAATGGAGGTAGTAGAGAGCGGAATGGAGGCAGTAGAGAGCGGAATGGAGGCAGTAGTGAGCGGAATGGAGGCAGTAGAGAGTGGAATGGAGGCAGTAGTGAGCGGAATGGAGGTAGTAGAGAGCGGAATGGAGGCAGTAGAGAGCGGAATGGAGGCAGTAGATCCTCACCTTCTTCTTTCGTAGCCTTAGCGGCGGCCCCTGACAATTCCTGCTGCCTGAGATGCTGTTTGGACCCCATCTGCTGTGAATTCGCGCCCTTTCCGGAGTGGCCGGAGGAGCCGGAGGCGGGCGCCCGCACGGCCTCCATGAACTCTAATGAAGATCGACGCCGCTTCAGACGAAAAAAATTGCCTGGGAGGGCGAGCAGTGGGTCTGAGGTCAGGGGGAATGGGAGATGCGCGGTTTAATACACCTGCGTCTGCTCTGTCGTGTTAGTTAAGCACTGTGAATCCTTCGCCATAACGTATCCCTACATCTCAGCCCTTCACAATTGTGCATCTCCCTACATCTCAGCCCTTCACGATTAGAAATCACCCTACATCTCAGTCCTTCACGATTATGAGTCTCCCTACATCTCAGCCCTTCACAATTTTAAAGCTCCCTACATATTAGCCCTTCACGATTATAAAGCTCCCTACATCTCAGCCCTTTACGATTATAAAGCTCCCTACGAGTACATCTCAGCCCTTCACGATTATAAAGCTCCCTACATCTCAGTCCTTCACGATTGTGCATGTCCTTGCATCTCAGCCCTTCACGATAAGAAATCTCCCTACATCTGAGCCCTTCACGATTATAAAGCTCCCTACGTCTCAGCCCTTCACGATTGTGCATCTCCCTACGTCTCAGCCCTTCACGATTGTGCATCTCCCTTCACCTCAATCATTCAACCGTATTAAACCACAGGAATTGTATTGCGTCAACACCACCCAGCACCGATAATAAAGTACAAATATTAATTAACAAAATTTAAAATATTTTAAAAGAGGAACTATGAGGAAACATGATTTGACTATATTAGTTCTAGGAAAGATGGCATTGTAAAAGCGTCGAGTTTTTCAATCCACCTTCAACAGCAGGTGAATCTTCTCCGCTCTGAGCGGAGGCATCAAAACTTTTCTGGTGGCGCCGGAGCGCCGCTGCCGCTTCCGGTTCGAGCATTTCCAGGGACGAGCGGCGACGCCGCAGTGCCGGTCTGAGGTTGCTGCTGGCAACCACCAGCTTGCGGTTGCCTCCTGATGTGAATTTTGACAGCAGCATCACCCACGGGTGTTACTTCATGATCCGCGTTGTCTACTATCTTTATCCGACTTGTCAATCTCTGTATCTTACTTGTCACTCTCTGTTCTACTTGTCACTCTCTCTTCTACTTGTCACTCTCTCTTCTACTTGTCACTCTCTCTTCTACTTGTCACTCTCTCTTCTACTTGTCACTCTCTCTTCTACTTGTCACTCTCTCTTCTACTTGTCACTCTCTCTTCTACTTGTCACTCTCTCTTCTACTTGTCACTCTCTTAATCCTACTTATCACTCCATTTATCCTACTTGTCACTCTATTTATTCTACTTGTCACTCCATTAATCCTACTTGTCACTCCATTTATCCTATTTGTCACTCCATTTATCCTACTTTTCACTCCATTTATCCTACTTTTCACTCTATTAATCCTACTTGTCATTCTATTAATCCTACTTATCACTCTATTTATCCTATTTATCACTCTATTTATCTTACCTTGTCACTCCATTTATCCTACTTATCACTCCATTTATCATACTTGTAACCCCATTTATCCTACTTATCACTCTATTTATCCTATTTTTCACTCCATTTATCTTACCTTGTCACTCCATTTATCCTACTTGTCACTCCATTTATCCTACTTGTCATTCCAATTATCCTACTCGTCACTCCATTTATCCTACTTGTCACTCCATTTATCCTATTTGTCACTCCATTTATCCTATTTTTCACTCCATTTATCCTACTTGTCACTAAATTAATCTTACTTGTCACTCCATCAATCCTACCTGGCGCTCTATTTATCCTACTTGTCTCTCTTTTTCCCAAAATAATTTCCCTCTGTAGTTTCCCACTACACAGAACAGAATAAAACAAATTAATAATTGAATATTTCTTTAAATATACTGCTCAAGATTTAAAAAATATGAGCGCAATAAAACAGTACCAATAAAAACGGTCCACTTACTCTTGACCTTCTTTGTCCCAGATGAGCCGTCCCTGCTAGCTCCGTTGAAATCGGCTACCGATGAGGGCGACTCGACTCCGGCCAGGTCGAGCATGGGATTAGCGAATCCCATCCTTTTGGTGTCAAATGATTGGTCCTCTGTGGAATATTGAACAAAATTTGGGACATGTTTCTTTGAAAAGCTTTAAAATTTTAGTCTGGGGATCGTTCATTGGAGTGTTTAGCGAATAATATAATCCACGAGCATGCAAAAAGTGATAAACAGCTAGTATCGCATGCCGAAAAAAATTGTTGATTTAAATAACCAAATCATTTTGAGAAAACTGGCAAGGTTATATAAATGGACTTTCTCTACCCAAAAAACTGAAATGTCACTTTCGTAATAGTGCTGGCTTCATTTAAAGGTAAGGTTTATCAATTTTCTCGTTCGTCCCCTCAATCCAAGTACCCCATTTTATTGTTTCAGTGTTCATTGGATTGGTGCTGGCTTATCAGTTTTCTCGTTCGTCCACTCAACCCCAACACTCCATTTTATCGCTCCTGTATTCATTGAATTGGCTGGCTTATCAGTTCTCTTGTTCATCCGCTCAACCCCAACACCCCATTTTATCGCTACTGTGTTCATTGGATTGGCGCTGGCTTATCAGTTCTTTTGTTCGTCCGCTCAACCCCAACACCCCATTTTATCGCTACTGTGTTCATTGGATTGGCGCTGGCTTATCAGTTCTCTTGTTCGTCCGCTCAACCCCAACACCCCATTTTATCGCTACTGTGTTCATTGGATTGGCGCTGGCTTATCAGTTCTCTTGTTCGTCCGCTCAACCCCAACACCCCATTTTATCGCTACTGTGTTCATTGGATTGGTGCTGGCTTATCAGTTCTCTTGTTCGTCCCGTCCACTCAACCGCAACACCCCATTTTATCGCTACTGTGTTTATTGGATTGGTGCTGGCTTAACAGTTCTTTCGTTCGTCCACTCAACCCCAAAACCCCATTTTATCGCTACTGTGTTCGTTGGGCGGGTTCAGGCTTCTGTTTTCTGTTTAAATGAACCCTTAATCCACTTCACCAGCTTGACCTCCTTTTAGCAAATATAGCTCGTACTTAACACAACATAAAACTTTTAATGATATTTAACAATTGAATATCAAGTTAAAAAAAAATATCGGCTTAATCCTAATTAAGTAAAATACCTTCGTCCATAAACATAATTCCGCTAAATGCGGTGACATTTGACTCTGAGCTAATTTTATTAGCAATGGCCAGGTCTCGCTTTCTGGCGTGATCTTGAAAAAGCAAACAGATTAGTTTTTTTGTGAAAAGATGGTTTGAAATTCTACACAATTGTTACAATTTTGACGCGGAAGAAACACAAGCATCAGATTTGCTCTCACCTTTGCCGCTAAAATTGACAGGTGATCGTTCGTAATCGCAGATCGCCATTTCTTCTAGGCCAGGGCTTGGTCCTGGATGCTGCGGCGGCTGCTGCTGCTGCTGCTGCTGAAGGCTTTGCCGATGCTCTGACTGCTGCGGCTGCTGAAGAAAACTGCCACTGCCATTGCCCGACTTGTCTTTTCGGTCTGCATTGATGTAAAATTTAGCAAGAACCACCACAGCATATTGTATACATAGAAGTTCACACAGGAAGTTACCAGTTAGCATTAAATACTCAGCATCTCACCTTTTGAACTACTGAATTTCAAATGGAGCAAGTATGTGTTTTTTATTTAGATGTGCACTAACAAATTTATCAACCCGATGAAAACGGTTACGTAAGACGAAGAAGCGTCCCTTCGTCCCTTGGAAGGTTGTTTTAGAAAAGAAGCGACTCTAGACGACTCTAAAACGACGATGATACATCACCGTACAAGTCGTCAAGAAGTCGTCAAAGAGTCGCACAAGAGTCGAATTTTCGGCGTTTTATTGTCTGCGACCTCTGAAACGACTCTCTGAGGCCGTATAAAGTCGTATTTGAGACCTACTGAAGTTGCTGTAGAATCTCTGGGTTACCTCTAAAGCGCAATCTAGCTGCGTCACTTAATGAATTAGAATTCGCATTTCCAATTTATAACAGCTCTATTTAGTCTGTTTGAGTTAATACAAAGTTAATCATTGACACAACGAATCTTGGACAACTTTTTTACAATCATATTTGCAACTTCCGTGATGTGCTCGCGACTCAACAGTTGGCAAATCCTTGTAAATTACAACGTCGTACGAAATACATGCTTGCTAAATTTTCAATTTTGAAGTCGAAGAATGTGAGACTCGCCTCCAAGCAGTTTTGCAGTGTCCTTCAACATGTAGTTCAGTTGTTCTTGGTTTTTTCAGCAAGGTTTTTCACACACGGAGACAAAGCGCATACTGTTTTGAAAGCCCAATAGTTGAAACAATATTTAAACTTCAGCAAAAAATCTAAGAATCTTCATATTGATTCTGCGTATTTGAAGCGGAGTTTGAGCTTTCAATAGAATTTCACAAATTTCGGGATGTGTTTGCTCCAGTTATCCAAGCGGAAAGTGTTGCAAAAAAATATATGGCTGGGCGTATAGCAAAATGTCGATTGCATGACGAACAGGAGCAAAATGCAAAGAGTCCGCAAGAGAACGTGTACTTTATCGTCTCGTATGCTCGTAGCATCATGTGAGCAAACCATCAGTTTTTGCTCAGGTAAAAAAAATCCCCCCAAATGTCGACCTTGCGGTTTTTTTGCAGAAAAAAAAACAAAATGAACTGCCAACCCAAGCTAACTTCAAGCAATGCCTAATCTCTTTCGTTGACAATTCGTTGAAGTATTAATAAAGATAAGCGTGTCCTAAACATTCTACTTACGAGCTAATTAAATAACTGCATAAGTAGTACGCAAAGAAAAATATTTGCTTACGTCCTGGCAGCGGGAAATGGCCGGGTTTCTGCTTTCCGCTAACAGCCGGATTTGCAAGATTGCCTTCAAAATCTTTTTTGGTGTACAATGGCTGGTAGAAGTCCCCGACCAGCACTTTGATTACTTTGCCGACTTCTCTCAGCTTCACCTGCTTGCTGCTCTGAAAGTGATTCAACGAATGGCTTGAACATTTTGAGTGCTAGGAGCCAAGCAAAGCGCATGCACGCATTCATAAACACGCTCACACAGAGTGTACATTGGCCCTTGACTTTCTAATCGTCAGGCATGTACACTCTGTGCTTAGGGGGTTGGCTCCGATGGGTTTGAATTGCAAAACAAACCCCATTGGGCTAACTAATTTGCACACATTAAAGACATCCTAAGCTGATATAATATGAAAAAACGGACTAAAAATTTATTGTACTACTATGAGAAAACCATAAGTAGTATAAAGTCTAATAACAATAAATTGGTATCATTAGCTTTGCCACGGGGAAAACTAAGCTAAATAATCAAACATTTGTGTATCTCACATTGTTAAAACCTTCACCAAAGCTAAACTGGCAATAGGAACTTTTTTAAATAGCGTTTGGATAATTTTATACCATGAGCAACATGGAATTCGATCTATAGCGGTTTTAAACCGGGCATTTCTGGGTTAAAAGTTTGAACTAGAATAGTCAAGGATGATGGGGGATCGTAATTGAGGCTGAAACTGCGGTTTCGCTCCCCCCCCCCTGTCCATCCCCCAGCCGCACCCAGAGGCATTCAAATTGCTTTCCAAAATTCTAGCTTTGAAGCATTAGCCCCATCGAGATAATTTATCTGAACTTGAAGTTACATTTTGTTGAGTTTTTTTTCAATTATTCCGGACGGGACGGGAACGAGTCGCATGTCACAGCAGATCTGGCTCGTCAGTGACCTGCTATTTGGCATGATTCACCAACCGATTAAATTCTGGGTTGTCTGGGCGAAAAATTAACTAAAAAATATCTGGTCCATTTGTGATCAAAATGAACTTTTAGTACATTTGCATCAGGTTTGTTTGCAGCAGAAGTCTGTACAAGGACCACTGTATATTATACCGAGACGTAAAAATCAAATAGCTATCGTGTAATTTTTGAAGGCCGATTTCCTGGAAAAATACACTGCGGAGATGGGAGAAATTCATTTTTCATCCCATTATTAATTATCAATAGTTTTAATTTAGCAAGCACAACATGTTACTCCATGCATTGTATAGTATTGTGTGTAATGAAAGCTTTATTTTCATATTATTTTCTTTTTTATCCCACACAAAGTTTTAAACACTCAAAAGTGGCATAAATTAACTTTTTTATTTTATTACTACTTAAATCAATTTGAATTTGTAATTGAAATATTGCAATAAAAATATGATAACGAAACATTCACTATACACAGCTATGCATGCTAAATTTCAAGAATGGTATAATCTTCAAATGCAACCATGGATTTTGTGATAGGAAAACGAGTTTTTCCTACATCTTCCCAGTATATTTTTTATAAGAAATTGGCCTACAAAATCACACGTTTTTTGCGTTTTATGTCATATTATACCTCAGTGTCCTTGAATCTAAGCGCAAGACTAAAACTATTTAAGCAGCATTAACCATTTTGTTAATATAAGTTCATTGTGGCTATTTCTAAGAAATCGGAGCCACTAAAATTCTTACCAAACAGAAATGGCGATGTCGAATCTGGCTAACATTTAGCAGCCCTCGCCAACTGAATTCTTTAAGTCGTTGGGCTACAGAACCCTTTTTTTAAACACGCGCGAATAAAATTGTTTTGCTGTGTTTTAGTTAAAATTTGCTCATATAATAATAAGTTTTATTGAGAATAATAATAGTAAATAAATATCTTACTTCTTCTTCTTAGAAATGAAAGAAATACTAAAAACGAGTACCCGTGTACTTTTGTTTCTCTGACTGTTCTAGTGCACGATTCTCCCTCAGCGAGCCGTCTGCCTTCCCCCGTTGGTTGTGTCGGCTCTCCCGCCTACCCTTGCTGGATTTTGATTGGCTCGGCTATTTGGCCCTGTCTGGCTGGCGGGTGGGGGTGGTCGGGCTTAGTCATGTCATAAACAACTGAGTGTAAGTGTGGTATATCTCTTCTGCTATTGAGTGCCGTCACTCCGGCTTTTAAGGTATAACCGGATTAAATTTTGTTTTACTTACTCGATGCGATCTGTAGTACTCCCAGAGCTGTAAAAATATTGCAACTTTTGAGTTCTGTAAAAGAAATTAATGGATAATATTTACAACTCAGATGCAATGTAAAATTTTCAGTATAATTTGTTAAAACAAATATTTTGATTTAAAAAACCAACCAATCGCTTCAACTGATCTGTGTAGAGTTTCTCCAGAATGTAAACGGTGAGAAAGTCTTCTAGACTGAAACCCTGCTCCAGAAACAGCTTCACGAAGTCGTGCCTGTCCTCCATCAGCGCTTGGTACATGAATTCGTTCAGGTTGCCCTTCTGCAGCGAGCGGCAGGTTTCAAAAAACCAAGGGTCTTCTTGTTCTCGAGCAGCTCTAACTACAGACAGACAGACAGACAGACAGACAGACAGACAGACAGACAGACAGACAGACAGACAGACAGACAGACAGACAGACAGACAGACAGACAGACAAACAGACAGACAGACAGACAGACAGACAGACAGACAGACAGACAGACAGACAGACAGACAGACAGACAGACAGACAGACAGACAGACAGACAGACAGACAGACAGACAGACAGACAGACAGACAGACAGACAGACAGACACAGTATAATTACCTTCCACTTCTTGTTCTCCAGGAAGATTTTGTCCCTGGCAATATCCGCCCGGTTCAGTGTCAGGCAGATCTTCAGCTGTTTCAAGTTCAGCTGATCGGGGTTGGTGTCGCTACCGGCTGAAAAAAATGTTTTTTTCTATCAATTTTAAATTCGAAAAACGGAGTTAGCAACAAACCCACCGCTGCTCAGAAGCGATGCAATCATTTTGCCATCCAGATCGAAGTCCTCTTCCATGTCGAATATCTCGATTAAGCTGGTGTGCTGAGACATGATGGTGTGCAGCATCTCCACCTCTCTGCTGTAGTCGCAAAAGCCCTCGGGTGAGTTGAAGAATTCTTGACAGATGCCTGCGAGTCTGCGGGTTGGGATTTGGGATTGTTGGACAGGGGATAGTGTCACACCTGTTAGACAGGAGATAGTGTCACACCTGTTAGACAGGGGATAGTGTCACACCTGTTAGACAGGGGATAGTGTCACACCTGTTAGACAGGGGATAGTGTCACACCTGTTAGACAGGGGATAGTGTCACACCTGTTAGACAGGGGATAGTGTCACACCTGTTAGACAGGGGATAGTGTCACACCTGGTAGACAGGGGATAGTGTCACACCTGTTAGATAGGGGATAGTGTCACAACTGTTAGACAGGGGATAGTGTCACACCTGTTAGACAGGAGATAGTGTCACCTGTTAGACAGGGGATAGTGTCACACCTGTTAGACAGGGGATTGTGTCACACCTGTTAGACAGGGGATAGTGTCACACCTGTTAGACAGGGGATAGTGTCACACCTGTTAGACAGGGGATTGTGTCACACCTGTTAGACAGGGGATAGTGTCACAACTGTTAGACAGGGGATAGTGTCACACCTGTTAGACAGGAGATAGTGTCACCTGTTAGACAGGGGATAGTGTCACACCTGTTAGACAGGGGATAGTGTCACACCTGTTAGACAGGGGATAGTGTCACACCTGTTAGACAGGGGATAGTGTCACACCTGTTAGACAGGGGATAGTGTCACACCTTTTAGACAGGGGATAGTGTCACACCTTTTAGACAGGGGATAGTGTCACACCTTTTAGACAGGAGATAGTGTCACACCTTTTAGACAGGGGATAGTGTCACCAGTTAGACAGGGGATAGTGTCACACCTGTTAGACAGAGGATAGTGTAACACCTGTTAGACAGGGGATAGTGTCACCAGTTAGACAGGGGATAGTGTCACACCTGTTAGACAGAGGATAGTGTCACAACTGTTAGACAGGGGATAGTGTCACCAGTTAGACAGGGGATAGTGTCACACCTGTTAGACAGAGGATAGTGTCACAACTGTTAGACAGAGGATTGCAACTTTTACAGCCAGGCAATCATCATGGCCCATCACCGTAAGTCACGTGACTCACTTAGCGGACAGTCTGGCTTGCTTCTCCTCATCTGTCTCCAGTTCCTTTTTCGGGTTGTCAGGCGACGCCACCTCTTGGAAGTAGGAGTCGAATGCGACGGCAACCACATCTGCCGCCCCGCCAGTGCCCTGAGTGAGCGAAGTGTACTTTTATTTTGTAATATACGAGTATGTAGTATAGTTTTTCTATGATTTTTTATTTCTTTTCATCGCATCTAAAAAAAGTAGTCAATTATATAATTTCTAAGAAAAGCTAGTCTTGTACCGTTTCTAAGAAAAGCTAGTCTTTCACCGTTTCTAAGAAAAGCTGGTCATCCACCGTTTCTAAGAAATGCTAGTCTTCCACTGTTTCTAAGAAAAGTTATTCGTCCATCGTTTCTAAGAAATGCTAGTTTTTCACCGTTTCTAAGAAAAGCTGGTTTTCCATCGTTTCTAAGAAAAGCTAGTCTTTCACCGTTTCTAAGAAAAGCTATTCTTTCACAGCTAGCAATCTATATTTTCTATAAAAAAATCTTAACCCGTTCCTAAAAATATTATTGATGTTTTTTTACGAAGTTCAGTCTTGATAATTTTCTAAGAAAAAGCTTTTTCTGTACATTTTCTAAGAAAAACTTGTCTTCAAACTTGTGCTTCGAAGAAAAACAAATCGTGCATCGTTTCAAAGTTGTTAGTTCTAATCCATTTCTAAGAAAATGCCTTTTGATCGTTTCTAAGAAAATCTAGTCTTAACTACTCATTTTAACTTACCTTTATCGCCATAATTGGGCACCGGTTATCCGTCAGAGCGTAGAAAATCTGCTCCAAGTTGAACCGATCTCCGCCAATCAGCAGGCCGCACATCGGCACTTTCACTTCGCGATTCTCCTCATCGCGCCAGGTGCCGATGACGTGAGCAAATCGGGTCCGGAATTGACAGTCGCGGCCTTTCCGACGATTGAAGCCGGTGTCAACCAGGAAGAAGTGAGTGTGGTTCGGGTCCAACGGCAGTTCCTCTTCGTCCTGGGCTATCGAAGCGGGCTGCAAGTCCTGCGGCCGGCCGCTGTCGGAGTCCTCAGACTGATACGATGCTGGGAATGAGCCCTGTGGGATGGTGGGAGCGTGTGGTCTACATGCCTACCTGAGTGTCTGGGTAGGGGGGTAGGGTGTCTGCTACCTGTCTACCTGAGTGTCTGGGTAAGGTGTCTCATCTACCTGTCTACCTGAGTGTCTGGGTAAGGTGTCTCATCTACCTGTCTACCTGAGTGTCTGGGTAGGTTGTCTGATCTGACACCCTACCCAGAGGTGTCACAGGGATTGATCTACCTGAGAGTCTGGGATTGATCGATCTGAGAAATGACAATTTGAAAAACTGTAATTTATTCAAATCATTGCAGTCTCCGCCAACCTCATAATTATGATTCTCAAGGGCCTCCCGCCGTGCGATGCAGCCCCAGCTGGCGATGCCGATGGCATTCATGTGGTTGCTGCCGTAGGCATCTGTGTAGTCCCTCACAGCCTCACCAGTCAGTTTCATGATGCCAACGTTGAAGCCGCCGGTGACAATCCAGCAGCCTTGAAGTTTTTGATTACGGAATAAAAAGCGATATTTGGGTAAAAAACTCCAATTATTGCACTCCATATGTTAGACAAAGAAAAAGTAAAGAAACCTGAGATTAGGTGTAGAGTGATAGATAATCAAAGAACTTGTTAGATAAGCACTGAACTTGATAGATAAGCATTTAACCTGTTAAATAATCACTAAACTTGTTAGATAGACATTGAACTTGTTAGATAAGCATTGAACTTGTTAGATAAGCACTGAACTTGTTAGATAAGCACTGGACTTAATAGATTAGCATTTAACCTTTTAGATAAGCACAAAACTCGTTAGATAAGCTTTGAACTTGTTAGATAAGCATTGGATTTGTTAAATTAGCACTAAATTTGTTAGATAAGCATTGAACTTAGATAAGATAAGCACTGAACTTGTTAGATAAGCACTGAACTTGATAGATAAGCACTGAACTTGATAGATAAGCACTGAACTTGTTAGATAAGCACTGAACTTGATAGATAAGCACTGAACTTGATAGATAAGCACAAAACTCGTTAGATAAGCTTTGAACTTGTTAGATAAGCATTGGATTTGTTAAATTAGCACTAAATTTGTTAGATAAGCATTGAACTTAGATAAGATAAGCACTGAACTTGTTAGATAAGCACTGAACTTGATAGATAAGCACTGAACTTGATAGATAAGCACTGAACTTGTTAGATAAGCACTGAACTTGATAGATAAGCACTGAACTTGATAGATAAGCACAAAACTCGTTAGATAAGCTTTGAACTTGTTAGATAAGCATTGGATTTGTTAAATTAGCACTAAATTTGTTAGATAAGCATTGAACTTAGATAAGATAAGCACTGAACTTGTTAGATAAGCACTGAACTTGATAGATAAGCACTGAACTTGATAGATAAGCACTGAACTTGTTAGATAAGCACTGAACTCGTTAGATAAGCTTTGAACTTGTTAGATAAGCATTGAACTTGTTAGATAAGCACTGAACTTGATAGATAAGCACTGATCTTTTTAGATAAGCACTGAACTTGTTAGATAACCACCGAACTTGTTAGATAAGCACTGAACTTGATAGATAAGCACTGATCTTTTTAGATAAGCACTGAACTTGTTAGATAAGCACCGAACTTGTTAGATAAGCACTGAACTTGATAGATAAGCACTGATCTTTTTAGATAAGCACTGAACTTGCTAGATAAGCACTGAACTTAATAGGTAAGCACTGAACTTGTTAGATAAGCATTGAATTTGTTAGATTAGCACTAAATTTGTTAGATAAGCATTGAACTTAGATAAGATAAGCACTGAACTTGTTAGATAAGCACTGAACTTGATAGATAAGCACTGAACTTGTTAGATAAGCACTGAACTTGATAGATAAGCACTGAACTTGATAGATAAGCACTGAACTTGTTAGATAAGCACTGAACTCGTTAGATAAGCACTGAACTCGTTAGATAAGCATTGAACTTTGAAAAGATAAGCACTGAACTTGATAGGTAAGCACTGAACTTGTTAGATAAGCACTGAACTTGTTAGATAAGCACTGATCTTGTTAAATAAGCATTGAATTTGTTAGACTAGCACTAAACTTGTTAGAAAAGCATTGATCTTTGAAAAGATAAGCACTGAACTTGTTAGATAAGCACTGAACTTGATAGATAAGCACTGAACTCGTTAGATAAGTTTTCAAACATTATTTAAACCTGCATTAGGTATAAGATAATGTCTTTGTAATGCGCATTCTGTTGTCAGAAAGTCAGAGATTGCATATAATGCTCTCGAAATTTTTAAACCGTATTGTTGACACAACATGGCTCATTCATATTCAAAGTCACCAACCGATTAGAACATTGCTTCAACTCTGAATACAATTTAAAGCGACACGAAAAAAGTTAATTAAGAATCTCAAACCAAGCAAGAATGAGGTTGCAACAATCAGCATTTTCCTCCTGATGCATGCAAAAGCAATCTGGTTCCTCACCTCCTTGTGTGTTCGACTTGTCTCGGCCTTGAAAAGTTATTTTTTGAAAGTGAAAGTAACTCAAAGTGGGCCATAAAGGGATCACTAGCAACTGAGAGGATCTGAGAGGCTGGCCCAGGAACTGAGGATCTGGGAGGCTGGCCCAGCAACTGAGGATCTGGGATACTGGCCCAGCAACTGAGGATCTGGGAGGCTGGCCCAGCAACTGAGGATCTGGAAGACTGGCCCAGCAACTGAGGATCTGGGAGGCTGGCCCAGCAACTGAGGATCTCGGAGGCTGATGGCCCAGCAACTGAGGATCTGGAAGACTGGCCCAGCAACTGAGAACATGGGAGGCTGGCCCAGCAACTGAGGATCTGGGAGGCTGGCCCAGCAACTGAGGATCTGGAAGACTGGCCCAGCAACTGAGAACATGGGAGGCTGGCCCAGCAACTGAGGATCTGGGAGGCTGGCTCAGCAACTGAGGAACTGGAAGGGCAGCCCAGCAACTGAAAACATGGGAGGCTGGTCCAGAAACTGAGGATCAGGGAGGGCATCCCAACAACTGAGGATCTGGGAGGTTGGTGGCCCAGCAACTGAGGATCTGGGAGGCTGATGGCCCAGCAACCGAGGATGTGGAAGGCTGATGGCCCAGCAACCGAGGATGTGGAAGGCTGATGGCCCAGCAACCGAGGATGTGGGAGGCTGATAACTTTGAATTTAGTTTTTTGCAACAACTTTTCAAAGTATCTATAAATCGCCAATTTCTGCTAAACTACAAAACAGCACAGAATGCAAATCATTAACTCTCTCACCAGCGCTCTCCGCCGCTTTCCAGAGTCCCTTCTTAAATATCATTTTCAACTGTCTCTTCTTCTCAAAGTCGCCGCCAAAAATGTTGATGACCAGCGTTGGCCGACTCATCTCCCACTTCTTGACCAGCAGCTCGTGAAGCGCCTCCTCGGGTGTGTTGGAGTCGAGTCGGACGAACTGAAATTCATTAATTTATTGATGTCTCATTCTAATTAGAGACAGGAGGCTGTGTGCACCCTGGTGCACTTTAAGCGACATTGTCACACAATCGGCGAGAGGCATTGCTGCCCATTCTGCCGACTCCCCTGAGCAGGCACACAAGCGCGCGGATACGTACGCAGTCATACGCACAGGCACACACTCACACAGGAGTGTACAGCGGCCCTGACTTTATTTATCGTTAAGCATGTACACTTCACTGTGCCTTGGGGGGGGGGTTGGCCCTCAAGCTGGGCGTTAATTGCACAAGCAGAGCCATGCTAACCGAGATTCCAATTTAGCCCCCAAATTAATGCGACTGCACTTGGAATCGAGCCAAACGAGCATCACGAATTAAACGGGACGAACCTTAGCCAACTGTTTCATTCCGGAGAACTCGATTTCACCGAAAGCATTGGTCGGCAGAGCCTCAGCCAGGTAGTCTGATTCATTTGCTGGAACATCTTGCTTTTGCTGCTGCTGCTGCTGCTGTTGCTGTGGCTTCAGTGAGAACTTTCGCCTGATGCTGCCACCGAATCCGCCGGAATCATTGTCCGATGGAAGCATATCGCTTGGATGACCTTCGGCGGTGCCGCCGCAGGCGCAGACTACGGGGTCAGACCTGGGGGGGGGGGAGCAGGTTGCTGGAGTTAAAGCTCAGATTAAAGAGTTCGCCTGGAGAACATGGTAGTTCAATCTGAGAACACATGGTAGTTCAATCTGAGAACACATGGTAGTTCAATCTGAGAACACATGGTAGTTCAATCTGAGAACACATGGTAGTTCAATCTGAGAACACATGGTAGTTCAATCTGAGAACACATGGTAGTTCAATCTGAGAACACATGGCAGTTCAATCTGAGAACACATGGTAGTTCAATCTGAGAACACATGGTAGTTCAATCTGAGAACATGGTAGTTCAATCTGAGAACACATGGTAGTTCAATCTGAGAACACATGGCAGTTCAATCTGAGAACACATGGTAGTTCAATCTGAGAACACATGGTAGTTCAATCTGAGAACATGGTACTTCAATCTGAGAACACATGGTAGTTCAATCTGAGAACATGGTACTTCAATCTGAGAACACATGGTACTTCAATCTGAGAACATGGTACTTCAATCTGAGAACACATGGTACTTCAATCTGAGAACATGGTACTTCAATCTGAGAACACATGGTACTTCAATCTGAGAACATGGTACTTCAATCTGAGAACATGGTACTTCAATCTGAGAATATGGTAGTTCAATCTGAGAATATGGTAGTTCTCACCTCGATGGACTGAATTGCACACACTGCCTGCGACTCAAGTTCAAAGGATACCAAGAATGCTCCCGATCCTGCCAAAGATGGTACAACACGAGATGAAAATGTATAAATATTGTCTCTTTAGCAACAGACACCTTCTAACAGGCAACTTCGATTATAAAAAAGGCTGACTTTTCTTCTCTGCAGCAACTACTAGTTTAGTTTAGCAGATTAGCGATATAGTGGACAGTAAACTGCCTCTGACACGACAGGGCGTTTATTGCGTCTCTGGTAGGGTCAGCCATCGGTGACTGCTTGGCCTTGACAACCAATAATAAACTTGCAAGGGTGGAGGGTGTGGGTGCAGGATTAATTCCTACTCCAGCTGTTTAAGGCTGGAGGGTTCTGTAGCAAACTGCTATTGCCCAGAGGTTGGGGTTCGGGACTATGAGACAGGCTACTCCTACATTTTAAGCGACAGTGGCGCCTCCAGGACATAACAGCACAGTTAGCTTCCTTGATCTGGGTGGCCGCCCATTTTAACTGTTTATACTGTCACTGCCAATACAAAGGCATTTTACTATATTGTGCCTAGCTGGAGGCGACTCACAGTGACTCAACTCAAGAAGTTTGACGATATAAATTTACACGGTGTGGAAGTTGGTAGAAATGCAGTTTTTTTAGAACGCTTGAACAGATACTTTTGCTTTGACAGTGAGTCTACGACATTAGACTGACGACCTTAACCAACCCTACCAAAACCCTAATCCTGAACCTAAACCGTTCTCTATGACTAAACCAAAAACCTAAACCAAAACCTAAACCATAATCATAAATACAAACCCTAGCTTAAACCTAATTCTTAACCTAAACCTGAACCCTAACCTAAACTTAAACTTTAACCTTTAACTAAAACTGGTTGAAACCTAATTCCTAATGTCTAAATGTCTAATGTTTATGTCTAAACCCTAACCTACACCTAAGCCTTAACCTAAACGTAAACCTAAACCTTAACCATAACCTAAACCTAAGCCATAAACTAAACCTAAACTTAAACCCTAGCCTAAACTTAAACCCTACCCAAACCTAAGCCCTACCCAAGACCAAAACCCTACCCAAAATCTACACTTTAACCCTAAACCTAAACGTACCCCTCCACCAATCTTTTGTACGAAGAACCCCAAATTATCGTTAACCGCACACGGCTCTCACAATCACAAATTGATAAGCTTGTAATCAACCTAACAGAGAAAAAATAAACTTACATTTTTGAAACGATCAAGCAATCCACTATTTCCTTGACCGCTCAATGACTCTTTGCTTTTCTCCTGGTGTGAGGCCTGAAAAAAACACAACAGCTAATATAAATAATTGCTTACATGGCGTGTTTAATGCTTAATCTTGCGGAATTGGCACTGCTACGGAGAGTTGCATTTTATTGCTAAAAAATTGTAACATTTCAAACGAATCAAAACTGCCGCTCTCTCCGATATAAGAGAGTAATGATTTATGATTTATGCTTGCAAGCACAGCTTCTCAGTTCAACAGGGCCGTACGTGAGCAGGCTGAATTGAAGCACCAGCCTTGAGTAGCAGGAGAATGCACTCGGGAGAAGCGGCCAGTTGCAGCGGTTGCCGACCAGCCTGGCAAGGACAATAGACAGGCTATATATTAACTCCGTTATATAGCAAGTTTATACTCTGAACAGCCTACTCTAAGTAACTGTAAATGCTGTAAATGTTTTAGTTGATATAATCAAGCACGACTATTTCAATCGATAACAATGTTACACAACCGGCTGAGCCCTTTGCTCCTTCTCCAACCCCTTGGCTTGGGCTTTTTAGAGCTGGGTAGTGAAAGGGCCTTGTCTCTAGCAGCCCTATAGGAGCTGGTTTTATCCTGGAGGCCTACCTGACAGGAGACTCGCCCCTGGTAAATAAGCTGCCCAGACTCGCTCCAATATGAAGCCTAGCTGGGGTCCCACTCTCGAACTTGCTATCCAAAAAAGTTCCAAATCACACTCGGGTTTTGTCGTTGGTGGATGGTCTGGGTCTTTGCACACGTCCTCCTGATTCCACTGTTGGGTTGGCGGTGATCCCATAGGTTTGGGTTGTGCAGTCTTTAGCTTGGGGAAGTCCCCGTACTGGCATCTCGGGCTTAAGCCCCTGGTATAGTATCGCCCTACAATATCCCTGTGGCAGAGCCCTTCTTTGGGCTCAGCTTGGCAACCCGTTTTACAGCACTTGCACTCAGCAATTGAGCAGCCGACCATCCTCAGCATGTCACTGACCGAGTCCGTGGCGTCAACATCGCAGCCGGCCTCCAGCAGTGCGGCCGTGACCAGAGGGCAGCCGAACTGACAGGCCAAGTGCAGCGCAGTCCGACCGTCTGGCAGAGCAGCTTTGCGATCGGCGCCTTCGGACAGCAGCCATCGGGTGCAGTGGTACCGATCGGCCGCCGCGGCCAGCAGCAGCGCCGTGACCGACTTCATCTCGGCCTTTTTATATCGTGGAAATAAATCATGGCAGGATTTTGTAGAAACAGTTTTTCCTGTTTCTTGTTAGGTAAGGGATTATTCGTGAAGATAGTGGCCACAAGGACCACTAGGAACACTTCGTTATATAGTCTAGTCTAGTCTAGTAGTCCTTGAGTGGCCATTTTTGAGTTGGCGCCGTTGGGGGCCAACTAAAGAATAAAATACAATTTTTTAATAAACTACAGTAAATGTAGCTTCTGACCTCAGCCTTCACATCTCAGCGATCCTCCCTAAAATCTTGGCATCTCAGCGATTCTCCCCCGTGAGCCTTGGCATCTCAACAATTCTCCCAATAAGCCTTGAAATCTCAGCAATTCCCCCCTTATAAGCCTTAAAATCTCAGCAATTCATCCCGTGATCCTTGACATCTCAGCAATTCCACCCATGAGCCTTGACATCTCAGCAATTCCACCCATGAGCCTTGACATCTCAGCAATTCCACCCATGAGCCTTGACATCTCAGCAATTCCACCCATGAGCCTTGACATCTCAGCAATTCCACCCATGAGCCTTGACATCTCAGCAATTCCACCCATGAGCCTTGACATCTCAGCAATTCCACCCATGAGCCTTGACATCTCAGCAATTCCACCCATGAGCCTTGACATCTCAGCAATTCCACCCATGAGCCTTGACATCTCAGCAATTCCACCCATGAGCCTTGACATCTCAGCAATTCCACCCATGAGCCTTGACATCTCAGCAATTCCACCCATGAGCCTTGACATCTCAGCAATTCCACCCATGAGCCTTGACATCTCAGCAATTCCACCCATGAGCCTTGACATCTCAGCAATTCCACCAATAAGCCTTGACATCTCAGCAATTCCACCAATAAGCCTTGACATCTCAGCAATTCCACCAATAAGCCTTGACATCTCAGCAATTCCACCAATAAGCCTTGACATCTCAGCAATTCCACCAATAAGCCTTGACATCTCAGCAATTCCACCAATAAGCCTTGACATCTCAGCAATTCCCCCCGTGAGCCTTGACGTCTCAGCAATTCCCTCTATAAACCTTGATTGACATCTCAGCAATTTGCATGTCCAGTCTAGTCCAGTACATGTCCTGTACATGACAAGAGCAACTCTACAAAAGTACCCGCGGTAAAAAAGCTGACCTTGTCGAAATCCGCCCTCGACTCCAGCTGCACAAGCCCGCTCTGATGCAGGTCGCGCAAGCGACTCAAGTCACCGGCGTAAGCGGCGTCCAACCAGCTGTCTATGGCCGAACCTGCTTGCTCCATCATAGCGGTGTTAGATTCTCTATCTATCTGTTTATTATTTTCACTATCTAAAGCGCCAAGTGGAATTGATAAGCGATCGAGTTGCAGTTCTCGAATTCGCCACAAACGCTGGTAGGCTTGGGAGAAATGCGGCGGCTTTTTAAAAACCGCGCGACCGGAAAACAAGCCTGGCATTGCATAGGAAGTTTGCGTAATTGTCAGTAGATTTTTCAGAGGGAGGATGGGAAAGCATTTTTTTAAAATTGGGAATGACAGGCGGATACGAGGCAGAGGAACTCATTTTTTGTGCCGAAAGTTTTCAGCTGGAGAGGAATCGACTCGAAATTTTCCTGCACCAAAAAAGTTTCATGCTATCAGCAATATTTTATGGTTGCAATTTTAAAGATTACGATCGCGTACGATGCTATTGTAATTGAAGTCCTTTGCTGCGCAGACAAAGTTGGGGCAGGAATTTTATATACTTTTTGGAGTTGCATGCAATAATAAATAAACCGCTCTCCCCTCTCTCTCTCCTCTCCTCTCTCTCTCTCCTCTCTCCCCCTCCTCTCTCCTCTCCTCTCTCCTCTCCTATCTCCTCTCTCTTCTCCTCTCTTCTCTCTCTCTTCTCTCCTCTCTCTCCTCTCTCCTCTCCCCTCCTCCCTCCTCTCCTCTCTTCTCTCCTCTTCTCTCTTCTCTCCTCTCTTCTCTCTTCTCCTCTCTCCCCCTCCTCTCTCCTCTCCTCTCTCCCCTCCTCTCTCCTCTCCTATCTCCTCTCTCTTCTCCTCTCTCCTCTCCTCTCTTCTCTCTCTCTTCTCTCCTCTCCTCTCCTCTCTACTCTCCCCTCCTCTCTCCCCTCCTCCCTCCTCTCCTCTCCTCTCCTCTCTTCTCTCGTCTCCTCTCTCCTCTCCTCTCGTCTCCTCTCCTCTCTTCTCTCTTCTCCTCTCTCCCCCTCCTCTCTCCTCTCCTCTCTCCCCTCCTCTCTCCTCTCCTATCTCCTCTCTCTTCTCCTCTCTCCTCTCCTCTCTTCTCTCCTCTCTTCTCTCCTCTCCTCTCCTCTCTCCTCTCCCCTCCTCTCTCCCCTCCTCCCTCCTCTCCTCTCCTCTCCTCTCTTCTCTCGTCTCCTCTCTCCTCTCCTCTCGTCTCCTCTCCTCTCCTCTCCTCCCTTCTCCTCTCCTCTCTCCTCTCCTCTCCTCTCCTCCCTTCTCCTCTCTCCTCTCCTCTCCTCTCCTCTCCTCCCTTCTCCTCTCTCCTCTCCTCTCCTCCCTTCTCCTCCCTTTTTCTCTCCTCTCTCCTCTCCTCTCCTCTCCTCTCCTCTCCTCTCTCCTCTCTCCCTCCTCTCTCCTCTCCTCTCCTCTCCTCTCCTCTCTCCTCTCTCCCTCCTCTCTCCCCTCCTCCTCTCCTCTCGTCTCCTCTCCTCTCTCCTCTCCTCTCCTCTCCTCCCTTCTCCTCTCTCCTCTCCTCTCCTCTCCTCTCCTCCCTTCTCCTCTCTCCTCTCCTCTCCTCCCTTCTCCTCCCTTTTTCTCTCCTCTCCTCTCCTCTCCTCTCCTCTCCTCTCTCCTCTCTCCCCTCCTCTCTCCTCTCCTCTCCTCTCCTCTCCTCTCTCCTCTCTCCCCTCCTCTGTCCCCTCCTCCTCTCCTCTCGTCTCCTCTCCTCTCTCCTCTCCTCTCCTCTCCTCCCTTCTCCTCTCTCCTCTCCTCTCCTCTCCTCTCCTCCCTTCTCCTCTCTCCTCTCCTCTCCTCTCCTCCCTTCTCCTCTCTCCTCTCCTCCCTTCTCCTCCCTTTTTCTCTCCTCTCTCCTCTCCTCTCCTCTCCTCTCCTCTCCTCTCTCCTCTCTCCCTCCTCCCTCCTCTCCTCTCCTCTCCTCTCCTCTCTCCTCTCTCCCTCCTCTCTCCCCTCCTCCTCTCCTCTCCTCTCCTCTCCTCTCCTCTCTCCTCACCTGTCCTCTCCCCTCTCCTCTCCCATCCGTTCATCTTTCCTAATAAAATATTCTTATTTATCATTTTGCATGAATTCTGACAACATTTAGCGATCGGGAGGATGGAGAAAAATGTAGCAACAATTTTCCAAGTAAATGCCGGAAGTGAATTGACCGCTAACCAGAAATGGGGAAAATTGACACGACGTTGCATCGCATCGACCGTTGCTATGTGAACTTTTACTAGCAGAAGCATTTAAAACTGCATGCATCCAGCGACATATCTTTGACATGAGATGTCAAAAAAGTCAAAATTTCAGTTGGGGGGGGGGGGGGGCGCGTAACCCTGAAGCGCGACGTCGCTCTGATGTGCCAGCGGCCCAGGCTCGATTCCAAGTGCAGTCACATTAATTTGGGGCCAAATTGGAATCTCGGCTTGGCTCTGCTCGAGCAATTAACAACGAAAGTAGTCTATATCCTGGAAAATAACAAAAATACTCGCAAGTACCAGAATAAATAAAGCAGAAATATCCCGAACTTGCCTACTAAGAGTAACAGAAAAGATTCTAAGATTGAAGAAAATATTCAATACGTTCTTTAAATTTAAACTTACATTGTTTCTTGCTTATTTACGTTAATTTACTAATTCAACTACTGATAGTTTCACAGCAGTAGTGTTTATTGCTATTCTCTGTATATTCGTTTTTATTAATGAAGTGGTGATCAAGTTCATCAATATATTTCTGATTACCAAGGAGACCGACTTGAAATATTGTCGAACGTAAAGAAACGTAAAGAAAATGATGTCTATGCGACAAAGGGCGCAGAAGCAAATAAAAAGAAAATAATTATAAAACTAAATTTCATTCAATTTCAATATAAATCTGATTTAATGGCACGCTTACTGAACACAACAAATCACATGATTGAAGCAACTCAGCTTAAATAGCAGCAGTTTAACCAAAGAGGCACAACTGGGATATACGAGTAGAATAACAAAATTTTGAATAAAATACAGACAGAAAACTACATTTGTACCTCTTAGATATCACGGAACAAGAGAAATAATGAGCTGAAAAAAGACAAAAAAATTCAATCACAAGTATGATTGGCTTAGTTAATTCGAAAGATAGAACGCAATTTCCAAATATGGAAGGCATGTATAAAAGGCAAACAAGGGTACCTCCACGTGTAAAAAACTGATATTCCGTCTTTTCTATTTAACCGAAAGAACTTTGTTTTTATTTATAAAATTGCTTTCACAATTTTTCTGCAATTGCAGCAACTTCAAAGTTCCCGAACGTAATTCGATGGTAGGAGACCTTCGCGTCCGTTGAGTCGGCAGTGCCACCAGGCCGAGTCTGCGGAAAGGAAAATATTTATTGATGCTGTTCAGGGCGATTCTCTCAGCTGTTCAGGGGCGATTCTCTCAGCTGTTCATGAAGGGCAATTCTCTCAGCTGTTCAGGGGCGATTCTCTCAGCTGTTCATGAAGGGTGATTCTCTCAGCTGTTCAGGGGCGATTCTCTCAGCTGTTCATGAAGGGTGATTCTCTCAGCTGTTCAGGGGCGATTCTCTCAGCTGTTCATGAAAAGCAATTCTCTCAGCTGTTCAGGGGCGATTCTCTCAGCTGTTCATGAAGGGTGATTCTCTCAGCTGTTCAGGGGCGATTCTCTCAGCTGTTCATGAAGGGCAATTCTCTCAGCTGTTCAGAGGCGATTCTCTCAGCTGTTCAGGGGCGATTCTCTCAGCTGTTCAGGGGCGATTCTCTCAGCTGTTCAGGGGCGATTCTCTCAGCTGTTCAGGGGCGATTCTCTCAGCTGTTCATGAGGGGCGATTCTCTCAGCTGTTCGGGGCGATTCTCTCAGCTGTTCAGGGGCGATTCGGTCGTAATAAATGCCACAAGCAATCAATATTAGGCATTAAAAAAACAAAGATTCCAACCTTTTTAACAATTTCAATAACATCATCAACGTTAAAGCTGAGCTCGTTGGTGTCCTGCGCGTCGTATGCCCACAGAGCGACACAGCGCGGCACTGCGGTCGGCGGCGGAGGCGGCGGCTTCTGACGCGGCACTGGCGGCCTCGGCGGGCCCGGCTTTTGCACAGCCTGATAGATGACGCTGTCAGTGAGAATTGGCGGCGGATTCGGATTCGGATTCGGATTCGGCTGTTGTCGCTGCTGTCGCTGGGCGGGCGTCGGTTTCGGCAGCTTGCCGCTGGCTGCGGTGGTTGCAGAACTTTGCCGGCGTTGCGCGATCTGCTGCTGCCGCTCGCTGGTGCCGCTGTTGTTGTCTCGCGACCGGCGCCTGGCCGTGGGCAGCTGGCCGGCTGGCGGGAGGCGCGAATCGATGACCTGCGGCTGCTGACGGACGGCGCGTTGCCCGCCGCCACCAGCCTGCTTGGACCGGGGACCCGACGCGTCCGTTGTGTTGGACAGGCCGGAGCCAACCGTGACAGTGAGGCCGCCCCTGCCGCCTGCAGGATTTTTGTAAAAAAATCGTCTTTCTACTGATAGTAGACTAATTAGAATTGGATCTTTGAACTGCTCAGGGGCGATTCTTTGCAGAACTGCTCACGGGGCGATTTTTAGAACTGCTCAGGGGCGATTCTTTGAACTGCTTAGGGCGATTCTTCGGACTGCTCAGGGCGATTCTTCGGACTGCTCAGGGCGATTCTTCGGACTGCTCAGGGGCGATTCTTTGCAGAACTACTCAGGGCGATTCTTGGAACTGCTCAGGGGCGATTCTTTGCAGAACTGCTCAGGGGCGATTCTTTGCAGAACTGCTCAGGGGCGATTCTTTGCAGAACTGCTAAGGGGCGATTCTTTGCAGAACTGCTCAGGGGCGATTCTTTGCAGAACTGCTCAGGGGCGATTCTTTGCAGAACTGCTCAGGGGCGATTCTTTGCAGAACTGCTCAGGGGCGATTCTTGGAACTGCTCAAGAACGATTGATTCTCTAACTGCTTAAAGGCGATTCTTGGAAATAATTCAAACAGTACAGGAAAAAAACCTCACCGATTCCCGAAGACTTGAGCACGACCCGAGCCGAGTCGTCCGTGGCAACTCGCCGATCGTGCACCGAGTCAGGCTGGCGGACTCGAGCCCTGTCGCACACGAAGTTCACCCGCCGGGTGGTCCTGCCTAGCAGGCCCCGTTTCGGCAGCGAGAACTCCACGCTGGTGCTGAAGTCGATTTTCAAATCCGGGTTCCGTTCGAGTAGCAGCAGGAGCAACTCGGTTTTGCACGCCACTTCGAGCAGAGAATCGTCTCCATCGCGACATTTCACCACAAGGAAGCCGTCTTGATAGGGAGACAGGTGCAGCGATAGGATGTCCGAGACGGCCACCGAGCGTTTGATGACCTGCGAGTTGACGTTTTAGAATCTTTTGATTCGACTTACCCAGCAACAGCATCTGGAAGGCTGATGGCCCAGCAACTGAGGATCTGGGAGGCTGGTGGCCCAGCAACTGAGGATCTGGAAGGCTGGCCCAGAAACAGCATCTGGAAGGCTGCTGGAGCAGCAACTGAGGATCTGGGAGACTGGCCCAGCAACTGAGGATCTGGGAGGTTGGCCCAGCAATTGAGGATCTGGGAGGTTGGTGGCCCTGCAACTGAGGATCTGGGAAGTTGGTGGCCCTGCAACTGAGGATCTGGGAGGCTGGTGGCCCAGCAACTGAGGATCTGGGAGGCAGTGGCCTAGCAACTGAGGATCTGGGAGGTTGGTGGCCCAGCAACTGAGGATCTGGGAGGCTGGTGGCCCAGCAACTGAGGATCTGGGAGGTTGGTGGCCCAGCAACTGAGGATCTGGGAGGCTGGTGGCCCAGCAACTGAGGATCTGGGAGGCTGGTGGCCCAGCAACTGAGGATCTGGGAGGCTGGTGGCCCAGCAACTGAGGATCTGGGAGGCTGGTGGCCTAGCAACTGAGGATCTGGGAGGCTGGTGGCCCAGCAACTGAGGATCTGGGAGGCTGGTGGCCTAGCAACTGAGGATCTGGGAGGCTGGTGGCCTAGCAACTGAGGATCTGGGAGGTTGGTGGCCCAGCAACTGAGGATCTGGGAGGCTGGTGGCCCAGCAACTGAGGATCTGGGAGGTTGGTGGCCCAGCAACTGAGGATCTGGGAGGCTGGTGGCCCAGCAACTGAGGATCTGGGAGGCTGGTGGCCCAGCAACTGAGGATCTGGGAGGCTGGTGGCCCAGCAACTGAGGATCTGGGAGGCTGGTGGCCTAGCAACTGAGGATCTGGGAGGCTGGTGGCCCAGCAACTGAGGATCTGGGAGGCTGGTGGCCTAGCAACTGAGGATCTGGGAGGCTGGTGGCCTAGCAACTGAGGATCTGGGAGGTTGGTGGCCCAGCAACTGAGGATCTGGGAGGCTGGTGGCCCAGCAACTGAGGATCTGGGAGGTTGGTGGCCCAGCAACTGAGGATCTGGGAGGCTGGTGGCCCAGCAACTGAGGATCTGGGAGGCTGGTGGCCCAGCAACTGAGGATCTGGGAGGCTGGTGGCCCAGCAACTGAGGATCTGGGAGGCTGGTGGCCTAGCAACTGAGGATCTGGGAGGCTGGTGGCCAGCAACTGAGGATCTGGGAGGCTGGTGGCCTAGCAACTGAGGATCTGGGAGGCTGGTGGCCTAGCAACTGAGGATCTGGGAGGTTGGTGGCCCAGCAACTGAGGATCTGGGAGGCTGGTGGCCCAGCAACTGAGGATCTGGGAGGTTGGTGGCCCAGCAACTGAGGATCTGGGAGGCTGGTGGCCCAGCAACTGAGGATCTGGGAGGCTGGTGGCCCAGCAACTGAGGATCTGGGAGGCTGGTGGCCCTGAGGACCAGCAGACAAACAGACAAATCCCACACCTCAAGAATCTGTCCCTTCTGCGGTCCCTTCTTGACCAGCTCGCGCCCGATGATGCTGAGTCGGTCCGCGGCCAGCAGCAGATCCCTGTTCACCGGCCGGAAGCGCCTGTCATATTTCACCACAGTCTCAGCGAATAACACTTTGTCCTTCTTGCGCAGCAGTTTCTCCCGGCGAAGGCAGGCGGTGGGTCCCGGGTGCTCATCGAGCCCGATGTAGTCGCCGACGTACTGCCTGTAGAGGCTGCACCAGCGCCGCTCTTTCTTGCCGTGGTAGAGGTCGCGAGCTCGACTCCGCAGATTGCTGACCGCTCGATCGGAATTGTGCGACCTGAAGGCTTTCTGGATGACCCGGGCGTAGTGGTCGAACCGGCGCTGGCGCTCGTCTTCGAGCATGAAGAGCTGGCGGATTGAGTCGGCCATTTCGGGATTTCGACTTAATAGGATTTGAAATCATGGGATCTCAAAATTGGTGGCTTCGGATATTGGGATTTCGAATTTCGGGATTTCGAATTTCAGGACTTCGAATTTTGGGATTTCGAATTTCGGGATTTAAATTTCGGGATTTAAATTTTAGATCTCAAGTTTTAAGAATTCGAATTTTGGGGTTTCGAATCATAGGATTTCGAGTTTTTTGGATTTCAAATTTTGATACTTGAAATTCCGGTGTTTAAAATTCAAATGTTTTTTATTCTGGATTGGATTAAGTTAAGAATAGGAGCAGGATTATTTTCACTTACAGATTCTGGACTCTTGATGAAGAGTTTAGTCTTGCCCAGCTGCCACTGCGCCCTGTCCATCGCCACGTGAGCCATCAGATGGTTGATGCCTTCCTTGGGATCGCCGCGCCATTGAGGCCAAGTCTCTTTGGTGAGGATGGCGTAGCTAAAAGTTTTCGGTCAGTTCTTTGTAAAGTTAATTACGATACATATCGGTTTCATCAGATTACAGTCTTGTGGGATTTGGGCAACGACTTCTCGGCGATATCGTGCCACAACTGGCGCTTGTACATGTAAGGCTATTCTACCCATTTCCCTGGCTCCTAACATGCACTCATATGCACTCTCTCACAGGGTGTACAAGGGCCCTGTCTTTCTAATCTTCAGGCATGTACTGTCTGTGCCTTGATCTGTGAATCGCTTGGACTCACAACCCCTTGGACCAATTATCGTGATCACAAACCGCTAATGAATGGCTATTTGAGAAATCAGCAACCAAGTTAATCAGAGATATTTATAGATAAGGCATGGGGGAAAGGGGTTGGCCTAGCATTGATGAGTCAAAAAAGGGGGTTGGGGCGATCGATAAAGCGGGTGTACAGTACAGAGCGAAAAGGGGGAAGAGAGGCAGGGGCAGGTAAACTGTACATTCCAATACTCAGCCGCAGCTATTGCAAGGCGCATCTGAAGGCTGCGTACGGCTGTTCAGTCCAAGGACTGGGGGTGGGGGGTCGCCACACGCACCCTCAATTACCCCAGCTAATGCTGGCACCCATTTTACAGCTAATTAAATTGTTTCGAGTGGGTCGAGAATTGAATCCCTGACCTTCCAGTCGTGAGTCCGATGCTCTAACCACTAGACTACAACCCTCTTTTGTAAAAGAATTGTAAAAATGTCAAAGAAAAGAACCCCCAACGATTGTAAAAAATCCTTTGAAAAAAAGCGCTCACCGTTTCAGAAATTTATCGAACGGCCTCCGATAGGCGAAACCGGCCCGACGTACGTTGATGTTCTCTTTGAGTCCCAGGTACATCACCTGGTGCTTCACCCGTTCCATATCAAAATCGCCCGGCTTCTTAGTCTCGTTAGGCTTGATGCACCGGATGTAATGCGGAGTGCAGCTCATCAGAGTTTTCACCAGCCGATTGGCCTGACTACGAATCTTCGTACCAGCCGTGGTTGGCCTTGACCTGTCCTGAACTTTCTCCGGGAACAGAGCTCGAATGAAAGCGTTTGAGCTGCTCTGCATCAGCAGCAGCAAGTCGTTGTTCAGAGCGTCGCGATTTTTCTCGCAGAAACCCGACGGAGAGTACTGCACGGAGCCGGCGTAGTGGCTGATGGTGAACTGGTCTGTGGCGTAGCTGAAATACCTGAAATGAGAATTCAGATTCATTCTTTACTAACTCTGTTGCTTAAACATTTTTACTTCAAGCTTCGAATTGAATTTTAACTTTTGGCGCCAATTTAAAACCCAATTTTCGCGCTGATTTAAAATTCCTTTTCGGCGCCGATTTGAAATCCAATTTTGGCGCCGATTTGAAACTCAATTTTGGCGCCGATTTAAAACTCAATTTTGGCGCCGATTTAAAACCCAATTTTCGCGTTGATTTAAAATTCCCTTTCGGCGCCGATTTGAAATCCAATTTTGGCGCCGATTTGAAACTCAATTTTGGCGCCGATTTAAAACTCAATTTTGGCGCCGATTTAAAACCCAATTTTGGCGCCTATTTGAAACCAAATTTTGGCGCCGATTTGAAACCCAATTCTGGTGGCATTTGAGTCTTAATTATAATTCTAGCAACAATATTTTTACAACGCTTAAGTATGTGAAGCATAACTTTGAATGTGCTAATGTAACAGTGTCTGCCTGAATCTGTCTCAGCGTCTGCCTGTCTGTCACAGCTCCTAGCGAGTAGTTAGCACTCAACGAAGGCCTCCAAAGTCACCTGTAGGAGCTGAAGGTGCCAGCCAATTTCTGGCAGAATTTGCTGTCGATGCCTTCAGTCACCGCGTGCACTGTAGCGCAGACGTCGTCAAGTACACAAAATATTCCTGGTGGGTTTTTCGACTCAATCATCTCGCAGATCTCCTTGTTGTTGAAGTATTGGATCTCCGACCACTGAATGCCCTCCTGGCGGTACTCCTCTTGCTCAGCTTTGAGCGTCAGCTCGATGAAGATCTGCTGCAGCTTCTCGTTCACGTAGTTGATGCAGAACTGTTCGAATCCGTTCTGTCTGAACACTTCGAAGCCGTAGATGTCCAGGATGCCAACGTTGACCTCGCTGCCTTGGGTCACCATCGCCTTGTTGACGGACTGTTGGAGGCGATTTTTTGGGTTACCAAAGTCAATCCTTCAGGCGATTCTTCAGGCCAAGTTCAGGGGCGATTTTTCAGGATCGGTACAGGGGCGACTCTTCAGGATCAGTTCAGGGGAGATTCTTCAGCGCCAGTTTAGGAGCGATTCTTCAGGGCCAGTTCAGGGGCGATTCTTCAGGGCCAAGTTCACGGGAGATTCTTCAGGGCCAGTTCAAGGGGCGATTCTTCAGGGCCAGTTCAGGGAGGGTCGATTCTTCAGGATTGGTTCAGGGGAGATTCTTCAGGGCCAGTTCAAGGGGCGATTCTTCAGGGCCAGTTCAGGGAGGGTCGATTCTTCAGGATTGGTTCAGGGGCGATTCTTCAGGATCGGTTCAGGGGGCGATTCTTCAGGATCGATTCAAGGGCGATTCTTCAGGATCTATTCAGGGGGCGATTCTTCAGGATCGGTTCAGGGACGATTCTTCAGGATCAATTCAGGGGGCGATTCTTCAGGATCTATTTAGGGGGCGATTCTTCAGGATCGGTTCAGGGGCGATTCTTCAGGATCGGTTCAGGGGCGATTCTTCAGGATCGGTTCAGGGGCAATTCTTTAGGATCGGTTCAGGGGCGATTCTTCAGGATCGGTTCAGGGGGCGATTCTCCAGGGCCAGTTCAGGGGCGATTCTTCAGGATCGGTTCAGGGGCGATTCTTCAGTATTGGTTCAGGAGCGATTCTTCAGGGCCAGTTCAGGGGCGATTCTTCAGGCCAAGTTCATGGGCGATTCTTCAGGATCGATTCAAGGGCCGATTCTTACCTCAACAATGAAGTCGAACAGCCTTGAGTACAGGCCCTTGGCCAGCGCATCCCTAGTATAGCAGGCCTGCTCCTGGTTGAGCGGAACATTGATGTTCTCAGACTTGCCACCCCACTTGCTCTCCATCAGCCGGCTGGTGAGCTTCAGCCGCAGAGTCTCGCAGTCGATCTGCAGAAACGCAGCCGGGCTCTCCAGTTGGCGAACGTCCACCACGTCGACTTGATCGTCGCCGGCGGCTGAGCGAAACTGCACATTGCCCAGGTGCAAAATTCCGCTAAGCACGCTGATGATGTCCTCTTGAACTGACTCATCCATGCCCATCACTTCCATTGCGTGCTGAATTAAAAAAAAGTTCAAGCAAAATTCATAACCCCGTTAAAACGAAACTTGTTGTTGAATTTGTCCTGTTCTTTTTTTCTAAATTTAATACAATAAAGGCAGCTATTTGTTTATATTTCTACTTAGCAAGTAGAGTAGTGAGAATGTACAAACTGGTGCGTGCATATCAGCTTCTATTATTGTATTATGAGCTACATAGTAGCTGGCTCTATTTTTGTGTGGAAAAAAATAACTGGTAATTATTATAGAAAAATGATTCACTATTTTTAGACACTATAAACGCCGAAAATTCTATTACTTAAACCAGTAAAACATCTCTATATTGAATGAAGTTCCATCCAGCAGTTTATAAATGCAATTAATGTTCACTGCACCCTGTACTGTCTCAGATAATTATAACCCACACCTAATACGGTCAAGGATCTTTGAAAATCTGGACTAGAAGCACTAGAACCAATTCTTTAAATTCTTGTTGAAAGTTTACCATATAATTACATAGTTACGCCCTTGTTGGCGCTTCTTATTTTGGCGCCCTATAGTTAACGTTCCTTGTTTTGGCGCCCTATAGTTGGCACTCCTTATTTTGGCGCTTCTTATTTTGGCGCCTTATAGTTGACGCTCCTTATTTGGCGCTTCTTATTTTGGCGCCTTATAGTTGACGCTCCTTATTTGGCGCTTCTTATTTTGGCGCCTTATAGTTGACGCTCCTTATTTGGCGCTTCTTATTTTGGCGCCTTATAGTTGACGCTCCTTATTTGGCGCCCTATAGTTGGCGCTTCTTATTTTGGCGCTTCTTATTTTGGCGCCTTATAGTTGACGCTCCTTATTTGGCGCCCTATAGTTGGCGCTTCTTATTTTGGCGCCTTATAGTTGACGCTCCTTATTTGGCGCCCTATAGTTGGCGCCCCTTATTTTGGCGCCCTATAGTTGGCGCTCTTTATTTTAGCGCTCCTTATTTGGCGCCCTATAGTTGGCGCCCCTTATTTTGGCGCCCTATAGTTGGCGCTCTTTATTTTAGCGCTTCTTATTTTGGCGCCCTATAGTTGACGCTCCTTATTTTGGCGCCCTATAATTGGCGCTCCTTATTTTTGTGTCCAAAACAAAATGCGGATCCTTCACTTTCGAGTTTCCCAACTTTGGTTCGTCAAAGGCTGATTTGGTCGCTAGCGTCTAGGGAAGTCCCTGTCTGCTTCTCTATAAAACGACTGGCTACGCTGATCTTTCTCCGTCTTTCTCTAAGAACACAGATGGAAAATGCAGATGAGGGGGTTACGGAGTGGGGGGGGGTTAGCGGAGTGGACAGCTATGCAGATGATAAACTAAACAAGATAAATAAAATGGCTCAATAAAAAGTTTGTCCAAATTTAGCCTGTGAACTGTACACAGGGAGAGGTGAGAAGAGGGCGAGACAACTGGATTCGTTTATATTATGGCTGATGAATTGTGCGCAATACAAGCGCTTGCCGTAAGTGAGCGAAATTGTAAAAATTGTCGGAATCCAACATATCTGCCGTGTTTGCATGGTTCTTGCGTATTAGGTATAATTTACAAGAATTTAAATGTAAAACCATTCTAAACAAACTGCAGATAGTATAGGAAATAGCGTTTCACTGCGCCATGATATGTAAATTTGATCAGAAAATTGGCGGAAAAATAATGAAAGAAGAAGAGAAATCAGACGGGGTATCAAATTTGAGAGGAAGAGATCTGAGATGTGAGAAGGTGAGATCTGAGATATGAGAGTAAGATAGAGGGTGAGATCAGAGATATGAAAGGGCGAGATCAGAGATATAAGAGGATGAGATCTGAGATGTGAGAGGATGAGATCTGAGAGTGTGGGGTCAGAGATCTGAGAGGGTGAGATCGTAGATCTAAGAGGGTGAGATCGGAGATCTAAGAGGTGAGATCCGAGATCTGAGAGGGTGAGATCGGAGATCTAAGAGGGTGAGATCGAAGATCTAAGAGGTGAGATCCGAGATCTGAGAGGGTGAGATCCGAGATCTAAGAGGGTGAGATCGGAGATCTAAGAGGGTGAGATCGGAGATCTAAGAGGGTAGGATCAGAGATCCAAGAGGAAGAGACAATAAATCTGAGAGGGTGAGATCAAAAGTCTAGGAGGGTGATATTAGAGATCTGAGAGGGTGCGGTCTGAGATCTGAGAGGGTGAGATCAAGATCGGAGAGAGTGAGATCTGAGATCTAAGAGGGTGAGATCAGAGATCTGAGAAGGTGAGATCACAGATCTAAGAGGGTAAGATCAGAGATCTGAGGGGATGAGATCTGAGAGGGAGAGATCTGAGATCTGAGATCTGAGAGTGTGAGATCTGAGATCTGAGTGGGTGAGATCAGAGATCTGAGAGGGAGAGATCTGAGATCTGAGTGGGTGAGATCTGAGATCTGAGAGGGAGAGATCTGAGATCTGAGTGGGTGAGATCAGAGATCTGAGAGGGAGAGATCTGAGATCTGAGTGGGTGAGATCAGAGATCTGAGTGGATGAGATCAGAGATCTGAGTGGGTGAGATCAGAGATCTGAGAGAGTGAGATCAGAGATCAGAGGGTTGAGATCGCGAAAAAAGCAGCTCAATATGCGGACTGAGACTGCAGCCAGCTGTCACGAGCCTGAATACAAAGATTTGACAGCGACAAAAAAAGCAATTTCGGAAAGAGAATGTCTCACCAGAGTTTCGCCAAATTCCTTCACATCGTCAATGCCGTCAGCGTCAAATGAGCCGCTCTGGTTCAGGTAGGAGAAGCACTCGGGTCCGGCCAGATTAAATGCGGCTGCATTGAAGGCGAGCAACCAATCATGTGAAAAAACCATGTAGAAAAAATTCATGAATTTAAACAAATATTTTCAAACCTTTCATTTCCGGTCTGGTGCCGCGGCAAAGCTGATAAAAGATGTGAAAATTTCGTTCGCCCGAGTTTTGCAGCACAACACGCGATTTTTCCAATAAGAATTGAGAGATTTTTCCTCCGACTGGTTCGCCGCCTCGGCTAAACTGAATTTCAACGTACTTGCCCTGAAATGGGCCGTTTTGATGTTTTTTGTATTTTAGTTGTATCATATCACGGATTCCAGATGTGCAACCGACAGCTCAGCCACAGCTATTGCGCGGCGCATCTGAAGGCTGCGTACGGCTGTTCAGTCCAAGGACTGGGGGGTCGCCACACACAGCCTCAATTACCCCAGCTAATGCTGGCACCCATTTTACAGCTGGGTGAACTGAAGCAATGCAAAGTTACATGTAAGCGTCTTTCTCAAGGACTCAAATTGTTCCAAAGTAGGTCGAGAATCGAACCCCCGACTTTTTAGTTGTGAGTTCCGATGCTCAAACCACTGGGCTGCAACCCGCTAGGCTATGCGGAAGCAGCAGTTGAAGAGAGGGTGAAAAGGAGAGAGAGAGGGAGAGAGATGGAGAGAGAGAGGGAGAGGGAGAGAGAGGTAGAGGGGGAGACAGGGAGAGGGAGTGAGATGGAGACAGAGAGAAAGAGAGGGAGAGGGAGAGAGGGAGAGAGAGGGAGAGAGGGAGAGAGGGAGAGAGAGGGAGAGAGACAATGAAAGGGAGAGAGAGGGAGAGGTAGAGGGGGAGACAGGGAGAGGGAGTGAGATGGAGACAGAGAGAAAGAGAGGGAGAGGGAGAGAGGGAGAGAGAGGGAGAGAGGGAGAGAGAGGGAGAGAGACAATGAAAGGGAGAGAGAGGAGAGGTAGAGGGGGAGACAGGGAGAGGGAGTGAGATGGAGACAGAGAAAAAGAGAGGGAGAGAGGGGAGAGAGAGGAGAGGAAGAGAGAGGGAGAGAGGGAGAGAGGGAGAGGGAGAGAGGTGAGAGAGTTAAAGCAAGGATTTCATGCAATGCAGTCAATATTCCTTGTTTCATTTTTCGATATTGAATTTTTGTATATAAAAATTCGAACTTCCATGCGCCATTGAGAACTCACAAATCGACTTGAATTGTTATTCCGCACAGTTTTCGCGTTGCCAAAAGCTTCCAACAGCGGATTGGACTCCAAAATGACTTCTTTAACTTCTTCGACACGGCCCGAGCCGCCGGATACTTTTGAGACGTAGTTCATGATCAACTTGGCGCTGACGGTCTTTCCTGCGCCGCTTTCGCCACTTTTTTATATTTGAAAAAGCGATTTAGCTACTATTAGTAAATTAAGCATATTGCAAATTTGCGAATTTCACAGAGTCAAAGGTCGCACCGAGAGGAAAATGAGGCCCTGACTTTCTAATCGTCAAGCATGTACAGTCTCTGTGCACTGGGGGTTGGCTGTCATGGGATGGGAATTTTGAATCTCATGACGACCCCTTGAGCTGCCACCAGCAACTCTTACCTGATAATAACGCACTGGTTCTCCATTTCGGACACCATGCTTCTGTACATGTGATCGGCGATTGCAAAAATATGCGGCGGATTCTCGAACAGGGCCTAAAGTTTTATTTAGAAATTATTAAAAAGTTTATGATGGCAGTTCTAATGCATTTTGTGTATCAAAAAGCAACTCACAGAGCCCTGGTACATGTCGATGAATTTATCGTCAAAGATTTTCACATCTTTGAATGGGTTAACTGCAATCAGCACAGGTCCAATGTAGGTCTGTGGAAATTAAAATTATGGTATAACATATTAAATATGAGTCATCAGTACCAAGATGTTGCTGAGTCTAAATTAGGTGCTTTCAGTTGAAATCTTACTCATGATAATTTTCAAATGACAAAAACAGAAGAAATTATGAGCTCACATAAATAGCATTGTTCAGAAATCGAATCTTTAAGTTGTCAGTGATGGCGGCCTCATTAATTCGAGGTATAAGCACCATATCATCGACCCCATTCTGCTTGACATTGGAGCCAACAAAGTCTGAGTACTTCGCCATGCGATAAAAGTATAGACACCTAATTCTCTTTAGAATATTTTAGAGCTTTTATGATATGCTATTCATACTAGCAATTGTTATTAAATGGAAAATATTTATGCCAAAAATAACTATTATATTTGTGTCCCTACTTCAAAATAAATAACGTATAGAATCAATACAATATTAAGTAGCTATTATGGAAAAGCAATTGAAGCATTTAAACCTAACCTTTAAAGCTAAGTCGAGTATTTTGTTCTTAAAAAGTGGCTTGATGTTAGGCAATGTTTTAGATGAAATAAAACTGTTAAAAATAACTGTTAAAGTAAAATTAGTAAAAGTAAAATGGCTTTTAAAAGTCTAATAATTTACAAATGCAAGTTAAATTATACCACATAGCTATAAAAAACATACATTTGTATAACTTTTCTAACAACAGGTGGACTCTGGTCTGGGCATCCGGATACAGTGGGAAGTTGTTGAAGCCTATCCCGCTGAATATTTTATTCTTAGATAAAAACAACAGGCAAATTTTCCCTAAACACAGTGTGCTGTGAATACGATAATCAACAAGGATCTTAGCCACAGTTAATCGATACATAATGTTATCAAATATAGCAAGTGGAACAGAGAAGACTTGAAAAATCGCAGTTTTTAAACAACCTTATACATAAAAGCTAATGAAAAAAAGGTTTTTCAAAACTGGTATGGTGATCTTTAAACATTTTTCAGGCTAGGCGGCCGGTTCATCAAGATAGATCTATTTGTCGGTTGTCGAAGTCTCTGTCGAAATCGAAATCGAAGTAGCAAAAAAGAAGAAAGAACAAAACTACATACAGAATATATATTATGAAGGCAGACGTAGCATGGCAGTGTAATATTGCAACGCTGAGAAAACTCAGCTTCAGCAGCATTTAGAAGCAGAACAGGAAGTAATTATTCCATGCATTCGTAGAAAGAATCTCATTTGTATTTCTGCGTTTTTATGTTAATTTTTAGCAGTAAAACAAAAAAACTAAGTAGAAGTAAGTTTTCAATAACTTAAATGTTTTAGATGAGTCAATTTAATTATTTAAATAAACTAAAAAAACTTCTTAGCAAGCTGTCTATTATAATTAAATAAAAATTTTCTAAGAATCTAAAAGTTCTAAGAAAAATTTGCCAATCGGTAATAAATTGAGGTGGGGGTGGAGAAGATTTTCTCGGAGCTATACCGTCAGAATTGTGAATTTTGAATCATATTTCTCATCTTAATATACTTATTTTACCATACTCTTTTCGCATTCTTTTAGGGCTTATTAATGCTCATCATTTTTATTTGAACAGACGGACAAAATCACTGTCTGCTGACTTCTTTATATTGAATTTAAGTTGAGAGGTTGAGAGAGACTAGATAATACAGATATATTGACAGTAGTAAACAGAAAGCTTTTATAACTTATGCTTTCATACTTCTCCGAATAAATCCAAAACAATGTTCTAACAATAATGTTCCGCTTTATTCGTAATTTCTTTTTCCCTCAAAGTGAAACTGAGAGACCAAGTCAAGAGCAGGTGGCTCCTATCCAAAGGCCTACACTAACACATAGAAATTCAGAAGTCGTTCTTGTTCATCACAGTGGCTCTGAATCAAGTCGAAAGAGGAAAGCATTTGAGGAAAATCTTGGCAGCACTATTGACAGGTATAAAAGTTTATTAAATTGTAATTGGCTTTTAAAAATATTGTTTTCTTGTCATGAATCATTATTACATATTGCATCTAGTCTAGGCCTAGCCTAGTCAGACATAAACCTAAGTAAAGATAAGAAGACAATTTTGTAACACTCTAGGCAAGTTGTTTGTAATATTTAAAGAAGTTTCAAGTTAAATTCTAGCTAAATATAGGCTTATTTGCTTTTAATTGTTTCTTTTTTCAATTTTGTTTTATATAGACCCTTTTTATAGCCAGGATTTTAATAAAGCCATTGGCTGCAATAAGGTTATAGCCTGTCTTATTCATTTTTGTCTTGCATTCAATGCAAAAATAAAAAAATGTTCTAGATATAAAACTATACCTATTATTATCATTTTTTGTTGATTTTAATATTGTGGCTTTTATTTCTTGTTTTATTTATTATAATATAAAATTAAAAAGTTATAAATATTATTTTATAATATTTTGCATTGTCAATATTGCATTTAAATTAGGCCTATAATTAGAAATATAACATTGTTTGCACAAAAAATTGCTTAAAAGACCCTATAGTCTATAACATAGGTCTAATTAGGCCTAGTGAGTAAGAGATGCTAAAATTTTTAATTACAGCCATATTTTTATAAGATTGAAGTAAGTTTAATGAGGCAAAAAAAGAGTAAAAAAAGACCATTGCCTTTTTTTTCATTTGAGAATTTTGATTTCAAAATAAATATTTAAAACTTTCATATGGCAAGCAAATATAGGCCTAAGCATATCTTAGAAGCTGCCATTTAGGTGCCCTGGTATCTATCTGCTTATCACACCGCATCTGTACACCATTAATCCTAGAGATTAAGGGTGGGAATTGCCTACCTAGCCCAAGCTATGTGGGGGGTTAGGGTTGACTGACTAACTTGTACATTGGTCTATTTAACCTGATTGTGTGCATATACCTAAAATAACTTTTTGCTTTCTATAAATGCACATTCAATTTGGCATGTAGTAGCTATTATCCCTTGATTCAAATAGATATGCACTTTAGATTTGAGTATAAATCATTTATTATGTCTTAGCATTATGTAAACCTTGTTTTGCTGTACATTTAAGTTTGCTAGGTTAGTAAGTATTATAGAATGAATTCAAAATGCAAAAGCATACTCATATTACACAATGCTAACCATTGCTAACCATATGCTTTAGATGCCATCTACAAATTATTAACTTTTCTTCTATAAAGACCAAAATATATTCCTAATTTCTTATAGCTTCTATTTACTTTACATAGTGCTTTTCCATTTGTGTAAAACTTCAATTTTCTAAAGTACTCCTTATATGATTGATACCTTTACTTTAACTAGTCTAAATTATGTATGGCTTTTGACATCCCACATTGTAGACAATACCATTAAAGCATAGCTAAATATATCAATTATCACAAAAATATTTCATTATTTCATTCACATATAAGTATAAAATATTTTAGGCTAATAATGGTTTTGTTAAGACAATACTAGTTACTAAAGTATGCTGGTGCCATAATGTATTGCTATAACAGTATATCAATTATTTTATATTAATAAATGGTCTATATCTTTTCAGATTGATAAATTAATAAATGGTCAATATATTATATATTGAGGATTACCAAACAGATTTTTTTACTTTTTCATTAACCTACATTAGATAGCATTTTATTGTAAGTGCTTTTCACAATTTTTTGTTATAGGTATAATATATATCTATAGCCATAGACATAACTATAGTAGAGCAATAATTGATGTAAGGTTGAAAAAAACAATAGATTATATAATTACCTTTTAATTTTACTTTTTATATAGCAAAAGAAATCGCCTGTCCACCGAAAATCGAGGCACTTGGAATTTGGTGAGCATTTAAAAAAAAAACAATTCAATGTAAATATTTTATGTTTTGTTTTAAACATAATATCTGGTCGATTTTCAGGATATTGAGCAGGCTGATTTCAATTTCTCCAAGAACACTTTGGAAATATTTGCTGGCACTGGCAACACATCATTAATTAGTCGGCAATCTTTACCAAGGTAATTTGATGTGATTGTATATTTTTATGTGCTCAAATATAGTTTTTACCAAACACCAGCTTAGAACACTATTTGTTTTTGTGTATACCTCTTCTATATACAGTCAGCTTCGCCAAGGCCAGAGCTTCAACCGGCATCAGCATTTATCGATTGCTGCTTGTTCAGCGTCTTCTGCTTCTAGTGGCAATCGTCAGCGCCAAAGAAGAAGTCAGCAGAATTCTCATTCTGCCCTGAACGCTGTACAATCTGTACTAGGGCAGATAACTAATTTGCCAGACTCCTACTTGTCTGCAGCGAATGTGAGTAGTATTACTATCATTTAAGCGATATTTTAGGCTGTCAATTTTAGATTGTAACTGTACTGTTCCTGAAATCTTCGAAATCTAATCCTATTATATTGTCTCTTTATCCCAACCTCGATAAGACTCGCCCCTAATCCTCATCTTGATAAGAATCGCCCCTAATTCCCACATTAATAAGAATCGCCCCTAATCCCCACTTTAATAAGAATCGCTCTCAATCTCCATCTTGATAATAATTGCTCCTAATTCCCGGCTAAATAACAATCGCCCTAATCCCAATCTTGATAAGAATCGTCCCTAATCCTCAGCTAAATAACAATCGCCCTAATCCCAATCTTGATAAGAATCGCCCCTAATCCTCAGCTAAATAACAATTGCCCTAATCCCAATCTTGATAAGAATCGTCCCTAATCCTCAGCTAAATAACAATCGCCCTAATCCCAATCTTGATAAGAATCGCCCCTAATCCTCAGCTAAATAACAATTGCCCTAATCCCAATCTTGATAAGAATCGCCCTAATCCCAATCTTGATAAGAATCGTCCCTAATCCTCAGCTAAATAACAATCGCCCTAATCCCAATCTTGATAAGAATCGCCCCTAATCCTCAGCTAAATAACAATTGCCCTAATCCCAATCTTGATAAGAATCGCCCCTAATCCTCAGCTAAATAACAATTGCCCTAATCCCAATCTTGATAAGAATCGTCCCTAATCCTCAGCTAAATAACAATTGCCCTAATCCCAATCTTGATAAGAATCGCCCCTAATCCTCAGCTAAATAACAATTGCCCTAATCCCAATCTTGATAAGAATCGCCCCTAATCCTCAGCTAAATAACAATTGCCCTAATCCCAATCTTGATAAGAATCGCCCCTAATCCTCAGCTAAATAACAATTGCCCTAATCCCAATCTTGATAAGAATCGTCCCTAATCCTCAGCTAAATAACAATTGCCCTAATCCCAATCTTGATAAGAATCGCCCCTAATCCTCAGCTAAATAACAATTGCCCTAATCCCAATCTTGATAAGAATCGCCCTAATCCCAATCTTGATAAGAATCGCCCCTAATCCTCAGCTAAATAACAATCGCCCTAATCCCAATCTTGATAAGAATCGCCCCTAATCCTCAGCTAAATAACAATCGCCATAATCCCAATCTTGATAAGAATCGCCCCTAATCCTTAGCTAAATTATATTCGCCCCTTAATTTTCGCTAATCCTTCTCTTGAAGATTCTTGTTTACCAAATTTCTTTAAAGAAGTCTGTTACTTTTAATCTGTTGATGATAAAATCTATCAATCGTTACACCCCCACTTCCAACTCTCATCAGTCTCCCTCGCCAGCCGGAGCCAATCAGGCCTCTACTACTGACAAGTCTCAGCCGCCTGCGTCAACTGCTTCAATCGTCGCCCAGGCAACTTCGCAACAGCAGCAGCAGTCCCAGAAGCAGCCGTGCATTCACTCTACTCCGTTAGCAACTGTAGCTACCGGTATGGCTTCTTCGGGTGCTCGATCTGACAAAAGCAACAAGAAAAAGCATCCAGCTGCTGCTGCATCGACTTTGCCGAAATCAGCTGCTGCCGACTCTGGTATAGTGCAACCCTCCTGTGTCAAAATCACCTGAGAATTTCCTATCAGTCTCACCTGAGAATTGCCCCTCAATCTCACTTGAGAATCGCCTCTCATTCTCACCTGAGAGTCGCCCCCAATCTCACTTGAGAATCGACCCTCAGTCTTACCTGAGAGTCGCCCCCAATCTCACTTGAGAATCGACCCTCAGTCTTACCTGAGAGTCGCCCCCAATCTCACTTGAGAATCGACCCTCAGTCTCACCTGAGAGTCGCCCCCAATCTCACTTGAGAATCGACCCTCAGTCTTACCTGAGAGTCGCCCCCAATCTCACTTGAGAATCGACCCTCAGTCTCACCTGAGAGTCGCCCCCAATCTCACCTAAGAATTGCCCCTCAATCTCACTTGAGAATCGCCTCTCAATCTCACCTGAGAGTCGCCCCCAATCTCACTTGAGAATCGACCCTCAGTCTCACCTGAGAGTCGCCCCCAATCTCACCTGAGAATCGCCTCTCAATCTCACCTGAGAATCGCCCCTTAATCTCACCTGAGAATCGCCTCTCAATCAGACCTGAGAATAGTTCCTCAATCTAACCTCAGAGTCGTCCCTCAATCTCACTTGAGAATCGTCACTCAATCTCACCTGAGAATCGTCCCTCAGTCTCACCTAAGAATCGAACTCAATCTCACCTGAGAATCACCCCTCCTCTAAACGCCCCTCAGCCGACGATGACGAAGATTGCGTCATCACTTCAATCGAGGAGCCGAAGTCAGTGGCCGATATCATCTCGCCGTGCAAATATTTATCGCCTGATTGGTTAAACGATATGTAAGCCTGTTATTTAGAGAGAATTAAAAGGTTTCTGAGAATTGCATCGTGTACTTTTTTGCTATTAAATATTGGCTACCCTTGATTCTTCTGCAGCAAGACCTCGTCTCAGTCGTTAAAATCCTACATGCAACGCGTCGAGACCGAAGAGAATTTAAAGATGCAGTATTGGGCTAAAAGAGTGAGTTATTATGAGTTTTATTACGAGCGCATTTACAATTTATTCCTACTATAGTCTTGTTATTGGCACAACGACCACTGTAGTATTACAGTATGTAAAACTCAAAGATCGTGTAGTTCTCTAATCTAATTTTAATCCGAATGGATTAACATAAATATTATCTAATCCAATCCTAATCACATATGTTTAGTGTAGATATTCTCTAATCCAATCCTAATCCCACTGGATTAGCGTGTATATTATCTCTAATCCAATCCCATTGGAAAAACGTAGATATTCTTTAATCCTTATCCTAATCCCATTGGATTAGCGTAGATATTCTAATCCAATCCTAATCCCCTAGGATTAGCATAGATATTCCCTAATCCAATCCTAATCCGAAAGGATTAGCATCGATACTCCCTAATCCAATCCTAGTCCGAAAGGATTAGCATCGATACTCCCTAATCCAATCCTAATCCGAAAGGATTAGCATAGATATTCTCTAATCCAATCCTAATCTGAAAGGATTAGCATCGATATCCCCTAATCCAATCCCAATCCGAAAGGATTAGCATAGATATTCTCTAATCCAATCCTAATCCCATTGGATTAGCGTGGATATTCTTTAATCCAATCCTAATCCGAAAGGATTAGCATAGATATTCTCTAATCCAATCCTAATCCCATTGGATTAGCGTGGATATTCTTTAATCCAATCCTAATCCGAAAGGATTAGCATAGATATTCTCTAATCCAATCCTTATCCCATTGGATTAGCGTGGATATTCTTTAATCCTTATCCTAATCCCATTGGATTAATGTAATTATTCCCTAATCCAATCCTAATCCCATAGGATTAACGTAGATATTCACTAATCCCTAATCGTCAATCAAACCATGCAGCGAGAAGCGGACGAGCGCGACCTGGTTGCCAGGGTGACTCGCAATCTCAAACTAGCCGAACGCGAGCTGCCAGTCTTGCCCTATCAGTACGAGGAGCCGCCGCCGACTCCGCCGCCGCCAGCTGATGAAGAAGAGGAAGAATTTCCCGACCTAACCGAGGCCCAGCTGCAGCTAGTTGAACGAGCCTGGTCTCGCCAGCTGCCTAGCTCGGAAGTTCTAGCCGAAGGATTTAGCCTGCGAGTTACTAGGGAAGAGCTGAGATCGTTGGCCGGATTAAACTGGCTGAATGATAATATTGTGAATTTTTATATGCAGCTGATTGCGGCCAGGTCAGCTGATGAACAGCTGGGTCTGCCTAAAGTGCACGCGTTCTCTACGTTCTTTTATACTAAACTGTCGTCTAGCGGCTACGCGTCTGTTAGACGGTGGACTCGGAAGGTATGGATTGATTGCTATGATTAGTTACTTACCGGTTATGGATTCTCGGTGTCTCAGTTGGTGATTCCGTGTGTCTGGGACTCTGGGTTGGGGATTCCCTGTGTCTGAGTTGGGGATTCCCTGTATTTAATTTGGGGATTCCCTGTGTCTGGGTTGGGGACTCCTTGTGTCTGGGTTAAGGATTCCCTGTGTCTGGGTTGGGGATTCCCTGTGTCTGGGTTGGGGATTCCCTGTGTCTGAGTTAGGGATTCCTTGTGTCTGAGTTGGGGATTCCCTGTATTTAATTTGGGGATTCCCTGTATTTAATTTGGGGATTCCCTGTATTTAATTTGGGGATTCCCTGTATTTAATTTGGGGATTACCTGTGTCTGGGTTAAGGATTCCCTGTCTGGGTTGGAATTCCATGTATCTGGGTCTGGGGTTCCTGGTGTCCGAGTTAGGGATTCCCTGTGTCTGAGTTGGTGATTCCCTGTGTCTGAGTTGGTGATTACCTTTGTCTGGGTTGGGGATTCCCTGTGTCTGGGTTGGGGATTCCCTGTGTCTGAGTTAGGGATTCCCTGTGTCTGGGTTGGGGACTCCTTGTGTCTGGGTTAAGGATTCCCTGTCTGGGTTGGGATTCCATGTATCTGGGTCTGGGGTTCCTGGTGTCCGAGTTAGGGATTCCCTGTGTCCGAGTTGGTAATTCCCAGTGTCTGAGTTGGGGATTCCCAGTGTCTGAGTTGGGGACTCCCTGTGTCTAAGTTGGGGACTCCCAGTGTCTGAGTTGGGGACTCCCTGTGTCTGAGTTGGGGACTCCCTGTGTCTGGGTTAGGGATTCCCTGTGTCTGAGTTGGGGTTGGGGATTTCCTGTGTTTAAGTTGGGGATTCCCTGTGTCTGAGTTGGGGTTGGGGATTTCCTGTGTCTAAGTTGGGGACTCCCTGTGTCTGGGTTGGGGATTCCCTGTGTTTGGGTTGGGGACTCCCTGTGTCTAAGTTGGGGACTCCCTGTGTCTGGGTTGGGGATTCCCTGTGTTTGGGTTGGGGATTCCCTGTGTCTGGGTTGGGGATTCCCTGTGTTTGGGTTGGGGATTTCCTGTGTCTGAGTTGGGGATTCCCTGTGACTGAGTTGGGGATTCCCTGTGACTGGGTTGGGGATTCCCTGTGACTGGGTTGGGGATTCCCTGAATCTAGTTTAGGGATTCCTTGTGTCTGGGTTGGGGATTCCCTGTGACTGGGTTGGGGATTTCCTGTGTCTGAGTTAGGGATTCCCTGTGACTGGGTTGGGGATTCCCTGTGACTGGGTTGGGGATTCCCTGTGTCTGAGTTGGGGGTTCCCTGAATCTAGTTTAGGGATTCCTTGTGTCTGGGTTGGGGATTCCCTGTATTTGATTTTGGAATTCTTCATATATGAGCTGGGGATTCCTGGTGTCTTTTCAGGGATTCCTGTTGTCTGAGTAGGAGATTCCCGGTTTCTGAGCTTATTTGATTCTCAATGAACTATCAGTATAATATCGGATAGGTAAGAAAATGTTAATTACCCCCATCAGGTGGACATATTCAGCTGCGACATCCTTCTCTGTCCCGTCCATCTGCACAACAACCACTGGACTCTGTGCATTGTTGACCTGCGCTGCCGCAACATCATCTATCTTGACAGCCTGTCAATGGGCGGCGGCGCCAGCTGCTTGCCTCTGATGCGACAGTACTTGGCAGACGAGCATCGAGACAAGAAATCCGGAGCTGAATTGCCCGACCTGTCTGATTATCAGCTTATCCGCGAGACTGGCGCTCCGCAACAAGAGAACGGATCAGACTGTGGTGTGTTCACCTGCAAATTTGCTGATTACTACTGCAAGCAGAAGGACTTCACGTTTAGTCAGGTTGGTTGTGTTTTTTTTAAGAGTCTAATTGGTTCGTATAAACTGTTTCTTGTCCTCTAGAACTCTCATCTCACCCATTGTCTTTTCTCAACTGTCTAATCTCACCCATTCTCCCATCTCGTGCATCTCTAATCTCATCCATTCTCTATTTTCACCAATCTCTAATCTCATCTATTCTCTCACCCCACCCATTCTCTATTCTCAAATCTCACCCATTCTCTATTGTCGTATATCTCTATTCTCTATTCTCATCTATCTCTAATCTCATCTATTCTCTATTCTCAAATCTCACCCATTCTCTATTCTCGTATATCTCTATTCTCTATTCTCACCAATCTCTAATCTCATCTATTCTCTCACCCCACCCATTCTCTATTCTCAAATCTCACCCATTCTCTATTCTCGTATATCTCTATTCTCTATTCTCATCTATCTCTAATCTCACCCATTCTCCCATCTCGTGCATCTCTAATCTCATCTATTCTCTCACCCCACCCATTCTCTATTCTCGTATATCTCTATTCTCTATTCTCATCTATCTCTAATCTCATCTACTCTTTCATCCCACCCATTCTCTATTCTAATCTATCTCTAATCCTACCATCACTAAATCTATTCTTCATCTTATTATTTCCATTTCTAATCTCACCTACACCTTAATTTATCTATCTTTAACCGAACACTAACCCTTTTTCAAGCCAGGTACTTATCATCTTACTTAAAGTAGAAATGTTCAAATATTACGCACGATCAAAAAAAGTGAAAACTTGGCCCGATTTATTTCAGGACAACATGCCGTACTTTCGCAAACGGATCACTGTGGAGATCATGGAAAAACGGCTGCTTTGGTAGATTTGAAGGACAATTCAATTAATTGGCTATCAATAAATTCCATTTAAATTTTAATAAGAAATGTATGTTTGTACATCTCCAGCGACAGTGATTATAAATTCGCCTTTTTAATTCTTTTGCATCTAAAATGCATCCATATTGCTACAGACAAAAATACACTGGACTCTGTCTACGCTAATCCGTGTTGTGGGTGCATTTGTTTGTAATTATTTGCACGTCATTGATTGAGTAATTAATTATGCAGTGTTTATCGTTAAATTATTTAATGGTTCATTGGTAGTGGCTCATTTTAGGATTGTAGAAGTTACATAAAACATTGGATGTGGTTCGTGTACACCGATTTCCTTGTTTGAGGTTCGAAACTGGTTAAACCACCAGATTCGTCACCAGGTAATTTTAGTGTTATCGGATTTGACTGTTATGTGGTGAGTTATCTGAATTTCACCAGATAATATGGCCCGAATCTTGCTTAGAAGTCAGATTACATGATAAGATTCGCCACCAGATAATTCTCTGTTATCTTGGTTGATCTTGTTTGAATCGGAATTTCACAGGATAACATGGGTCGGATCTTGTTTGAAAAACAGATAACAGTAAAAGATTTTAATCAAGATAACCGTGTGTTATCTGGTTTGTAAGAAACCTGTGTGAATCTGAAATTTGCGGGATAACATGATGCGAATCTGGTTTGCAAACCAGATAATGGAAAAATATTTCAATCAAGATGCCTTTGTGTTATCCGGTCTGTAAGAACCCGTTGTACTTTTCACCCAGAATTTTGTGATCCGGGCCCGATTTATTATTTGATTTCCAAGTGAAGGCCCGAATCAGCATTTTTGGCCCGGAATAGTCCCCTTTTCCGGAAAATGTGATCCTTCAAAAGTTAGGGAAAAAGGAAAGCGGTTCCGGCTGGATTTTCCAAAAAATTTAACCTGGAACAGCTGCTGTAGACCTAAATTTCAGGTTTTCCAAATGAAAATGTTCTGAATGAGATTTTGGGAGTTCAGTCGGAATTCCTCAGTGATCTAGACCAAGTGATCCGGAAAATCCACAGGGATCAGCTCCCATTGACCCGAATCTCGATGAAGTTACGGATAAGACTGCTCTTCGCGTCTATTGTGGCTTAAGGCAGCTGCTATGCTGACCTGCGATGGGTAATCAATCCTCGCTTCTGTTGTAGCTCAAGGCAGCTGCTATGCTGACCTGCGATGGATAATCAATCCTCGCTTCTGTTGTGGCTCAAGGCAGCTGCTATGCTGACCTGCGATGGATAATCAATTCTCGCTTCTGTTGTAGCTCAAGGCAGCTGCTATGCTGACCTGCGATGGATAATCAATTCTCGCTTCTGTTGTAGCTCAAGGCAGCTGCTATGCTGACCTGCGATGGATAATCAATTCTCGCTTCTGTTGTAGCTCAAGGCAGCTGCTATGCTGACCTGCGATGGATAATCAATTCTCGCTTCTGTTGTAGCTCAAGGCAGCTGCTATGCTGACCTGCGATGGATAATCAATCCTCGCTTCTGTTGTGGCTCAAGGCAGCTGCTATGCTGACCTGCGATGGATAATCAATCCTCGCGTCTGTTGTGGCTCAAGGCAGCTGCTATGCTGACCTGCGATGGATAATCAATCCTCGCTTCTGTTGGGACTCAAGGCAGCTGCTATGCTGACCTTCGAGGGGTAATCAATCCTCGCTTCTGTTGTGGCTCAAGGCAGCTGCTATGCTGACCTGCGAGGCGTAATCAATCCTCGCGTCTGTTATGGCTCAAGGCAGCTGCTAAGAGTAGTCAATTTTATTTGACAATCTTTAATCCGAGGGATAATAAAGCCTCGAAATTACAAGGTGAATTGATCTGATTTTCGGAGGCACTGTAGCGTCCGTAATGTGATCAGGCTGTGCTCATCCTCCGTACAGGTGACAGTTGATAAATTGTTGCGCCCTGATTGTGTGCGAGAGGTTTGACTACCACTGGCATGTAGTCTATCACAGCTGCTTAGTGTGTCAACGGGCTGAATGATTCTATCGTCATATTTGACGCTTAGAAGCATGAGTCAGCCAACCATATTGTTTGGCACAGCTGGGTGTCTAGACGGAGACTGTGGCATGGTTCCAAATAGCTCTAACTGGCCCAGTATGCAAAGCAGCTTTCCTATTAAGATAGACGCTAATCCGATTTTTTCGGTGCATGCTCCATTGGTTTGTCTAAGGCGTTTGCAGTTGCACCAGCCGAGAGCAGATCAAGTCAAGAGAGTAGTCGTTACAGACTACGAGTGTCGGTAATCTTGTCGAGGGCTAATAAATCCTCGAACAAGTCAAGGGAGTAGTCGTTACAGACTACGAGTGTCGGTAATCTTGTCAGCCACTTGTTTCCAGAGGGTGTCACTGCTTCGAACGACACAGTTAATGACGCCGTTGGACGATCGTCCATCGCACTAGCGACATCTGCAACGCCAAGTCAGTTGTATATTACCGTTGGCACACAGGATTGCGAAGACAATCAGGTAAGAGTTTCCAGCGCAGTAGGCATTTCGTGGACGCAACTGCACGACGAAGCCATCGCCGCGCGAGCCGGCGCATCAGATGATACACCATTCACCTTGTCTCCGCTCTACGAGCAGCCGATCAACGAAAGCCAGTTGATTCCGGATGACGACTATGCTACGAATGACAATTCTATCGACGCAGCTGACATTACTAGTGAACAGTCGTACAATCTGGCAATGATTGTCGGCGAACCGTCGCTGTCTGTTAGAGCTAGACGATTGAGTGTGTATGTACATTACTGTTTCTTTATAACTGTGTATATTTGGGAAAAGCTGCCTATTTCCATCGCCATTTAATTTAACTTTAATAATGCAGAGTCGTTCCATTGCGCCAGCATATAAATGCAAGCCCCCGTCAGTGGTCTCATTAATCGCCGTCCGCGTACGCGACCCGATCTTTCAAACGTCTGGCTCAAGCGTCGACTGCCGTCAGAGTCGCGTCCGAGTACAGCAGGTCCGATCTCGCCAGCGAGTACACCAGCTCGCAGCAGATCACCAATTCAGTAGTATCAATTGGTATCCACAGTATAAGTAGGTCTACTTATAACTGGACTGTCGAAACTCAGACGTATGCCACGCTGTTCTCCAGAAGTTTCCGTTCCTGTTGAGCTACCGTTTAGTTTGTATGAGGCGCTTACAAATGACACCCTGCTGTTAAATAGATGCTACTCATAAAATCTTGAAGCACCAACTTTTTATACGCTTCTTTACTGCGAAATTTGATGTCAATGCCTTTCGGCTTTTATTCGCAAGGATTACCCGACTGTTACCTAGTCAGCGAATCTTTTTTGTCAGACAGGATAACAAACAAGATAACAAACAGGATAACACGATGTTTCCCTGCAGGATTCGCATGAATTACCCGACTGTTACCTGGTCAGCGAATCTTTTTTGTCAGACAGGATAACAAACAAGATAACAAACAGGATAACACGATGTTTCCCTGCAGGATTCACATGAATTACCCGGCTGTTACCATGGTCAGCGAATCCTGTTTGTCAGACAAGATAACAAACAGGATAACACGATGTTTCCCTGCAGGATTCACATGAATTACCCGGCTGTTACCATGGTCAGCGAATCCTGTTTGTCAGACAAGATAACAAACAGGATAACACGATGTTTCCCTGCAGGATTTTTGCATGAATTACCCGACTGTTACCTGATCAGTGAATCCTATTTGAATCTTGTTCATGAAACAAGCTGAAACGTAAGATTTCGTCACGCAAACAGGATTCATACAAGATAATATTTTGCATAACCGGAATGGGGCAGTGTTATCTTGTTTGAGCGAATGTTATCTTGTGGTGTTATCTATTTTATTTACCAGAGAATTAACCGTCAAAAACGCGCTTAAGTAACTACCCCTAAGAAATAATCGGTTTAGTTGGAAGATTCAGTGGAATTTGATCACATGTATAACATGCAGATTTACTAAAGATGTATTGATGGTTAAAATAAGACAAAAAATCGCCGGAGTCGTAGACTAACCAAGTCGCTAAGAAATTGCAAACACTTGAAAATGAGTTTAAATTAAACATAAAAACTTTTCTTTACATCAAGACATCAGTTTAATCCACTAGGTGGTCAACCCGCCCCTTCCCAATCGTAATTAAACAAATAAATTAAAACATTTGAATTAGAACACATGCATTTTCTAAGACAGTGAAAAATTACGAACAAATTATGACACACTTCCTACAAAATGAATTTACAAAACGAGAAATCTTATAAAAATGCTTTTTTAATCATTGGTGCTAGTTGCATAGCAAGGGGTGACCATCTGCCCTGGCCCTTCCTAGGGTCTTTTCGAGGGCCGTGGGGATGGTGGGGTGGTCACCCACCTTGAGGCAGTGACCTGTGGTCACCCGGGGGCAGCTGCCCCCCCCCTGCGCCGCCACTGGTTTTGCATCGATAATAGAACATTGATTAGATTTAGTATATTGACGATTAAAAGCATTCAAAATTAACCGATCCGTTTAACATAAAATCTATAAAAATATATGTAAGCTTTAGAACTAAAATCACCCTACATAGTAAGTTTTATTGCAATAAAATTTTAATTTTTGGGTACTGTTTAACTTTGTTTGAAATACTACTTTTTTCAGACCATATGAAGTGTCTTTTCCGCGAAATGCGTTTACTAATTAGAATTGTTATTCATTAATAACCATTAATTCTGAAGAAGTTTTCTAAGACGCGAACAGCACAGCACCGTGACTTTATTGCTTTCTTGTTTTTTTTAATTTGCAGTCACTCCTCTGTGTTTAATTTTGTATACAAAGCCAATGTAATGACATGGAAATAAATTCTCTGTTTTCTTACGGATCAATTGCTGCTTCCAACAGCTATGGTGCTGGTATTTCCCAGCAAGTACGTTCGCAGCCGTTGATAATGGCCTCAACTTCTCAATCGAGTTTTCAAGTGCCGCAGAATATTTGCATTCGGTCTAGTGGGCTTAATTCAGATCAGATGAATCAACTTATGCAAGTTATCAGTTTACCAAACGCAAAAGTAGACGCATCTCACTCTCAGACTGGACAAGGACAGCAGACCGTCACTCTTGCTCTGATTAATGTGGACCCAAATCTGCCTATCGGCGGACAGCTTCTGATAGCAGCGCCAGCATTGCAGCCTCAACAGCAACCAGAAATTCAACAACAGCCAGTTCTATTGCCAAACTGCAATCAAGTTCCTATTGTCAGCATTTCTAATCCTAGAATTCAACTGCAACCTGGCAACATGCCAACAATGGCAATAGCGGCTAGTGTTACAGACTCTTCTATAAGTCTGCCATTGACATCAGTGCCAGCTGATGCAAGATCTGTGTCCTATCAGCTTATTGACAATAGCCAAAACCATGTCCTAAATGCTACTAGTTCTGTTACAAGTGGCACTATGGCTATGCCATCATTTGCTATATCATCAATGTCATCATCAATGCCAGCTGATAAGTTTGAAGTTCAGTTGAATCGGCCTTCTACACCTGGCCTTGATTTTCTAATTGATCAACCATCCAACCTAGCCATGGCTGAAAGTAAAGAATCATCATTTTTATCTAATGATGGTATGAAGTTAAACCTTAGTCATCAAGGAATTGAATCAACATTGCCAATTGATCCTCTAGACCAACTTGACTATAAAACACAAAATCTCATTTATGCTTGTGATTCTAATGAGCATCACCAACAACCTTTGCTAAGTGAAGCTTTGCAAATTAGTCATGGTCAATCAATGCAAATTCAACCTACTCAAATGCAAGGTGATGTATCTGGCTTTATTTCTATGCCAAATGTTGCTTCAATGTTTCAAGCACAAGACAACCAACAAGATTTTGAAGATTCTAATGAGTTTTTTCAAACAAGTGAAGTTCAGCCAGATTCTACAATCCAAGATACAACAACTACATGTAAACAGGCTCAAAAGCCTCAAATGCCTATTATTGGTAAGCATTTTTATTTTATTTATAAATTTAAAACTAGGCCCTAAGAATTTTTTTAAGTTAAAACATACTGAATCTATAAAAATAAATAATTGTTTTATTAATTAGCCATCTATCTAACAATCTTTTTAATGCTTAGTAATTTTTTTAATTTAGTCTTTATTTTATCTAATTAGGCCTAGACTTATTTGGCTAATAGTTTATTGTGTTATAGGCCTATTATATTATATACTTATATATTGAAAAATTACTATCTTTTATGATAACACAAGCAACTTCTCTTAGATTAAAAAGTTTCTTAACTAAACATTAATTATTTAAAATTTAAATAATAGCAACTTTTCAATTTATCATAATCTATTGTACTAAAAATGGTTTATCAGTAGGTAGTATCTATTTATCTATCTATAAAATATATAGATTTTAGAAAATTATCTATTATAAAATAAAATTTCACAAGTTATATAAACTTGTGATTAAAAGAAATTTTAAAACATATTTTCAAACACAATCTATAACTCAAATATGCTTTTTCTAGGGTTTCCTTGAACTTCCCCCAAGAATTGTCTTATATTAACTAGAATTCCATCATTAAGCCTTAAGCATTTTTTCAAAAAATCTAAAAAAGTCTATTATAAACTTTTTCAAAAAATCTAAAAAAGTATATTATAAACATATGAGTCTAAATGAATCCTTAAAATATATAGAAGAGTTACTTAAAACATACAATTTACCTACTATTATTATATATTCAATAATATACCCAGTGTTAAGCACCAGTCCATTAATAAGTGTTAATCTGTTAATAAGCATTAATAAGTATTAAGATTTTTCATTAACATTAATGGACTGCCATTAAGATTTTTTTGAACTAATGGAATAACAAATTTGTATTAATAATTATGTGAGTTAATGACATCATCATTAACATTAATGGCAATGTCAATGAGCAAATAAAGATGCAAAGAAAGAACAAAAATATAAGTCTGATAAGAAGTTACAACATTACAAATGTATTCAAATTTACCTAAATGCCTAATTAATCTCTTTGTTTATAACGATGATCATGCAAATGTAACAACTTCTTACTAATGAACTTTAATAATAAATTAAAATTTGACTTTATTGTTGCATGTGAGCATTGATCGCTTTGATTCACTTCTTCCCTAATCTTTTGTAACTTTTTGCTGCGCCTGTTAATGCTACTAAAACAACCTTCCTATCCATATTTTATGATTAACTAATTAGCTTTCAAGTTTCAAATAGCTGAGTTATTATTTATCGTATGCTTACTTTTAGTAGTATCATATATACAAGTTTTTAAAAGTATTATTTATTACTTTTTAGCTCATAAATTGCTTAGATGACCTTTGTGTTTTACTAAAAAGGTGGAAAAGCAAAGACAGTGCATTATAAAGTCTGCTTTGGAAATTAGTGCAAGATTTCTGTATTTTGTGTTAATTTTAATGGATTAATGCTTATTAATGATAATCAGTTAACTTTCAGTTAACTTAACAAAATTAAGAGTTAATAAGTTAAGATTTTTTTGCTTTAATGTTAATGCTTTTGCTATTGATAAAAGTTAAGATTTTCATTAATGGTGCCCAACATTGAATATACCATAAACATATCAATAATCTATGGCATACAAAGAATCTACCACAACCATACAGATAATCGGCCATAAGCATGCAGAGAATCTACCATAAACATACAGATAATCTACCATAAACATACAGATAATCTACCATAAACATGCAGATAATCTACCATAAATGTACAGATAATCTTCCATAAACATACAGATAATATGCCATAAACATACAGTATAATCTACAATAAACATACAGATAATATACCATAAACATACAGATAATCTACCATAAACATACAGATAATCTACCATAAACATACGGATAATCTACCATAAACATACAGATAATCTACCATAAACATACAGATAATCTACCATAAACATACAGATAATCTACCATAAACATACAGATAATCTACCATAAATGTACAGATAATCTTCCATAAACATACAGATAATATATAATCATAAACATACAACATACATAAACATACAATAGTATACCATAAACATACAATAGTATACCATAAACCTACCAAAAATCTCGCACGCCAGGCTCGGTAGCCAGCTTGTCGACACCCCAGTCCAAGCAGCAGTGTCGCTCAGTCCAGCAAAGCCCAAACCGACATCGGCAAAGTCAAAAAGCCAAACGTCAAAAGCCGCTGCAGTGACAGTCCAAGACAATGCGGCCGAAATTCTGGTCTCAACACTGCAAGACTACAACAGCAAGAAGGACGCCAATTCCGATAGCGGCAGTGCAGATTTACCGACAGCTTCGGATCCGTTATTCGAAATCAATACGAAAGAGGTGGCCCAGCGAGTCATCTTCGAGTTGAAAAAGTGCGGCATTCCTCAGGCGGTGTTCGCTCAGCAGGTGCTCTGCCGGAGCCAGGGCACCCTGTCCGATCTGTTGCGCAATCCCAAGCCGTGGAGCAAATTAAAATCTGGTCGAGAAACTTTCCGACGCATGTGGAAATGGCTGCAAACTCCCGTAGAGGATAGAATGTCTTCGCTGCACTCGGCCTGTAAGTTTTGAAGTGGTCTCTTGCCCTGAGAGAGGCAAGAATTGCCCCCCCCCCCTGATCCACTATTAGAATCACCCCTGATTCACTCTCAGAATCACCCCTGATCCATTCTCAGAATCGCCCCTGACCCATTCTTAGAATCGCCCCTGATCCATTCCAAAAATCGCCCTGATCCATTCTCAGAATCGCCCCTGATCCATTCTCAGAATCGCCCTGATCCATTCTCAGAATCGCCCCTGACCAATTCTTAGAATCGCCCCTGATCCATTCTCAGAATCGCCCCTGATCCATTCTCAGAATCGCCATCTAATCCAATTTAAGAATCGCTATTTCTAATCTCTTTCCCGCTATCTCAAACTTCTTTCCTACTGTCTCTAAACTCCCTCTCGCTTTCTCTAATCTCTCCCTCTCACTGTCTCTAATCTCTCTCTCTCTCTCTCTCTCGCTATCTTTAGTTTCTCTCTTGCTATCTCTAATCTCTGTCTTGCTATCTCTAATCTCTGTCTTGCTATCTCTTATCTTTCTCTCGCTATCTCTAATCTCTGTCTTGCTATCTCTAATCTCTGTCTTGCTATCTCTTATCTTTCTCTCGCTATCTCTAATCTCTCTCTAGAACCCTCTAATCTCTTTAGCTTTCTGTCTCTAATCTTTCTTCATTCTTTCTCTTGTCTCATGCGTTTTATCTAATATGATGTTAACATTGTATAGTGTAATATATGTACAACTGTCTAACTGATTATTGCAGCTTTGAAACGCAGCTTCGACACTGCTGACTCTGGTGACTGCAACGGCCCTCTGTCTCAGGCCCAGCAGCAGCAGCAGCCAAAGCTGCCACCTACCAGATCCGTGCTCCAGCCGCAGTCGCAGTCTTCAGCGCCAGCTCCACAATCGTCAACTAGAAAGCCGTCTGAACCGAACGGCACCCCGGCCAAGAAGCCCCGGCTGGTGTTCACGGACATCCAGCGCCGGACACTCAACGCGATATTCAACGAAACTAGCAGGCCTAGTAAAGAGATGCAATCGATCATAGCTGAGCAGCTGGGTCTGGAACTCTCCACAGTCTGCAATTACTTCATGAACGCACGTCGGAGGTCGTTAGAGAAATGGCAAGAAGACTCCAGCGACTCGTCAACCGAGCAACGACAGCGTCGATGTCAAACTGTTGCCGACGAATTTGCCGATTTTGATCCGACATTGTCAGCTGTTGACGAGTCGGAGGATGAACAGACTGACGCTAATCCTGCCGCTGATGGAGCTCCAGTTTTGGATAAAATCGGTTTATTCGTCCAGCCGTTGCCGCCTCCGCCGCCACTGTTGAACTTTAGCGCTCAACAACAGCATCAGCAGTATCGGCAAGCCTCCAGTTCTTCGTCGATATCGTCTGGGACATTCTCAGTGTGCAGCACCGGGTTGTGAAAGAAAAATGCTTAGGTCTGACTACCCGATTTCTCTTAGTTGGAAGTTTTTAACTATAAGAGTCAATGATGAGGCATGCTTGCTGTCTCTGGTTGATTGGTACACTTGCACTAGCTAGACACCAGCTGTGCTTTTGTTAGCTAATATTTGCCTTACTGGCTCATCTAGTTATTAATTAGTCTGTCTATGTGGTCTAAGTTAGGCTGTTTTTTAGGTATACGTACCTCTGCCTCTATCTCTCCCATCTCTTCCTTCCCCTTAAAGTCCTAGTTTGAAAAATCAAATTTGAAAAATTTGAAAAATAGTCTCTTCCTCTCCCGCCCCTCTCTCTCCCTCTTCCACCCCTCTCTCTCCCTCTCTCCCGCCCCCTCTTCCACTCCCCTCTCCCTCTCCTCTCTCCCCCTCTCCCTCTCCTCTCTCCCTCTCTCCCTCTCCTCTCTCCCTCTCTCCCTCTCTCCCTCTCCTCTCTCCCTCTCTCCCTCTCCTCTCTCCCTCTCTCCCTCTTCTCTCTCCCTCTCTCCCTCTTCTCTCTCCCTCTCTCCCTCTCCTCTCTCCCTCTCTCCCTCTCCTCTCTCCCTCTCTCCCTCTCCTCTCTCCCTCTCTCCCTCTCCCCCCTCTCCCTCTCCCTCTCTCTCTCCCTCTCTCCTCTTCTCTCCCTCTCCCTATATTTTCCTCACCTTTCGCTTCTAACCACCTCTCCACTTTAGAAATCAATCTTCTTCTCTCAATCTCTCTCCACATTGCCAGTTCATCCACCTCTAATCTCACTTTGTCGCGTCGTGGTTATCGGAATATTTAAAACAGTCACCCTAAGCCGGTCATTTTATTATTTATCAAATAAATACTTATCATTTTGTGCGCCAAGCTGTTTATTTAAACGCGATAGTGACTACTACATTTAACTAATAGTATAGTAGTGTATAATGAAAGTGACGATTGATGTAGCTTTTAACATTTAGTGACCTATAGTTGCAATAATTTCACGCTATTACTAATAATACTACTTATAATCAGTAGTGAAAGTCGTTTCTGTTCTCTTCCGCTATACAAAATATCTGGTTATTGTTAACACCACTATATAAGCTGTTAGTTTGTCTGTCTCTGCCTTCCAAAGTTGCCTTATACAATTTATAAAATTGTCAGTTTCCTTATTTAATACAGTGTTTTATCGCATTGAATTTCACGGGCTAGCAGTAATGTAAGAATTTTACTAGTCTAAACCTGTATACGAGTATTTGCTTTCATAATCCTCATGTATATAAATAAATTAATATTGCTACTATTTGTTCACTTTTAGTGTTACTTTGCATAGCCGTTGTTGCAATTAAACAAAGAAGCAAAATATTTGTGTCATATGCTAGTCAAGCTGTTTGCAGTGTTGTCTCTTTCTGATTTAAATTCTTTATATCTATCTATCTATTTGTGTGTCAGCGCGTTTCTGTTGTGTTTTTGTTTCCCGTGTAAATCCTGCGATTTTTACTACTTTTATTCTTTCTTTAATAATAATAACAATAATGTAATCATTGTTGGCTATTAATAATACTTGTAGTAGTTTGGGTTGTTTAGCGTTTTGCTTTTTATTTGCTTCGTTTTAGCGCGATTAGAAGAGGGAGAGGTAGATAAGAGAGGTAGATAAGAGAGGTAGATAATAGTGGTAGATAAGAGAGGTAGATGATAGTGGTAGATAAGAGAGGTAGATGATAGTGGTAGATAAGAGAGGTAGATGATAGTGGTAGATAAGAGAGGTAGATGATAGTGGTAGATAAGAGAGGTAGATGATAGTGGTAGATAAGAGAGGTAGATGATAGTGGTAAATAAGAGAGGTAGATGATAGTGGTAGATAAGAGAGGTAGATAATAGTGGTAGATAAGAGAGGTAGATGATAGTGGTAGATAAGAGAGGTAGATAATAGTGGTAGATAAGAGAGGTAGATGATAGTGGTAGATAAGAGAGGTAGATGATAGTGGTAGATAAGAGAGGTAGATAAGAGAGGTAGATAAGAGAGGTAGATAATAGTGGTAGATAAGAGAGGTAGATAATAGTGGTAGATAAGAGAGGTAGATAAGAGAGGTAGATAATAGTGGTAGATAAGAGAGGTAGATAAATAGGGGCAGATAAGAGAGGTAGATAGAGGGGTAGATAGAAGAAGTAGATGAGAGAGAGGTAGATAAGAGGAGTATCAGATATATTGGAGACAGGAAGATGACATAAGAAAGTTGATAGGCGAGGTAGATCGTAAAAGTAGATGAAAGAGAGAGAGCGGTAGATAGGAGTAGATTAGACAGTCTTTCCGAAGGTGCAGAACCAGTCAGTCAGTATGAGAAGCTGATATGTAATCATTTATAGCCAACCAAAGAGTATTTTTTCGCATTGGAACAAAAGAAGACAGGTGTTAAAAAATTGTCTTCCTTATGCCGGTATTCTGCTACCATTTCTCTCTGTTTTTATCCTGATATATTAAAGTTCCTCGACCAGAATTAAGGCGCGCATCCTAAATGTTAATGTTTGTTGCTAAAAACTATATAAAATCTCTTACATATTGAATATCCTTGTATGGCTAAATATATCATCATTATTTGTGTTTTGCAACCAGGCAATACGAATAAGTTTAATTTCAGTTTCAATTTACATTTTGAAAATTTAAGTTTGTTTATTTTTTTCTCGTGTTGTGACAAATGGCGCCAAAACAAAACCTTCACTTCAAGTAGAGTGGCGTCAAAACAAAACCTTCACTTCAAGTACAGTGGCGTCAAAACAAAACCTTCACTTCAAGTACAGTGGCGTCAAACAAAGCTTTCACGTACAGTGGCGCCAAAAAAAGTCTTCACGTACAGTGGCCCCAAAACAAAGCCTACACATACAGTGGCGCCAAAATAAAGCCTTCACGTACAGTGGCGCCAAAAAAGTCTTCACGTACAGTGGCCCCAAAACAAAGCCTACACATACAGTGGCGCCAAAATAAAGCCTTCACGTACAGTGGCGCCAAAAAAGTATTCATGTACAGTGGCGCCAAAATAAAGTCTTCACGTACAGTGGCGCCAAAATAAAGCCTTCACGTACAGTGGCGCAAAAAAAAATTCTTCATGTACGGTGGCGCCAAAATGAAGTCTTCACATACAGTGGCGCCAAAAAAAGTATTCATGTACAGTGGCGCCAAAATAAATTCTTCACGTACAGTGGCGCAAAAAAATTTTCATGTACAGTGGCGCCAAGAAAAGTATTCATGTACAGTGGCGCCAAAACTAAAATTTTATTTACAGTGGTACCAAAACAAAATCCACCCAAAACTATCAGATGTCTTATTTCCTCTCTACATCTACACTGGGGTTCGGCAAATTTTGGCCCATGCCAAAGCAAACGGAGCATGGAGAACTCAGCCTTGTATAACATCCAAAAGTCAGTCCTACAAGCTCACTCCATGGCTACATGTACTTAATTTAGGATTCGCTTTTTGACTCTGCATAGCAGTTTTCTATAGCCTTGGGGGATATATCTGAGACAGGAGCTCTGTAGCAATTGTGCACACGCCGCAAAACTTCATGTAGCACGCAATTCCAAGCCTACTCTGGTGGAACCTTTTGAGACATTTTTCGCTACCCTTCTTTGTAATTGCGCGGTCCCTTTGATCTTTTTGGGTCGCTGCCTGACTCTCGGATAACTTTTTTGTCGAATTTTCGATCGGTACTTATTTGTCTATTGGGAATAATTGGCGTGGGATGCGACGACTTTTGATGTCACTGCAATTTAATCAGTCTGGAACTCTGATTCTGAACTCTTAATTTAATGGCTGGAAAAATATTACCCTGTAGTTTTGAATATATTATGGACATGGCTAATTCCAGGAAAGTTCGGCGGTCTATTTCAGGCCTATTCTTGGAAAACGTTTTAGGAGTACTTCCCCTTTTCTTGGAAAACTCGACGTCTATTCCAGGAAAACTCGGCGCCATATTCCAGGAAAACTCGGCGCCATATTCCAGGAAAACTCGGCGCCATATTCCAGGAAAACTCGGCGCCATATTCCAGAAAACAATTGGCGCCATATTCCAGGAAAACTTGGCGCCATATTCCAGAAAAACTTGGCGCCATATTCCAGGAAAAATCGGCGCCACATACTAGGAAAACTCGGCGCCATATTCCAGGAAAACTAGGCTCCGATATTCCAGGAAAACTCGGCACCATATTCCAGGAAAACTCAGCGCCATATTCCATGAAAAATCGACGCCACATTCCAGTATAACTCGGCGCCATATTCCAGGAAAACTCGGCGCCATATTCCAGGAAAACTCGGCGCCATATTCCAGGAAAACTTGGCGCCATATTCCAGGAAAACTAGGCTCCGATATTCTTGGAAATCATTTCAGGAATTCTCGTCGGACCCGTTTCCCCGAAAGATTTGAAAACAATGAAAAAAGTAACTCGACACAATTTAACTGACATGCACTCATTAGTAGAATTAGAATGTACTTTTATGATTGCAGAATTCACATTCGCGGCAGCAGAGAATCAAGCTAATTGAGAATCTAAATTAGCGAAGATATTCACGCAGTTTTGTGTCAAACTGGGTTGGCATGCATGCCAATTAGAAAGGATTATGCTATGCGTTACATGTATGCTTCAGACACTTACCAAGCGCTGCAGATTACGAAATATCCAGAAGCTGTTAACACTGCATTAGTGCTTGCACTGCTCCAGCATGCATGCTAGCTAGTATTCATACCAGATCGATTGCATTATAGCTGGCTTACTGCATTGGTATGCACAATACTGCTGGATTGTAGGTTGGCTCGAGGAAGATGGGGGCGAATGGAGAGACAAGAGGGGCGGATGGGGAGACAGTAAGGGCGGATTGGGTTAGGAGACATGAGTAGGGGCGGATAGGAGACAGTAGGGGCGGATGGGAGACAGCAGGGGCGGAAAGGACACAGTAAGGGCGGATTGGGTTAGGAGACATGAGTAGGGGCGGATAGGAGACAGTAGGGGCGGATGGGAGACAGTAGGGGCGGATGGGAGACAGCAGGGGCGGATGGAGACACTAGGGCGGATGGGAGACAGTAAGGGCGGATTGGGTTAGGAGACAGTAGGGGCGGATGTGGTGACAGTAGGGGCGGATAGGAGACAGTAGGGGCGGATGGGAGACAGCAGGGGCGGAAAGGACACAGTAAGGGCGGATTGTGTTAGGAGACATGAGTAGGGGCGGATAGGAGACAGTAGGGGCGGATGGGAGACAGTAGGGGCGGATGGGAGACAGCAGGGGCGGATGGAGACACTAGGGGCGGATGGGAGACAGTAAGGGCGGATTGGGTTAGGAGACAGTAGGGGCGGATGTGGTGACAGTAGGGGCGGATAGGAGACAGTAGGGGCGGATGGGAGACAGTAGGGGCGAATGTGGTGACAGTAGGGGCGGATGGGAGACAGTAGGGGTGGATGTGGTGACAGTAGGGGCGGATAGGAGACAGTAGGGGCGGATGGGAGACAGCAGGGGCGGAAAGGACACAGTAAGGGCGGATTGTGTTAGGAGACATGAGTAGGGGCGGATAGGAGACAGTAGGGGCGGATGGGAGACAGTAGGGGCGGATGGGAGACAGCAGGGGCGGATGGAGACACTAGGGGCGGATGGGAGACAGTAAGGGCGGATTGGGTTAGGAGACAGTAGGGGCGGATGTGGTGACAGTAGGGGCGGATAGGAGACAGTAGGGGCGGATGGGAGACAGTAGGGGCGGATGTGGTGACAGTAGGGGCGGATGGGAGACAGTAGGGGCGGATGGGGAGACAGTAGGGGTGGATGGGGAGACAGTAGGGGCGGATGGGGAGGCAGTAAAGGCCGATGGGGAGACAGTAGGGGCTGATGGGAGACAGTAGGGGCGGATGGGAGACAGTAGGGGCGGATGGGGAGACAGTAGGGGTGGATGGGGAGACAGTAGGGGCGGATGGGGAGGCAGTAAAGGCCGATGGGGAGACAGAAGGGGCGGATAGGGAGACAGTAGGGGCGGATAGGGAGACAGTAGGGGCGGATGGGAGACAGTAGGGGCGGATGGGGAGACAGTAGGGGCGGATGGGGAGACAGTAGGGGCGGATGGGAGACAGTAGGGGCGGATAGGGAGACAGTAGGGGCGGATGGGAGACAGTAGGGGCGGATGTGGTGACAGTAGGGGCGGATGTGGTGACAGTAGGGGCGGATGTGGTGACAGTAGGGGCGGATGTGGTGACAGTAGGGGCGGATGTGGTGACAGTAGGGGCGGATGTGGTGACAGTAGGGGCGGATGTGCATGGTGACAGTAGAGGCGGATGGGGAGACAGTAGGGGCGGATGGGCATCGGTGGGAACTGAGAAAAGATTACTTAGAAGGATAGATGATTCCCATAGGAGTAGATAAGATATTATGAAAATATTCCCGTGACAGCTAGAAGAATATTTGAGTTTTTTCCAGTGCATACAGATGCCAGAATCAGCTTTGCGGATGTCCCGGCGAAAATTGAATTAAAACAAAAATTCCATCCATCAATCAACGAATAAAAAATTTATTCAAAAAATTTGTCTTCCTCTGTTTTAAAAAATCATACAGGACTTAAAAACTAAAAACTAATCAGAAGAAAAACATTTTATAACGAATTTTGAACAACAGCTATGCATATCGAATGTGCAGGACAATTCTTATTCAAAGCAGTATAAGGTGCTCAAGTTACTCAGTTGTTATCAAAATAATTATAAGATAAACATTATCTGATCCATGTGCAAAATTACTTCGGTGTTTTTGCAAGCAAAACAATAAAAAATATAAACACGTGAGCCATATTGCCCACGAATGGTATGATGGCGAGGGGGAGTGGAAGGCGAAAGAGAGAAAGAGACGGCTGGGTGAGATGAATGGGAGATGCAGAAGAAGTGAGTGTATGTGGTTAGATGGAGAGATGAGAGGAAGAGATGCGAGGAGAGATGAAGAGAAGTGGCGAGTGGTGAGAGTGCAAGTGATGAGAATGGGGGATGATGAGAGGGAGAAATGAGAGATGAGAGGGAGAGATGAGAGGGAGAGAGAGAGAGGGAGAGATGAGAAGAGAGATGATACTAGAGATGAGAGGAGAGATGAGTAGAGAGATGAGAGGGATAGATGACGGTTAGTAGGAAGAGATGAGAGAAGAGATGATAAGGAGAGACGAGAGGGAGTGATGAGAGTGGCGGGTAAGTGATGAGAGAGCTGTACAAGTGAGATTTGGACAAAAAACAGCAGATATGAAGAGTGGGGCATGCAAATCAGAGCAAAGCAAAAGCCAAATAGCCAAAAAGCCAAAAGCAAAGCTGAGGGGAGTGCAGAGAGTACAAAGGGGATCAGTTAAGCGTCGCGGGTTTTGTCAGTGCAAATCGGGTGAACAGAAGCAGAAATACACAGATGTTGATTGCATTCCAGTGCAAGTGCTGAGTATGAATAAAAAATCAAATGTTACCTTTTTGGAACTGCCTTTATCTGCTCAGGTTGAAAACCCGGCACTAGCAGGACAAAACTGGAAAGCAGTTTTGCTTCCGTAGCCTAAAAGCAATTGAATCGCAACAATAAGCTATACGGATAATTACATATTCAAGGAACAAATTACAAGTACACAAATGTACACATGATAATGGGTTAAAAGGTGAAAATATATGTACTTGAAATTTGTTATCATAATTTTGACGCCATTACTTGACATTCATTTTGGCGCGCCTAGTGACACTTATTTTAAAGAAATACAAGCTAATACGAGTAATCAGATCAAAATAACACGGGAAAAAATTGGGTTTTGTAATGTTACAATGTTACAAAGTGAAATTTTACAAATTTGTAATGTTACAAAGTGTTAGCAAAGCGACACCAACACGGGTGGGTGCGGGTGGGTGGGATTGTTGGGGCAGAGGCTGTTGGGGCAGGGGGAGTTGGGGCAGGGGGTGTGGCGGGCAGGGGTGTTGGGGCAGGAGGTGTGGGGCGTGGGGAGTTGGGGCAGGGGATGTGGGGGAAAGGGAGTTGGGGCAGTGGGGCAAGGGGCGTGGGGGCAGAGAGTGCTGGGACAGGGGGAGTTGGGGCAGGGGTGTGGGGGCAGAGAGTGCTGGGACAGGGGAGTTGGGGCAGGGGGTGTGGGGGCAGAGAGTGCTGGGACAGGCGGTGTAGGGGCAGGGGGAGTTGGGGCAGAGAGTGCTGGGGCAGGGGTGTGGCGGCAGGGGGAGTTGGGGCAGAGAGTGCTGGGGCAGGGGGTGTGGCGGCAGGGGGAGTTGGGGCAGGGGGTGTTGGGGCAGGGGGAGTTAGGGCAGGGGGAGTTGGGGCAGGGGTATGGGGGCAGGGGGATTTGGGGCAGGGGTGTGGGGGCAGGGGGAGTTGGGGCAGGGGATGTGGGGACAGAGAGTGCTGGGGCAGGGGTGTGGGGCAGAGAGTGCTGGGGCAGGGGGTGTGGGGGCAGGGGAGTTGGGGCAGGGGGTGTGGGGGCAGGGAGTGTGGGGGCAGGGGGGATTTGGGGCAGGGAGCTAGTGCTGGGCAGGAGTTGGGGTAGGGGCTGTGGGGCAGGGGCTGCTGAAGCATAATCCAAAAATCGTAACCCATAAAGACATAGAGACTGCTAAAACAAAACCGCGTCACACTCTGTGAGAATCACTCGCCTCACACTGGCAGGGACATCAGTTCAGCGTCGACTAGAAACGGTCCGTAATGATAGCCAAACGACATTGTCGATTGCCTTCTAGGATTTCGATTCTTTTTCTGCTTCTGCTCAGCTTGCTGCTGCTGTTGCTGCTGCTGTTTCCTCGTCCGCTTCAACATGGAAGCCTCCGCAGCAGGCCTGCTATTCTGAGCGGCCACAGAGCGCAACTCCATAGTTCTAGACTGGACCAGCCGGTTCAGACCAGATGCCGCAACGGCTGCCCTCGGCACGTCGGCGCCGTCAAGCGAAGCGCCGATTTTCCTGGCGCAGTGGGCGCCGGCGCAGCAGAGCAGAGTCCCAAGTAGCTGGCGACGGAATTTGCCGCTAAACAAGCAATACGGCACGATGTTGATGGCTGAGTTCAGCACTACCAACAGGTTCGACACGTCTTGAAATGCGTAGTCGGCCAAGACCAGCTTCTGCCCGATCTTCCTGGTGCTCCACAGGGCGTGCATCACGGCTGCGGGGATCTGGCAGACGAAGAACAGCACAATGACGCCGATTAGCATCACGGTGGTGTCGCTTCTCGTCCGCTGATGACGACCAACCGGGCCCTGAGGACCGCCCGGTCGGCCAGCTGCTCCTCCAGCGAAGTTGCTCGAAGAGGCTTGCGGCGGTCCGGCGACGCTCAGGGAGCCGCTGAGTCGGCGACTTCGCTGGCGAGCCCGGCGAACAGCCCGGACTAGGAAGGCGTTCATCACAGCCAGACTGATGAAGGGCAGCAGGACTACCAGGATTAGCCAGGCCACCAGGTGGTAGTAGATCCGGTACTCGGAGGTAACGCCCAATTTCGACAGGTGGTACCAGGTTCGTTCGCCGCCTTTCACCAGCTGGAAAATAGTAGGGGAACAGCTGGAGTCCTTGTCTAACCGCTGGAGTAGTTATCTAACAGCTTGAGTTTTTGTCTAACAGCTTGAGTATTTATCCAACAGCTTGAGTATTTATCTAACAGCTTGAGTATTTATCTAACAGCTTGAGTATTTATCCAACAGCTTGAGTATTCATCTAACAGCTTGATTCCAAGTCTAACAACCTAGCAGGCCACTCACTTAGCAACAGGAAATCAGCACTTAGAAGACTCAGACCTGTCTCAGCTGTGCAGCCAATACTCGGCCGTTGGCCTGGTGCTGCACCAGCTGGTTCTCCAGGCGATCCAACTGTGTGTCGTTCAGATTGGCCAAAAATTCCGGCAAACTGGGTGTGAAAATCTCGTGCTCAAATAGTCGAGGCAGAGTGTAGAGAGTTGAGCAGACGAATATGCTAATTACCACCTGGCCGACAAGACGACGACTGCAGAGACGCTCGGCAAGAAATGGATGGCAGATCATGAGGTAGCGGTCGGCTGTGAAGGCCACGGTTAGCCACACAGATGCCACCTGACAAAGGTGTTCGATAGGGTCTGTTGTTTTATTCTTGGCCTCAGCTTCAGTTATTGTTTATCAGATGGCTTGGGGTTTTTTGTTTAATAGGCAATAATTTTACCCGTATTTCCCAATTGAGAATCTTTATCAGTCAGGTGCTGATACTTAAATCTATTTATCTATAACAGGTGACAATCATTATCTATCAAGTGGGAATCCTTATCTATCAGCTGAGAGTCCTTATCTATCAATATTAAGTGCGAGTCCTTATCTATCAGGTAAGAGTCCTTATCTATCAGGTAAGAGTCCTTATCTATCAGGTAAGAGTCCTTATCTATCAAGTGCGAGACCTTATCTATCAGGTAAGAGTCCTTATCTATCAGGTAGGAGTCTTTATCTATCAGGTGAGAGAATCTAAAAACACCAATTCTTATTTATACTTCAACAACCTTGGTAGCAATTCTTACTAATCAATGTTTTTATTCATCTTTAGACACACAAAGTTGCAGCCTTCGTCCACTAATCAGCCTAGTGCTGAATTCCTAAAGAATCTCGAGAATAAAGCAATCGGTTCAGACCGAATCCAGAAGCATCCCTAATTAGTCTGGCTACAACAAGTCAGCCGGGCTACGGTTTGTCGAAAAAACAAAAGAACGATATGAATTTGAGCAGCTCCCAAAATAAATCGACAACTGCGTGCTTTTTTTGTTGTCCCGCCTGACAATTCTAACGAGACCTAATTTAAAAGTTTTCTACTTGAGAAGCTGCTCAAACACGGTACAGGTAGTCATTGCCTTGTCGGCTTACCTGGTTGAATCCTGTAATTACTGGGGAACACGCGCAGCTGCTCCAAAGGAAAAAAGGCTAACTCGTCAAAGATTCCTGCTCCCCATCTTAGTCAGTGTGCGGCTCGCAACTTTTCAAACAAAACTATTCATTTTCCTTTGAGTCTCTGTCATCTTGTTAGTCTCTCAGGCCCCCCTCCTTTTTGTTGAGTTGTCTTTGTGATATACGGACTCACACAGCTCTGCATGATGAAGGGAGATTATTTTGGCTTCTTCCTGGATTTACAGTAAGCAACCGTTGCTTAAGGGTGAAAAGATTATGAGCCTTGTTATACTTGTACGAAATTTTACCATGTACTCGTAGATAACGATTGCATAATATTTAATTCCGCAACCTTGGGTGTTGAAAAATTTAAATTCGCGCGAAAATCCGGAAACTATAAAAATAAGGCATCGATATTATATAGCTTAATACAATTATAACGCTAAAAGCATTTTTGTTTTAATCAAACCAATATTTTTAAAAAATTAAATTTGAAAATTATTTTGTTATTATGAAGGTTAGTCGATTTGCAAGCTATAGATACAACTATAAAAAAATCAAAATATTTTGACTGCTTGATGCTCTGGGTCGCAATGTTATTTTCTGGGTGTTTGCTTGGTCACGAATCTTCCTTGGAAAAATTTGCATAGCGAGCTGCACCTGTTGCTGAAAAATTGATTCTATTCTGTTTAATCACTCTTTACAGCGAGCCAGTGAGTGAATATCGTATTTGAGTATGTTAAATAATTTGTCTAACACAATGTCGAGACTCAGTAATTACGGTAACTTCCCTGTCACTAGGCACTAACAGCTGTTTCTTGCTGCTCAATGTTTACCGTAATTATTTATTTATGAATATATTTGAGATTCATGCGTTAGAGGGAAGAGCGGTTGAGGGAGATTGATGAAGTGGCAGAGGAGAGGGAGGAGTAAAAGGCGGAGGAGAGGGCTGGTGAGGGTGCGGATGAGAGGCGGAGAAGAGGGCTGGTGAGGGTGCGGGTGATAGGCGGAGGAGAGGGCTGGTGAGGGTGCGGGTGAGAGGCGGAGGAGAGGGCTGGTGAGGGTGCGGGTGAGAGGCGGAGAAGAGGGCTGGTGAGGGTGCGGGTGAGAGGCGGAGAAGAGGGCTGGTGAGGGTGCGGGTGAGAGGCGGAGAAGAGGGCTGGTGAGGGTGCGGGTGAGAGGCGGAGGAGGGGCTGGTGAGGGTGCGGGTGAGAGGCGGAGAAGAGGGCTGGTGAGGGTGCGGGTGAGAGGCGGAGAAGAGGGCTGTGAGGGTGCGGGTGAGAGGCGGAGAAGAGGGCTGGTGAGGGTGCGGGTGAGAGGCGGAGGAGGGGCTGGTGAGGGTGCGGGTGAGAGGCGGAGAAGAGGGCTGGTGAGGGTGCGGGTGAGAGGCGGAGGAGAGGGCTGGTGAGGGTGCGGGTGAGAGGCGGAGAAGAGGGCTGTGAGGGTGCGGGTGAGAGGCGGAGAAGAGGGCTGGTGAGGGTGCGGGTGAGAGGCGGAGAAGAGGGCTGGTGAGGGTGCGGGTGAGAGGCGGAGAAGAGGGCTGGTGAGGGTGCGGGTGAGAGGCGGAGAAGAGGGCTGGTGAGGGTGCGGGTGAGAGGCGGAGAAGAGGGCTGGTGAGGGTGCGGGTGAGAGGCGGAGAAGAGGGCTGGTGAGGGTGCGGGTGAGAGGCGGAGAAGAGGGCTGGTGAGGGTGCGGGTGAGAGGCGGAGGAGAGGCGAGTTCAATCGAGGGCGCGAGGCAGGGATCTGCAGCAGAGATATACTTTAAAAGATAGCAAGTGAATATGACACGTTGGAAATAGGGGCAGCGGGAGCAGAGTCGGGGGAGACGGGGGCGGCTCTAGCTGCTCAGCGCGGGTAACTTTCAGCTAGCAGGCAAATCACGTGACGGCAAATAGGCAATAAAAGTGCAGCTCCGACTCCTGCCAAGCAGACTCTACATGATAAGTGATTTTGGGCTTTCTGTAGTTGGCAAGCTTCACTCAACCTGTAAACGGAGCTTCTTAATTATCTGAAAGCTTTTCGTCCAAATAAGGCTTCGCTCAAAGAGTTTCTGCATCGGGGCTCACAGAAGCAAGTGGAAATTGACTAGTAAAAAAGGTAGTTAGGCTTGGGAAGCAATTTGAAAGTTTCTTCTCAACTTCAAAAGGATTCTTGTGCTTGATGACTTGCCTTGATTTTAACTACTCAAGTGACTCAACTGCTCAAGAAGGATTACCTTTAAGAATTAACTTTGTAATGTCTGTAAACGGGTGTGGATAATGCCTGTAAACTGGTGAAGATACTGTCCGTAAACAGGTGAAAATAATGTGAGGATAATGTCTGTAAACAGGTAAGGATAATGTCTGTAAACAGGTGAGAGGATAATGTCTGTAAACAGGTAAGGATAATGTCTGTAAACAGGTAAGGATAATGTCTGTAAACAGGTAAGGATAATGTCTGTAAACAGGTAAGAATAATGTCTGTAAACAGGTAAGAATAATGTCTGTAAACAGGTGAGGATAATGTCTGTAAACAGAGGAGGACAGTGTCTGTAAACAGAGGAGGATAAATGTCTGTAAACAGGTGAGGATAATGTCTGTAAACAGGTGAGGATAATGTCTGTAAACAGGTAAGGATAATGTCTGTAAACAGGTAAGAATAATGTCTGTAAACAGGTGAGGATAATGTCTGTAAACAGAGGAGGACAGTGTCTGTAAACAGAGGAGGATAAATGTCTGTAAACAGGTGAGGATAATGTCTGTAAACAGAGGAGGACAGTGTCTGTAAACAGAGGAGGATAAATGTCTGTAAACAGGTGAGGATAATGTCTGTAAACAGGTGAGGATAATGTCTGTAAACAGGTAAGGATAATGTCTGTAAACAGGTGAGAACAATGTCCGTAAACAGGTGAAAATAATGTCTGTAAACAGGTGAGGATTTTTCTGTTTAAAACAGATGAGAGGATAATGTCTGTAAACAGGTGAGGATAATGTCTGTAAACAGAGGAGGACAGTGTCTGTAAACAGAAGAGAACAGTGTCTGTAGGAGGTGAGAACAGTCTACATCAGGTGAGAACAGAGACCTCAGTCCAACGGCAAACACATGGGCTAACTCGATCTAACAGATCTAACAGCAGCACCAGCTCACTCGCCTGGAACAGCAGGTTCATGGCATGCGAGTACATGTAGATGTAGGGCATTGCTGGGAAGTCGCTCCAGACTAGGAATTCTGGCGAATCAAAATCTGTTCGAGTATTTTTTAGAAACACCAGAGTGGACATGAGCAGAACCATCGTGTCCGCCACAGCCAGAGCGCACAAGTACAGGTTCGTGTTGCTGCTTCGCATGCATTTCTTAGTCAGCACAGCTAGCGAAAGCAGATTTGCAACAATGCCAAAGCAGCAGACGGCTGTGCCGGTGCAACCGGTCAGGATGAATGTCATTCGCTGCGTCTCCGCCGTTGTCTGGTGCATGCTATCGTCGTTAGCGTCTTCAGTTTCCATGGCGACAAAGGATGCAGTCGGGTTAGCAAGGGTTTTGGAGAATTCGGCTCGAAGGATCAAGCCTTCCCAAACTGTCTTATAAGCCGCTCGTTAACTCATTCCCATTTTTTCTCTATTCCTTCATTTCTCTGATTGGCTCAAATCGAAAGATTGTTGAGCATTGCTTTTGAGCCTTCTGTATGTTTCTGTAACGTTCTTTTGGCGCAGATGGACAGAATTTCGACAGAAAAGTCTCTTTTTGAACTGTTAGACACTGGATATCTGTTAGATTTTCACTGTAACATGCTGGACATGTTAGACACTGGATATCTGTTAGATTTTCACTGTAACATGTTAGACATGTTAGACACTGGATATCTGTTAAACTTTCATTGTAACATGTTAGACATGTTAGACACTGGATATCTGTTAAACTTTCATTGTAACATGTTAGACATGTTAGACACTGGAGATCTGTTAGATTTTCACTGTAACATGTTAGACACTGAAATCTCAACAATATATACATGATGTCGCTAAAATTACCCTCACAGCCAGAGAGTTAAATCCAAAAGACACACCAGCGACTGACCTTCAAAATAACCCTGACAGCTAAAACGAAAAACATTTTAGTTTTTTTAGCTGGCCAAACTCAAAAAATAATTCGACCGGAAATGAGCACTTATTCGAGTGTTGGTTTCAGCTATATGCTCGTATTTTAATATGCTAGCTATATGCTAGTATTTTAATTGTCAGGGACTTTATATTTGCAACCGTTCCTTTTAAATACCAAGTCAATGGCTTGCTAGTAGCGCCCCCCCCCCCCTGTGCCACCGAGATAAGTTCAACTGGCGATTCCACACTCCAAACAGATTCTTCATCTGAGCATGACTCAAGTGGTAAGGCTAATTTAAACTGCTTTCCTGTAAAATAAATAAATCAATAAAATTATTTATTAAACTCGTGACTAACCCAAGTAAAATCTCTGTGAGTCTCACTGTAGATTCTCTGTGACTCTCACTGTAGATTCTCTGTGACTCTCACTGTAGATTCTCTGTGACTCTCACTGTAGATTCTCTGTGACTCTCACGGTAGATTCTCTGTGACTCTCACTGTAGATTCTCTGTGACTCTCACGGTAGATTCTCTGTGACTCTCACGGTAGATTCTCTGTGACTCTCACTGTAGATTCTCTGTGACTCTCACTGTAGATTCTCTGTGACTCTCACTGTAGATTCTCTGTGACTCTCACTGTAGATTCTCTGTGACTCTCACTGTAGATTCTCTGTGACTCTCACTGTAGATTCTCTGTGACTCTCACTGTAGATTCTCTGTGACTCTCACTGTAGATTCTCTGTGACTCTCACGGTAGATTCTCTGTGACTCTCACGGTTATTACTCTCACCAATTTTTGTCTGTGGTTTAAATCCTCTTTTTAGTCAACACTGCAAAGCGGCTGCGCCAACACTCCGTCCACTGTCTTCTGCATCGGGGCCAATCAACTTACTACAGAAGAAAATGAGTCAACTGACTATTATTACGCAGCCTCCGTGGCTCCATCAGTAGAAGGTTGTTTAACTTACTCGGAGACAATCTACCTGGCACCCCATCGCCAGCCTGCAGTTGTCTATGGCAGCGGAATTCGAGTGTCGGAGTGCTGGCGCCAAGCTAAACATCTCAGCTTCAATAGCAGTCCCGGTCGTTACGTTGAGTGCATCCTGCTGCCGTGTTGCAGTTCTTCCCCTAGAAGACAATACGTTAAACAAGAAATTCATGCGCTAACTCACTGACTTGACTACTCGTAAACAGTCAATACAATATATATTTTTTGAAACAAACAGCGCGTTTAAATTCAGCATTCTGGTTACTCTACTTATTTAGTTCGTAAGTAGAGTGTTTAGCAAATTTATATTATATGTACTCAGAACGGCCAATTGTTGCTGTAGTTCAGCAACTTCTCAGGTCGACCTTATAGGATGACACTTATTCCTATTATTACTGACAAGTGACACTTATCTCCTGTCTAACATGTGATACTCCTGTCTTAGACACTATTTGGCAAACAGGTGACATTCTTTGTCTAACAAGTGACACTATACTGTCTAACAAGTGACACTCTTTGTCAAACAGTCATAAAAGGTGACACTTCTGTCTAACAGGTAACACATAGTCTAACTTCTTTAAGTAAGTTTCGGTTGATTGTTGATCTAGTAATTAGTAATTATGTTTCACATAGCTGTGCCACTAAAAAGCTACTAACACCCACCATACAGAAATATTATTTATTCCATATACATTAATTTATTATGCGCACAAATCACCTACTGTAATAGATAAAACGGTTGTCTTAGATACGCAAATACGTCTCTTTCGGTTAATAAAGTTGAATAAAATGATATTTTTGCTCTGGCATGCTGTCCTCTGGCACTTCCTGTGAAACTCTTTATTCCATACTGTACTGTACTCTAATCTGTCAATCTATACTGTACACACTGTAGCCTTCTATCACACATTGTACTCTTTTATCACACACTGTAGCCTTCTATCACACATTGTACTCTTCTATCACACACTGTAGCCTTCTATCACACACTGTACTCTTCTATCACACACTGTAGCCTTCTATCACACATTGTACTCTTCTATCACACACTGTAGCCTTCTATCACACACTGTACCCTTGTATCACACACTGTACCCTTCTATCACAGACTGTACCCGTCTATCACACACTGTACCCTTCTATCACACACTGTACCCTTCTATCACCCTCCTATGTCCTTCCTGTCACATCCTGTTCCTCGATCTATCACTACTTTAATCACATCTATATCATTTTTTAAATCTATTTAAATCGAATTTGCATCAACACTCGCATGTAATACATATCTACGAAATACAAAATGGCCAATACATTTTGGTATTGCATTTTATACTAGTATACAATTTACACATTACATGTAGCATTAGTCGCCACGGTCATGTGAGGAGAGAGAGAGAGAGAGAGAGAGAGAGAGAGAGAGAGAGAGAGAGAGAGAGAGAAACTGTATAGCATTCCGGAAGTTAAAATCGGTAAAAACAATTTCCCATACTCGCGAGCCAGACTCAGGGAAAAGAGATTTATAATTTCTTAAATTAAATGGCGCCTCTGAAAATAAATGACGCCTCCATAAAATGAAATGGCGCCCCTCTCAAATGAAATGGTGCCTCTTTCGAATGAAATGGCGCCCGTTTATGAAATGGCATAACACGAACCAGCGCCGTTCTGCACTATGCCCTTATGGCTTAAAAGTGCAAGCTTTACATTCGATCTATCGATTTAATTTTTGTGTTTTGACTCTGAGTCTTTGTCTTTTGACTTCTAGCCTTTTTGCGCTCAAATAGATTAAAATATTTACTTACTATATTGTAAGGCAAATAGCAGTTTGTGAAATTAACTGCAATTTAGTTTAATGCTGGTATGATTATGCATGCGTATGTGAAGATCATAAATTAAATATACTATTTAATGGATAGATAACAGTACAGATAAGATAAGAGCAGTAAAAAGTGTGGACCACTCCAAACTTAAAATTAGTAAGATCTACTGTATTAAAACGGAGTGCCAGTTGCCTATGCCTTGTTTGTTGCAAAGTTTAATTGTTATTAATTACAAAAAATGAAATTAGGTTTTGCTAAACTGAAGTCCGCAGGGCGCACCAAGTTCGCGCATACTTATATAGTGGTAAGTTTATTCAGCTTACTCTGCGAGGTGGAAGTAAACGAATGCACGAACGAACAAAAGGTTCCTGATCGTTCCACCTTCCATTACATTAACATTTCATTTCACAAGTGGACTGTGGAGTGTGGACTGGAGTACACGAGAGGCGTGTGGCGTGTGGCGTGTGGCAAAAACCCAGTTAAAATGAAAATGAAATGGACGGACCGATTGGGGTGGCGGGTGCTGTTAATTGGAGGGAAGGCTGGGGGTTGGTCTTGGGGTTGTGTTCGTGCGCCTCTTTGACGGGTTATTTTTAGTGGGCGGGGGTTGTCCACTCTCACCCGCGCTGGATTCGCTTGTGTGTGAGGGGCGTGTGAGGTGGTGGGTTTTGTGGGGGATGGGGCCAGGCAGTGAACCCAATGCTTAGGCGTGACTGAGGCGTGGCACCCCCACCCCCTTCAGTTAGGTCCGCTCGCTCAGCAGTCCTATTCCATTAGAAATGAGTCACAGTCACAGCACAATAATATAAGCTCTCTCTTAATACTCTAGCCTTCCGTTTCCACTCTCTCCTAAATACAAGGCTCATGCCATAACATAAGAAGTAAAGAGCGACAGCTGAATTGTCTATGGCCGAGTGAACTGTTAGATTTTTTTTATTGTATAACCTATATGAGGAAAACTAGCAAAACTCGACCGATTAAATAAAACATGTCTCCTGGCTGCTATCGGAACGCCAACAGCAGGCACAGATTAGTGCTAACTGTAATCTCACGAATCTGTTTCCTACTGTCTATCTGTTTAATATTCGGCTCTCTGCACCTGTTTGTCGCACCATTTCCTAGGCGTTTTTTTTGCACCGATCAGAGCCTGAGGTATCCCATCCCGCCCGGCAGCACCGTACCATACGCCGTCTGCGCACCGTTAGGCGTAGCCTTGGCAACCATCCTAATCTTCTGGTTCGAAGTGCTGCGAGGTCCCAATTCAAATGATATTAATAATAATATTAATGGCGACAATACCGCCTCTGCACAGAATTACCGGCATCAACGGAGGCGCCATCGCTGGTCGAACTGTCTGATTTGGCTGTACTATTTCTGCTTGGGCTGCTCCGCCACTGAGCTGCTGACAGTCAGTGCCAAACTGGCTCTGGGCAGGCACCGGCCCTACTTCCTTGAGGCCTGCAAACCAGATCCTGACATTCTCGGCGATCTGTGCAATTCCAGCGTCTCTTATCCCGTGTCGATTTGTCGGCCAACTATGTCGAAATGGGAGTTTAAAGATGCTCAAATGTCGTTTCCTAGCGGCCACACGTCCTACAGTCTGTTTGTTGTTGTGTTTTTGGCTGGCTATTTGCACATGAAGCTCGGAGGCTGCCCCGCTGCCAGGTGAGCCCGAGAGAATTATAACAATTCAAGATTCTCCTGAGTGAGATTATCAGAGGTGTAAGATTCTCCTGATTGAGATTATCATTGGTCTATAAGTCTCTCTCGAGTGAGATTATCAGAAAAACTAGTGAAATTTTGTTGGTGAGATTATCGGAGAAACGGCGAGATTCTCTTTGTGAGATCAGAGAAAAGGATTGAGATTCTTTTGGTGAGGCTATCATAGAAACGGGTGAGATTCTCTTGGTGAGTTTATCAGAGAAAAGGGGTGAGATTCTCTTGGTAAGAATATCGGATAAGCCGGTGAGATTATCAGAGAAAAGGGGTGAGATTATAGGAGAAACGGGTGGGATTCTCTTGGTAAGAATATCGGATAAGCCGGTGAGATTATCAGAGAAAAGGGGTGAGATTATAGGAGAAACGGGTGAGATTCTCTTGGTAAGAATATCAGATAAGCCGGTGAGATTATCAGAGAAAAAGAGTGAGATTATAGGAGAAACGGGTGGGATTCTCTTGGTACGATTATCAGATAAGCCGGTGAGATTCTCAGAGAAAAAGGGTGAGATTATAGGAGAAACGGGTGAGATTCTCTTGGTAAGATTATCAGATAAGCCGGTGAGATTATCAGAGAAAAAGGGTGAGATTATAGGAGAAACGGGTGGGATTCTCTTGGTAATATTATCAGATAAGCCGGTGAGATTCTCTTGGTGAGTTTATCAGAGAAAAGGGGTGAGATTCTCTTGGTGAAATTATCATATCAGAGAGAATAGAACAGAAAATATTCCTGATAATTCCTGATAATGTTGAATTATTAGTCTGCCTGTCCCTTTTCATCCGATCCTTCCTGCGACACAAATTGGCATATTCGATCGCTTTATGTTTAACATGTAACAGCAATATTGATTGGCTTGTAAATTTCATTATAATGATGTATAACAACATTATACATTTTATAACATTACTACGTGTACCAGTTCGGTTCATCATGATTGCGCATAGTCTCCAGGAAATCGATCTCAGTTATGGATGAAACAGGCTGACTTGAGTAATATTAATGAGTCAAAATGAAAGGAGCTGAGATTTGGAATAGTGTCTTTTCAGAGAGAAAAGTTCGGTTCTTTGTGTCGCGGATTTTGGCGCCCCAACTGACACTCATTTTGGCGCCCCAACTGACACTCATTTTGGCGCCTCTACTGACACTCATTTTGGCGCCCCATCTGACACTCATTTTTGCGCCTCTACTGACACTCATTTTGGCGCCTCTACTGACACTCATTTTGGCGCCCCTACTGACACTCATTTTGGCGCCCCTACTAACTACTCACACATTTTGGCGCCCCTACTAACTACTGACACTCATTTTGGCGCCCCTACTGACACTTATTTTGGCGCCCTTACTAACTACTGACACTCATTTTGGCGCCCCAACTGACACTTATTTTGGCGCCCCTACTAACTACTGACACTCATTTTGGCGCCCCTACTGACACTCATTTTGGCTCCCCTACTAACTACTGACACTCATTTTGGCGCCCCTACTGACTACTGACACTCATTTTGGCGCCCCTACTGACACTCATTTTGGCGCCCCTACTGACACTCATTTTGGCTCCCCTACTGACACTTATTTTGGCGCCCTTACTAACTACTGACACTCATTTTGGCGCCCCAACTGACACTTATTTTGGCGCCCCTACTAACTACTGACACTCATTTTGACGCCCCTACTAACTACTGACACTTATTTTGGCGCCCCGACTAACTACTGGCAGTCATTTTGGCGCCCCTACTGACACTTATTTCGGCGCCCCTACTAACTACGACACTCATTTTGGCGCCTCGACTAACTACTGACAGTCATTTTGGCGCCCCTACTGACACTTATTTCGGCGCCCCTACTAACTACGACACTCATTTTGGCGCCCCAACTGACACTCATTTTGGCTCCCCTACTAACTACTGACACTCATTTTGGCGCCCCTACTGACACTTATTTTGGTGCCCCTACTAACTACTGACACTCATTTTGGCGCCCCTACTAACTACTGACACTCATTTTGGCGCCCGTAGATAACTACTGACACTCATTTTGGCGCCCCAACTGACACTCATTTTGGCGCCATTTCAGCGTATTTAGTAACTAAAATTAGTATATTTTAATTGTTTCCAATGACAACACCTGCAGATTCGGTGCCCAGCTGTTCCTAATCCTTATTGGCCTCTGTGTCGGCTACAGTCGGGTGTCAGACTATAAACACCATTGGAGCGACGTACTTGGAGGCGTCGCTCTGGGTGCCGGAGTGGCCGCGGCGGCGGTGCACTCGGCAATGTCCACGTTAACGGCGGCTGCGGCTCAATCTCTGTCAGTCAGCGGCTGCAACGGGGATGCTGCAGCCGGCAGCGCTGAGATTGATGAAGAACAATTGGATGTCGAATGCTCAGGCGAAGTGGACGATGACCTGGTGGTCAGCGGGCCGCCAAGGCGCATTCGACTCCGCGATCAGGCCGTCATTGATGCAGAGGATCAGGCTGATCGAGACAACGGCAACGTTGATGACGAAGCTAGGATGGTTGCTAGGAATGCTACGTCTCTGGTGGTTACTAAGCAACAAGTTGACCGTAGCAACGGCAACGGATTGGTTTAAGTGGCTCGTTAACTTAAAAAATCGGCCTTTTATTTTGTTTTACTGTTTGAGACAATTGAAAGTTTTTTGATTGCACAAAATTAAACAAAAATCTAACCTGTATATGCTACTGACTCTTTATGAGTAGTAGTCTGCAGGGGTTTGTATTTTGTTAGACGTCTTTTTTAATGCATAAATTTAAATGCTCTCTTTCAAATATTAGTGATATTATTACCCAGAACCATTCTAGCAACCAGAATTATGTACAATTTTGCTTGTACACTTCGTTACTTGTACAACATTAGCTTCAATTTCAATGACAATGCAATATTAAACTTTTGATTGTCACGTATACTGTAGTTTATAGTTACTAGTTCAAAATCATAAAAAGACACCTGTTTAGTGTTGAAAGTTTTTGTGATATCCGGAATGTCCTATATATGCCTTCTTGTTTGTGTTGCTTTGCTGTGAGAGGTTCAAAGAATTATTGTTGTTTATAAATATATTGCTTTATTTATTCACTTTAACAATAATTAACAAAATAATTAACTTGTTGTAAATGCTTGAGGGGTGCCAGACTACATCTTACTATGCACATGTACATGCGTCAGGAGCGCTAAAAAACATGTACATGTATGTATTTCATGACAGGAAAATACAAATGTACAGTACATGTCTGGAACGCTATAGTACATATGCTTAGCACGGAATTAGAAAATTGTTATCAAGTCTATATGCCAGTCCGTATAGATAATAAATCATATATTTGCAGTTAAAGCTTGACAAGTAATAAAATGATAGCGTGTGCTCAAACCTGTACAAATATCATGTACTCGAGTACTATGAGTCTTATCAACCATAAAATTTAATCCCGGCCATGAGTATATATTGTGACTATAAATATCGTGCTGACGTTTGAGCAAAATTAATCAGTTTCTCGATTGATTCGTTGGAATACGTCATTTCTACCGTGCAAACGCGTACTCTCGCACGTACTCTCGTACTTCAGAGTTTGAAACACTTAAACAAACAAAGTTATCAATGCATATCGCAAGGATTCGGCATCCATAGGAATATAAATTAAAGACTAAACCTGTGGACACAAAAAAGCTCACCACACTAAATGCATGGATTCAACAAGCATAATGTTGGAACATACTCAATTCGACAACTGGGAGTCTTCCAGAATCAGCTTAACCTGCCCGTCCGTAATTTCTGCCTCTTCCATAGCAAGTTCCAAAGCGAGCAACGCAAGTAACTTCACCTCCTCGGACGACTTTGAACTCGGCCATCAAGTCGAGATTGACACCGGCCGATTAATTCTCGGCCTGTCGGCCGTTGGACTGCTAATCTTCGGAGCTATCGGCAACGTTATTGCTGTACTGGCTTTCTCTGCTGCTGCAAAGCATCGCCAAGCTGCAGCACCCGTTGTCGTTGCCGAATCAACGCGAGTTCTGCTACGCTATCTCGCTGTTGCCGACCTCGCCAGCCTGCTGGTTGCCGCAGGACGTCACGCCGGCCTCGCGCTGGCCAACTGGGACATCCGCGAGGCTCTGCCAGCCGAATCGTTGCTGGGTCAGCTGCTCTGTCCAGGTCAGACTTTTTTGGCTCGCACCTAGCAACAGAATTGGCCGTGTGGCTTCTCTGCACCGTGAGCTGCGAGAGGCTGGCTTGTATCTTGGCGCCGCTCACTGCTATGACAACCATGCTAGTTGCTTCCTGCGCTAAGAATGTCGTTGTGCTGGTTGCCATGCGACTTGAATCGCCTGGTAGCCAATGCTGTATAGCTCTAGTAGATCTGCTGTCTACTTTCTCCATTGCCGATCTGATTTTAAGATTGCTTCTACCTGCAATCATCTTGTTGCTAAGCAACTTGATCGCATTGGCAAAACTCGCCTCAATGGCTTCGTTAACGAAAACGTCTGCGGCCTCAACTGCTCGAAAGGAAATTCGAACTTTTCGAATGCTGCTAGTCTTGTCGGCGTTCTTTTTAGTTACCATGCTACCTGCCAGGTATAAGATGCACAATTTGTTGCTTGTTGCAGTGTCTCTGGCACTCACTTAAGCGCCCTCACTGACACTCACTTGGCGCCCCTACTGACTCTCACTTTGGCGCCCCTACTGACACTCATTTTGGCGCCCCTACTGGCACTCACTTTGGCGCCCCTACTGACACTCACTTTGGCGCCCCTACTGGCACTCACTTTGGCGCCCCTACTGACACTCACTTTGGCGCCCCTACTGGCACTCACTTTGGCGCCCCTACTGACACTCATTTTGGCGCCCCTACTGACACTCATTTTGGCGCCCCTACTGGCACTCACTTTGGCGCCCTTACTGACACTCACTTTGGCGCCCCTACTGACACTCAACTTGGCGTCCCTACTGACACTCAACTTGGCGTCCCTACTGGCACTCACTTTGGCGCCCCTACTGACACTCATTTTGGCGCCCCTACTGACACTCATTTTGGCGCCCCTACTGGCACTCACTTTGGCGCCCTTACTGACACTCACTTTGGCGCCCCTACTGACACTAACTTGGCGCCCCTACTGACACTCAACTTAGCGTCCCTACTGACACTAACTTGGCGCCCCTACTGACACTCAACTTGGCGTCCCTACTGACACTCACTTTGGCGTCCCTACTGACACTATTCTTGGCACTCATCGCTTGACTGTAAATTAGGCTTCCTATGGTAATTATTAACACGTGAAAGCAATTTTAGCTTTCACTGTGGTACCTTATATACAATATATAACACCCTGTTTTTCATCTAATCGTTCCCTCAGACTGCTGATGGTCCTTCAATCGCTGAGCGTCATCCACTGGTCGAACGAATCTCAGAGGCTGTACAGCTTCTTACTGCTACTGGCCTACACAAACCACGGCATCAATTTCTATATCTGCCTAACAATGTCCAGCCGATTGCGTACGCGAGTTCGAATCCTGCTGCTGACAGGTTGCTGCTCCGTCTGCAAGCGGCCCGAAAGCAATGCTGGAGGAGGCCGGGAGCTCACTGCCAAGGTGACGGATGCGACATAAGGACGGCTAAAGGATATTGCGATACCACCTGAAACTCGTTTGTGCACTTAGAGATCGAATAACAGGTGAACCCAACCCCTGTCTAACAGGTGACACTATCCCCTGTCTAACAGGTGTGACACTATCTCCTGTCTAACAGGTGTGACACTATCCCCTGTCTAACAGGTGTGATACTATCCCCTGTCTAACAGGTGTGACACTATCCCCTGTCTAACAGGTGTGACACTATCCCCTGTCTAACAGGTGTGACACTATCCCCTGTCTAACAGGTGTGACACTATCCCCTGTCTAACAGGTGTGACACTATCCCCTGTCTAACAGGTGTGACACTATTCCCTGTCTAACAGGTGTGACACTATCCCCTGTCTAACAGGTGTGACACTATCCCCTGTCTAACATGTGTGACACTATCCCCTGTCTAACAGGTGTGACACTATCCCCTGTCTAACAGGTGTGACACTATCCCCTGTCTAACAGGTGTGACACTATCCCCTGTCTAACAGGTGTGACACTATCCCCTGTCTAACAGGTGTGACACTATCCCCTGTCTAACAGGTGTGACACTATCCCCTGTCTAACAGGTGTGACACTAGCCCCTGTCTAACAGGTGTGACACTATCCCCTGTCTAACAGGTGTGACACTATCCCCTGTCTAACAGGTGTGACACTATCCCCTGTCTAACAGGTGTGACACTATTCCCTGTCTAACAGGTGTGACACTATCCCCTGTCTAACAGGTGTGACACTATCCCCTGTCTAACAGTTGTGACACTATCCCCTGTCTAACAGGTGTGACACTATCCCCTGTCTAACAGGTGTGACACTATCCCCTGTCTAACAGGTGTGACACTATCCCCTGTCTAACAGGTGTGACACTATCCCCTGTCTAACAGGTGTGACACTATCCCCTGTCTAACAGGTGTGACACTATCCCCTGTCTAACAGGTGTGACACTATCCCCTGTCTAACAGGTGTGACACTATCCCCTGTCTAACAGGTGTGACACTATTCCAGGTGTCTACAGGTGACACACAGGTGAATCTTTTAAGGGCCAACAATTTACAATATCAAAAGACGAGTATTTTTTTATAACAATTTACAATTAACTCTACTTACAGTAAGCTCAAGTCGTACGAAAAAGCATAAATATAAATAAAATGTTTAAAGTACATTGTACACAATACTAAAATAAGTATTGATTTTTGTCATATTTGTTTTATTCATCAAGCAGCTCAGCTAAAAAAAAATCACAAACTTGAATGTCAGGAACGAATAAGCGCAACTTATTTTCGAATAGCATATAAACACAGGATAATGAAGAATGTAATTGTGACAATGGTTGCAAACCAGAGGTAGATGTTAGCGTGAGAAAACCCGGAATGAAAATAAACACATGTGTGTACAATTTAGGTGTCAATGCTCTTTTGAATTGAAATTAAAATTGTTATCAATGCCCCCAAAAATCAAAGCAATGTTTTCAGAACTGTAGTTACTGAAATAACTGTCAGAAGTCGATCTGCTAGACATAATTTAGCAGTATTGATGAGATTCTGAGATCCAGATTTGGACTGCTTAAATGATGTCGATGAAGGCTCAGAGCTTTCTTCCTGACTGCAAAAAAGAAAGATTACATTTTGTAGATTCGTTTTTTAACTACTGCTCAAAATATAGACAATAAAAATATGCTTACTCGACTCGTTCGGCTTTTAATTGTTCCCATCTCTGACGGGCGAACTTCTTGGCTTCCTCCCAGATGTCTCTTTCTGCTTGACTCTCGGCGGATTCTCGCTGACGATCTGGGTACCTTAGGGAGCCGTTGGCGGGGCTTGAGCGTTTTACACCAGCCTGTCTGACAGGCCTACAGTATGTCTGACAGGCTTACAGTATGTCTGACAGGCTTACAGTATGTCTGACAGGCCTACAGTATGTCTGACAGGCTTACAGTACGTCTGACAGGCTTACAGTATGTCTGACAGTATCTCTAACGGTGTCTATTAGGCTGCCCCAACAGCCCATTAGTGATAATAACAGGTATCTATCAACGCAGAATCAGCAGCTCACCTCCACCTGGAGTTCGGGTAGCTGGGGAATTCTATGGGACGTCGATTGTTTGACGGACCGAACGTTCCGGAGATCCCGTCTAACCGCTGCTCCGTGTCATTCCAGGGCAGCAGCTGCAGGCTGAAATTTGCAGATCTCAGATGGGCCACAACACTGTGCTCACTGGGGAGCAGGTGGCCTGCGGGTGCGAGATCGTGCTGCTTATGGACCTGTCTCACGTGTTAAACCCCTGTCTAACACGTGAACCCAAACCCCTGGCTAATAGGTGAACCCCAACCTCTGTCTAACAGGTGAACCCAAACCCCTGTCTAACAGGTGTGACACTATCCCCTGTCTAACAGGTGTGACACTATCCCCTGTCTAACAGGTGTGACACTATCCCCTGTCTAACAGGTGTGACACTATCCCTGTATAACAGGTGTGACACTATCCCCTGTCTAACAGGTGTGACACTATCCCCTGTCTAACAGTTGTGACACTATCCCCTGTCTAACAGGTGTGACACTATCCCCTGTCTAACAGGTGTGACACTAGCTCCTGTCTAACAGGTGTGACACTAGCTCCTGTCTAACAGGTGTGACACTATCCCCTGTCTAACAGTTGTGACACTATCCCCTGTCTAACAGGTGTGACACTATCCCCTGTCTAACAGGTGTGACACTATCCCCTGTCTAACAGGTGTGACACTATCCCCTGTCTAACAGGTGTGACACTATCCCCTGTCTAACAGGTGTGACACTATCCCCTGTCTAACAGTTGTGACACTATCCCCTGTCTAACAGGTGTGACACTATCCCCTGTCTAACAGGTGTGACACTATCCCCTGTCTAACAGGTGTGACACTATCCCCTGTCTAACAGTTGTGACACTATCCCCTGTCTAACAGTTGTGACACTATCCCCTGTCTAACACGCGAACAGAATCGCAACATCTAACCGGTGAAGTGGCTCTATCTAACCCCCATTAAAAATCTAGCCGCCAAATCTAACAGCTAATGCCGAACCGCTCACCAACTCCCACAGCGAACAGCATGGACTGGCCCTCTTTCATCCCCAGACGCCTCTGAATCCTCTCCGCCATTCTCAGATCCCTCAGCCTCATCAGCGACTTCCGCAGGCGCCTCGCCAGTCGCTGGTACAGCAGCAGCTCTCTGCCAGACAGACTTCTCACGGCTTCATCTGGCAAGAAGCTGGCATTGACTACAGCAGGTCCGAGTCTGCCGCAGCGATAGTCGCTAACGAGGTCGCTGGTTTTGTTGCCACCATTGAATTGATTCGCCTCGAGTCTTTGTTCCAGATGCTGGAGAGTCAGCCGCAGGGCCAGGGCGGCTTCATCTCGAGGCACGGAGTTCAGCGGCCGGCACTGGTCCTGGGCCGACTCCAGCGGCAGCACCTGCTGGCCTCGGCGGGCTGCCCGCTGGGTCAGGTGTACATCCATCGGTGCGGTGCCGAAGGCCGCGAGGTCAGCCGGGGTCAGCGAGGCCAAATTGAGTGCCAACCAGATTGGGCGGCGCCGGCGCCAACCGCTGGTCTGGGCGCTGAGCGCGCTCGATTGGCGCGGATCTGATAGGCGCTGAGACATCGAGGCTAAGTAGGTGGCAATGCTGCGGGTGGGGGGGTTGGTCAGGCGGTGATTTTCGAATTTCATATTCCCCTTGAATGTCACATTCCCCTGAATCTCACGTTCCCCTGAATTTCACATTATCCTGAATCTCACGTTCCCCTGAATTTCACATTCCCCTGAATCTCACGTTCCCCTGAATTTCACATTATCCTGAATTTCACATTCCCCTGAATCTCACATTCCCCTGAATTTCACATTCCCCTGAATCTCACATTCCCCTGAATTTCACATTCCCCTGAATGTCACATTATCCTGAATCTCGCATTCCCCTGAATGTCACATTCCCCTGAATTTCACATTCCCCCTGAATCTCACATTCCCCCGAATTTCACATTCCCCCTGAATGTCACATTCCCTTGGAATTTTACATTCTGTCTACACAATGTTTACTATCTCCAAATATCCAATCCTAAAAAGGGTCTGTCGGTATCCCACAACGTACTATTTTTCTCCTAAATTTTTCTTGAAACCACATTTCGACGGCAGTTTTTCCCGATCGTGATATCATATTAGGGAACTTAATATTGCTTGTACAACCGAAATCCATCAAAATGTTCAAGCCTATCAATCTCTTTATCAGTCAAAAACTGCTGTTCTACAACTCAGTCGAAGTCAAAGAGGTCAAAGAAAGGTCAAGTAAAGGAAATTATTCCTTTAAGGGAAGCAGAAACTTCGAGAATATTAAAAGAAGATTAATAGCCGACATGAGAACGAACTAATTGTCCTATCAAAATCTTACAAGCAGGCTTTAGTTTAACAGCAGGTCATTTTTCTGGTCCAATGGACAAAGATATGTCTTCTGCTTGTGCGTTCAAAATTTTTTTAAGCATGCTGTTGGTGCTGTTTACCACACTGAACCATATACAGCACCATTCTGACCTATCTAAGTAGAATCCCATCCCTGACCCACTTAGAATCCCAATCCCTGACCCACTTAGAATCCCAATCCCTGACCCACTTAGAATCCCAATTCCTGACCCACTTAGAATCCCAATCCCTTAACCAATCTACAGTGTAGAATCCCCACCCCTGACCCACTTAGAATCCCATCCCTGACCCACTTAGAATCCCCATCCCCGACCCACTTAGAATCCTCATCCCTGTCCCACATAGAATCCCCATCCCTGACTCATCTAGAATCCCTGACCCATCTAGAATCCCCATACTGACTCACCGATCCACCATGCCATCTGGCAGCAGATCCTCCAGCTGAGTTCGGTCATCCTCAATCATCTGACACCTGGTCAACTCCGCCAGTGTCTCCGGCCTGGTCAGGTCGAGCTCGGGATGCACCGACTGTACCGAGTCGAGCACTCTGAGCACTGTGGGACTCAAGCTGTCCCATACTGCCGTGTACGGTACGTGAATTGTGCCCAGCAGGTAGGCTGGCGGGCTGCGATCGATCCGCCAAAGGTAGGAGCTTCTCGTCTGGGCGGTTGGAGCGGGCGTGGGCGGATGAGGGGTAGATAGAGAGGCTGGCTGCGTATTGAGGTGAAAGTGAGATGATGCGAAGGTGAGGGAAATGGAGAGAGAGAGAGAGATAGGAGAGGGAGAGAAGGGAGAGGGAGAGAGGGAGAGAGGGGAGAGGGAGAGAGGGGGAGAGAGGAGAGGGAGAGAGGGGAGAGGGAGAGGGGGGAGAGGGAAAGAGGGGCAAGAGAGAGGGGAGGGAAAGAGGGGAGAGAGAGGAGAGAGGAAGAGAGGGAGAGAGGGAGAGAGGAAAGAGGGAGAGAGGGGAGAGAGAGGAGAGAGGAAGAGAGGGAGAGAGGGAGAGAGGAGAGAGGGAGAGAGGGAGAGAGGAAAGAGGGAAAGAGGGAGAGGGGAAAGAGGGAGAGAGGGGAGAGGGGAAAGAGGGAGAGAGGAAAGAGGGAGAGAGGGAGAGAGGGAGAGAGGGAGAGGGAGAGAGGGGGATGGATAGGGAGAAGGGAGAGCTAAGAAGATAAAGGTGAAGAAACAGAATTGAGAAATTTCGCCATAAATGCTAAGTTAACAATTTAGCAGTTTACAGGAAAACCATTCAAAAGGCAATGTTTACGCAGAATATTCCCACAAACCATTGCAGCCCTCAGTGATTACCAATTTTACCAAATTGTATTTCTGTATTTATTCTACAAAGTCAAAGCTTTCAAAAGAAGATTATGAAGAATTTATCTAATCTAAAGTCAACAGGAAAGAAAGTAAATCAGGTCTACCGATTTTTTTGGGGGGACTGGAAACCATTCGACACAGGCAAAAAAACGTTTTACTCGTAGAAACTTTGTGTTTAACAAATTGAGGCCTTGCGTGAACGTGTTTGCCTATACAAAATGCCTATTAGCTTAGGAAAGCACTTGGATCGGACTTTGACGCAAATTGCTAGTCGAGGTGGCCATTTCACAGTCGCCTTTCTTATGGATGTTTTCAAGAAACCATGCATGCAAGCGGCTGTTTGAAGTGGTTGGTTGGCACAGCCACTTTCTCCCCCCCCCCCAGAAATGCATTTCCTAAGCAAGCCTGGCCTTTTAGGCTGGGAAAGCAAATGGATTTCGACGGGAGTTTTTCCTCCCATGCCAAAGACATGGAGCACTGGCTATATAATTGCTATTGCTACTACGAGCGTAATACTCTAGAGTGAAAACAGCATGCAGTCATAATTTTATTTTTTGAGCCAATTAGCAACAAATTAACTTTAGTTTTTTGTTATATTCTTTGTTTTAAAGCTTATAAATAAACAATTAATTTTTAAGACTTTAGGTTATAGTTGTATAAATCGTTTTAATTCATTTTTAAAATATGACACCAAAGACTAATAATGCTGGAAAACGAAAAGAATGCAAACATTATAACAAAAAACGATTATATTGTTTTTATTTTTTTTATAATTCTGAATGATAAATACTCAAGACTTCTACATAAATGAAATAATATTTGTTTTAATTTAAAATATGTCAAAATGTTCAACGTTCCATAAAATAAAACTACCAGCCTAAATAGCTAGCACTCCAGATGTTGTATTTAAAGATCTCCCTGCTTCACTGGCTAATACACGAGGCCATTTTCTAAATGGCATTGCACAACACAGCGGTGACATAAACTAGGGCGAAATCACGTGACCATGCAAAACCGCCTCGTTCCCAATGTCCAGTGCACAGAGAAAAAAATAAATGGACAGATCCATTTTAAACAAAATAAGCCGACAAGAAGACGCCAAGGTCGACATTAGGCAACCGTCCCCCTTTTTAAGTGAAAGTGAAAAAAAAACTAAAGAAAATGAATTTGCGTGACCAAAATTGCCTCGCCGTCATTTGATCCTATGCAAAAAACCTAATCAAGATTTCCTTTAAAAAACACTTCGTTCCTCACTTCGCCCACTTGGCGAGATCAAAAGATACCGCTCGCTCTTCTGTGTGTGTGTGTAGTTCACCGCCGTGAACCCAATTCTCAGTTTTATTTGGTCCAATTCAATCTGATCTCATCGCTAAATAGCGTAGTGGCGGATATTCCCTTTGAACTTGATCACTTCAGTTTGATCTGATTGTGCAGTCCATGCTCTCCTTGTCTGGGAAAAGATTTTGCACCTTGATTGAGCTTCGCTTATTTTGGAATGGGAATTATTTAAATTTATTTTAATCTTGCTAATCTTCTAATTTAAAAAGGTATCTAAAAATATCTTTAATAAAAGCCAGCATCTAGTCTCACTGAGATTTTGAGAATTGGAAACATCTAATCTAATTGGAATTCTGAGAACTAAAAACATCTAGTCTCATTGGGATTCTAGGAATTGGAAGCATCTAGTCTCACTGAGATTCTAAAAATTGAAAACATCTATTATCTAATCTAATTGAGATTTTGAGAATTGGAAACATTTAGTCTCATTGAGATTCTGAGAATTAGAAACATCTAGTCTCATTGAGATTCTGAGAATCGGAAATATCTAGTCTATTTGAGATTCTGAGAATTGGAAACATCTAGTCTATTTGAGATTCTGAGAATTGGAAACATCTGGTCTCACTGAGATTCTGAGGATTGGAAACATCTAGTCTAATTGAGATTTTGAGAATTGGAAACATCTAGTCTATTTGAGATTCTATGAATTGGAAGCATCTAGTCTTACTGAGATTCTAAAAATTGGAAACATCTATTATCTAGTGTAATTGAGATTCTGAGAATTGGAAACATTTAGTCTCTTTGACATTCTGAGGATTGGAAACATCTAATCTATTTGAGATTCTATGAATTGGAAGCATCTAGTCTTACTGAGATTCTAAAAATTGGAAACATCTATTATCTAGTGTAATTGAGATTCTGAGAATTGGAAACATTTAGTCTCTTTGAGATTCTGAGGATTGGAAACATCTAATCTATTTGAGATTCTGAGAAGTGGAACATCTAGTCTATTTGAGATTCTGAGAATTGGAAACATCTAGTCTAATTGAGATTTAGAGAATTGGAACATCTAGTCTATTTGAGCTTCTGAGAATTGGAAACATCTAGTCTCACTGAGATTCTGAGAATTGGAAACATCTGGTCTCACTGAGATTCTGAGAATTGGAAACATCTAGTCTCACTGAGATTCTGAGAATTGGAAACATCTAGTCTCACTGAGATTCTGAGAATTGGAAACATCTGGTCTCACTGAGATTCTGAGAATTGGAAACATCTAGTCTCACTGAGATTCTGAGAATTGGAAACATCTAGTCTCACTGAGATTCTGAGAATTGGAAACATCTGGTCTCACTGAGATTCTGAGAATTGGAAACATCTAGTCTCCCTGTGATTCCATGAATCTGGGTTTGAGACTTTGAGAATCTTACTCCCAGTTTCATCTTACGACTTTTTATATTTAATCATTTTTATGAGAAAGCTCAATCGACTACAGTTATGTGTTCCGTCCATTTTCTGGTCTCCGGAGCACCGCATGCATGCAGCCACCCAAAGAGTCATTATTACTGAGCGAGTAGAGCCTAGAGGCACTGCCAATGTTAACCTGCGACTCTCACAGTGCACTTAATTACGAGTATTGCGCACGAAAATTTCAATTTCTTTTTTGCAACCCAAGTCCGCCTCAAAGAATGTGTTTTGTAATTTCGTGCTTGCAGCCTTTACAAGCCGGCCCGGTGCCCGATTGTTGTTGTTGTAAAAAAATACTAACTTTTACGATCTGTGTGTGGGCCTTTATGAAATGTTTGTTTTAAACTGCATGCTGCGGTCTACATGTATACTGCTAGTTGTAAGTTGATATGTGTCTGTTTACGACAGTTGCTATAGATCAGCTTTGGTGGTCTGTGGATTTGAGGGAAGACGCGAAGAAGAAGGGTCGCTGTCGCAGAGTTGCCGAGTTTTGATGTGTGCTGGCGGTTGGCGGTACAATATTCGTTTTAGAATCTTTGGACTGGCTGTGGCTTGTTGGGTCCACGACATTTGACTGTCCCAATTTGACATGCAGCTGCTCTATATGTAATCTTGTAAGGATGATCTCTGCAGGTGTGAACGGTTGGTTAAAAGACGGAGTGGCAGTCTATCGACTGCAATAGAGCGTCTTGAGGACTGTTAGGGTTCGTCATGATGTCATGTCACGTCATTATGTTTTCTTCAGTTGTGCGTGCGTTCGAGACGTCATCCATGGTGCATTCGGGACGTCATCCATGGTGCATTCAGAACGTCATCCATGGTGCATTCGGTACGTCATCCATGGTGCATTCGGTACGTCATCCATGGTGCATTCGGTACGTCATCCATGGTGCATTCGGGACGTCATCCATGATGCATTCGGGACGTCATCCATAGTGCATTCGAAACGTCATCGATGGTGCATTCCGGACGTCATCGATGGTGCATTCGGGACGTCATCCATGATGCATTCGGGACGTCATCGATGGTGCATTCGGGACGTCGTGAGATTTTTCCATGATGCATTCGGAACGTCACAAGATTCTTTCATGGTGCATCGTGGACGTCATGAGATTCTTCCATTGTGTTATCGAACATTAGGCATAAGGGTACATAATTTTCGATGCTGCATCCGATGTTCAGTAGTAGTGCCTTCTCAGCACGCATGCAGAGGCGTCTTCTTTACTTGCCCGATGTGAATTGAAGCAGATGACGCAAGCACTACTCGCATACCATACATATAGGACCAACTTGGATTTAGTTAAGAGCCTTGAAAGTTGAAGTCCACTCAGATTTCGCATTGCAGTCTCAATATGAGTCTCATTTTGTGACGTCACAGTCTGGCAGAGAGATAGGAGAAAGAGGCTACGAGCAGAGAGTCTGTATGAGGCCTGAGTTGATTTGAAGTGGTAGGACAGGGCGGGGCGCCATGAGAACTGAAGAACAATTAAGCTGCAGTCCCGCAGTGTCCGGCCCCATGGCGTCCGGTAGGCCATGGAGAGAGGAAGTGAAAGAAATAAAAGCCGGGGGCCAGACGGACTTCTTCAACAAGCTGTATATACGCTTTCGCCCCGGCCCCGCGTGCAACTGGCGCTCAAAATTTCTGGACCAAAAGCGAGGAGAGTCTATAGAGGATGCACGAGGCTCCCTCCCCGGGGACGGCCGGGGTTGAGTGACAGCTGCCAGTCAAGGCCCAAAAGGCGACTCACCGGTCCCGTTCAAGGACACTTTTTATTTCCTTCGCGTGTTGGTGGACCGCTTTCGCCCTAACTATAGATTCTGTATATAATGTGTTAGGGTCGATTCCCAAACGACCCTCTCCTCCCCGCCAGAAAAAACTCCCATGGGGATTGGGAATGGCAGTGCTTAACGAAATAATGGGAAGGAATTAGCTTAAAGAGGTCGACTTATAGATTTTGTTGCGCAGTCTTTTGGCTGCGTTATACAGTCAAGTGTTATGCACGGGGGTATAATTTCTTCCCAATTCTCTTAAATTCCCAAATCGGCACTTGAGCCTGTGGCGGAGGGGATTTTCCACATTGAGAAAGACAGGGCTTGCTGGTTCGCTGAAGTTTTAATTTAAGCAGAGTGGACTGAATCATTGAATCACTGAATCACTTTAGCTAGAGTCATGCGCTATTTTTAAACTGACTAATTCTGCTTTTCTGCTTGGTTGAAAAAGGCTTCGATCCATTTTGGGGTTTCTTTTTTTTTATCTGCATGGCGCCTTCCATGAGTTCTATTCTGGCGCCAATCCTGAGTTCTATTCTGGCGCCAATCCTGAGTTCTATTCTGGCGCCAATCCTGAGTTCTATTCTGGCGCCTTCCATGAGTTCTATTCTGGCGCCTATCCTGAGTTCTATTCTGGCGCCTATCCTGAGTTCTATTCTGGCGCCTTCGATGGGTTCTATTCTGGCGCCTTCCATGAGTTCTATTCTGGCGCCTTCCATGAGTTCTATTCTGGCGCCTTCCCTGAGTAAATCCTGAGTTCTATTCTGGCGCCTTCCCTGAGTAAATCCTGAGTTCTATTCTGGCGCCTTCCCTGAGTAAATCCTGAGTTCTATTCTGGCGCCTTCCATGAGTTCTGTTCTGGCGCCTATCCTGAGTTCTATTCTGGCGCCTATCCTAAGTTCTATTCTGGCGCCTATCCTGAGTTCTATTCTGGCGCCTTCGATGGGTTCTATTCTGGCGCCTTCCATGAGTTCTATTCTGGCGCCTTCCATGAGTTCTATTCTGGCGCCTATCCTGAGTTCTATTCTGGCGCCTTCGATGGGTTCTATTCTGGCGCCTTCCATGAGTTCTATTCTGGCGCCTTCCATGAGTTCTATTCTGGCGCCTTCCCTGAGTAAATCCTGAGTTCTATTCTGGCGCCTTCCCTGAGTAAATCCTGAGTTCTATTCTGGCGCCTTCCCTGAGTAAATCCTGAGTTCTATTCTGGCGCTTTCCCTGAGTAAATCCTGAGTTCTATTCTGGCGCCTTCCCTGAGTAAATCCTGAGTTCTATTCTGGCGCCTTCCCTGAGTAAATCCTGAGTTCTATTCTGGCGCCTTCCATGAGTAAATTCTTGAGTTCTATTCTGGCGCCTTCACTGAGTAAATCCTGAGTTCTATTCTGGCGCTTTCCCTGAGTAAATCCTGAGTTCTATTCTGGCGCCTTCCCTGAGTAAATCCTGAGTTCTATTCTGGCGCTTTCCCTGAGTAAATCCTGATTTCTATTCTGGCGCCTTCCCTGAGTAAATCCTGAGTTCTATTCTGGCGCCACGCTCAGACACGCTCAGACAAGTTCAGGGAAGCTCAGAATTTTATGAGTTCTGTTCACTGTCTGAGCCACCCACCACCCTATTCAAATTAGCAAGTTAAACTCTTGGTCTTACCTGGCTGCAATCGTCTCGATTCGTCTCATCTGTTCTCATAGGCAACCCGTCGCTTGCTGCTGCTAAAAGCAGAAGGCCCACCAGAAGCAGACTTAAAGCAAGAACGCTATACTGACGCATCTTTAGTTGGAGTTGTAGCTCTCGATCAATCTCATCGCTTCATCTGAACAAAGTCAACAGTCTCATTTTACAATATAATTGCTTAGCAAAATCGTGTTTTGTCTTCAGAATTGCTTCTGCAGGTGCAAAAAATGGACAGAAAATTGGGGGACGGGGACAGCCAGGCAAGAGACCGGCTGTGGAATTTCCGTGAGCCAATGGGAATGAATTGTTGAAACGCTTCTATTGGGCGTCTCTGGTCACGGCTTGCCCGCCAACCCCCTCCACGTTCACTATTGACGGGTGTGATGGCTTGGATGAAGTAAGTGGCTTTATTGTTTGCTTCTTATGTTTAAGGTGTATTTTCAAGTTGTTTTTCCTCTTCTTTTAGAAGAGATTTTTATTAGCTAGTTAGTCTTTAATTTGTTCAATAATAAGCTTTGGACTTGGGACTTAGACCACACGAGTCCGTGACAAACTTTGGTAGAATTAACAGAAACATTGGAAATAATAATTCTGTCAATTATTATGGTGACGCAAACAACGCAACGGTGAGTAGGGTAGGAAGTTCGGTTCCCTGGGTTCGTATGCAGACGCTGCTCACGTCTGATGACCACCAACCAAAGCATAACACGTTGCAGTCTAGATTTTAGCACCACTGATAGGAGGAAATATAGGACGCCAAAGTTATAAATATTAAACGGCAAACTTGGAAATAGCCATGGATTTTATGGTGCGAGGAGGAACAAAGCCAATTATTCTATATTTACATGTACATCAACTAATTCCTACATGCACATTATTTTCAGAATCGGTGTTGCCAGCACTCATTTTAGCGCCGCAGGCACTCATTTTAGCGCCGCAGGCACTCATTTTGGCACCGCATGCACTCATTTTAGCGCCACAGGCACTCATTTTGGCGCCGCAGGCACTCATTTTAGCGCCACAGGCACTCATTTTAGCGCCGCAGGCACTCATTTTAGCGCCAAAGGCACTTATTTTAGCGCCGCAGGCACTCATTTTAGCGCCAAAGGCACTTATTTTAGCGCCGCAGGCACTCATTTTAGCGCCGCAGGCACTCATTTTAGCGCCGCAGGCACTCATTTTAGCGCCGCAGGCACTCATTTTGGCGCCGCAGGCACTCATTTTGTCGCCCTGAAGCAAAACTATTGATTTCCATAACGGATCACAAGCTGGGGTAGGGGGACCATAGATTTTACTGAGCACCAAAATTAAAGGAAATATTGGGCACCAAACTAACTAAATTAAAAGAGGTCATCCAAGCTAAAAAACATTCAGATTGCACATTCAACATGGGACTTTATAAGAGTGGATCTCTATAGGGGGGTCTAGGGGTATGGACCATAGACGTCATGTAACAGATAGTAAATTCTGACACCAAATACTCGTAAGTCAATGAGTCAGCAGGCGAGTACCGTGGCAATGTTGTACAGGAATTTTACTTATGTACGCGCAATGTTGAATAAGCTGTATATAGTTAGGCTGCATATAGTTAGGTTATGCAAGGTAAATCCTAATACATGCAGACTGGCCCTTTATTATCATACTATATAAAGAAGATAAAAGCCATCGAGTAAATTAAATATATATTTAGGCAAAGACTACAGAGTCCCATGCATAGGCTGTTCTGTGTGTGTGTTTGCTTCGCGCATACAATGGCTGCATCCACAGCCGGTCATGAGTGCAGACCGCGCCCCCCAACCCCAACCCCAACCACACAGAGAGTCGCTGTGCTTGCTGCAATACAAGCAGGCATATAGGCGCTAGCTTATAGTTGTAAAGTGTTTTCAAAATCGTGGGTCATAAATAAATTTTAGCATGTTGTTATTATTTAATGACAGGTGCATTGATAATTAATATGATGAAGATAGAAATGAAGCATTGTTGCTCCAGGAAAACACGCTCGCTGTTTACTACACTGGGACCAGTTGATCATATATTTTTCATTGTTTTTGTTAGATTCAAACTCTCTTTCTGGATTTCTTTAGATTTTACTGACAGCTTTTTGTATTAGGAGTGCCATTTTTTATCTACTGGTGCCATTTTTTATCTACTGGTGCCATTTTTTTATCTACTGGAGCCATTTTTCATCTACGGGTGCCATTTTTTATCTACGGGTGCCATTTTTTATCTACGGGTGCCATTTTTTTATCTACGGGGGCCATGTTTTTAAGAAGAGGCATTTTTTAGAAGTGCCATTTTGTTGAAGGAGTGCCATTCTTATTAATGGAGTGCCATTTTTATTAAAGGATTGCCATTTTTATTACATGAGTGCCATTCTTATTAATGGAGTGCCATTCTTAGTAAAGGAGTGCCATTCTTATTAATGGAGTGCCATTCTTAGTAAAGGAGTGCCATTCTTATTAAAGGAGTGCCATTCTTATTAAAAGAGTGCCATTCTTAGTAAAGGAGTGCCGTTCTTATTAAAATAGTGCCATTCTTATTAAAGGAGTGCCATTCTTATAAATGGGATGCCATTCTTAGTAAATGAGTGCCATTCTTATTAAAGGAGTGCCATTCTTATTAAAGGAGTGCCATTCATATTAAAGGAGTGCCATTCTTAGTAAAGGAGTGCCATTCTTATTAAAGGAGTGCCATACTTATTAAAGGAGTGCCATTCTTAGTAAAGGAGTGCCATTCTTATTAAAGGAGTGCCGTTCTTAGTAAAGGAGTGCCATTCTTATTAAAGGAGTGCCGTTCTTAGTAAAGGAGTGCCATTCTTATTAAAGGAGTGCCATTCTTAGTAAAGGAGTGCCATTCTTAGTAAATGAGTGCCATTCTTATTAAAGGAGTGCCATTCTTAGTAAAGGAGTGCCATTCTTATTAAAGGAGTGCCATTCTTATTAAAGGAGTGCCATTCTTATTAATGGAGTGCCATTCTTAGTAAATGAGTGCCATTCTTATTAAAGGAGTGCCATTCTTATTAAAGGAGTGCCATTCTTTTTAAAGGAGTGCCATTCTTATTAAAGGAGTGCCATTCTTAGTAAAGGAGTGCCATTCTTATTAAAGGAGTGCCATTCTTAGTAAAGGAGTGCCATTCTTAGTAAATGAGTGCCATTCTTATTAAAGGAGTGCCATTCTTAGTAAAGGAGTGCCATTCTTATTAAAGGAGTGCCATTCTTATTAAAGGAGTGCCATTCTTAGTAAAGGAGTGCCATTCTTATTAAAGGAGTGCCATTCTTAGTAAAAGAGTGCCATTCTTATTAAAGGAGTGCCATTCTTATTAAAGGAGTGCCATTCTTATTAAAGGAGTGCCATTCTTATTAAAGGAGTGCCATTCTTAGTAAAGGAGTGCCATTCTTAGTAAAGGAGTGCCATTCTTATTAAAGGAGTGCCATTCTTATTAAAGGAGTGCCATTCTTATTAAAGGAGTGCCATTCTTATTAAAGGAGTGCCATTCTTATTAAAGGAGTGCCATTCTTATTAAAGGAGTGCCATTCTTATTAAAGGAGTGCCATTCTTATTAAAGGAATGCCATTCTTAGTAAATGAGTGCCATTCTTAGTAAATGAGTGCCATTCTTATTAAAGGAGTGCCATTCTTAGTAAATGAGTGCCATTCTTATTAAAGGAGTGCCATTCTTAGTAAATGAGTGCCATTCTTAGTAAAGGAGTGCCATTCTTATTAAAGGAGTGCCATTCTTATTAAAGGAGTGCCATTCTTATTAAAGGAGTGCCATTCTTATTAAAGGAGTGCCATTCTTATTAAAGGAGTGCCATTCTTATTAAAGGAGTGCCATTCTTATTAAAGGAGTGCCATTCTTATTAAAGGAGTGCCATTCTTATTAAAGGAGTGCCATTCTTATTAAAGGAGTGCCATTCTTATTAAAGGAGTGCCATTCTTATTAAAGGAGTGGCATTCTTAGTAAAGGAGTGGCATTCTTAGTAAAGGAGTGCTGTTCTTATTAAAATAGTGCCATTCTTAGTAAAGGAGTGCCATTCTTATTAAAGGAGTGCCATTCTTAGTAAAGGAGTGCCGTTCTTATTAAAGGAGTGCCATTCTTAGTAAAGGAGTGCCATTCTTATTAAAGGAGTGCCATTCTTAGTAAAGGAGTGCCGTTCTTATTAAAGGAGTGCCATACTTATTAAAGGAGTGCCATTCTTAGTAAAGGAGTGCCATTCTTAGTAAAGGAGTGCCATTCTTATTAAAGGAGTGCCATTCTTATTAAAGGAGTGCCATTCTTATTAAAGGAGTGCCATTCTTATTAAAGGAGTGCCATTCTTATTAAAGGAGTGCCATTCTTATTAAAGGAGTGCCATTCTTATTAAAGGAGTGCCATTCTTATTAAAGGAGTGCCATTCTTATTAAAGGAGTGCCATTCTTATTAAAGGAGTGCCATTCTTATTAAAGGAGTGCCATTCTTATTAAAGGAGTGCCATTCTTAGTAAAGGAGTGGCATTCTTATTAAAGGAGTGCCATTCTTATTAAAGGAGTGCCATTCTTATTAAAGGAGTGCCATTCTTATTAAAGGAGTGCCATTCTTATTAAAGGAGTGCCATTCTTATTAAAGGAGTGCCATTCTTATTAAAGGAGTGCCATTCTTATTAAAGGAGTGGCATTCTTAGTAAAGGAGTGGCATTCTTATTAAAGGAGTGCCATTCTTATTAAAGGAGTGCCATTCTTATTAAAGGAGTGCCATTCTTATTAAAGGAGTGCCATTCTTATTAAAGGAGTGCCATTCTTATTAAAGGAGTGCCATTCTTATTAAAGGAGTGCCATTCTTATTAAAGGAGTGCCATTCTTATTAAAGGAGTGGCATTCTTAGTAAAGGAGTGGCATTCTTATTAAAGGAGTGGCATTCTTATTAAAGGAGTGCCATTCTTATTAAAGGAGTGCCATTCTTATTAAAGGAGTGCCATTCTTATTAAAGGAGTGCCATTCTTATTAAAGGAGTGCCATTCTTATTAAAGGAGTGCCATTCTTATTAAAGGAGTGCCATTCTTATTAAAAGAGTGCCATTCTTAGTAAAGGAGTGCCGTTCTTATTAAAATAGTGCCATTCTTATTAAAGGAGTGCCATTCTTATAAATGGGATGCCATTTTTATTAAAGGAGTGCCATTCTTATTAAAGGAGTGCCATTCTTATTAAAGGAGTGCCATTCTTATTAAAGGAGTGCCGTTCTTATTAAAATAGTGCCATTCTTATTAAAGGAGTGCCATTCTTATAAATGGGATGCCATTTTTATTAAAGGAGTGCCATTCTTATTAAAGGAGTGCCATTCTTATTAAAGGAGTGCCATTCTTATTAAAGGAGTGCCATTCTTATTAAAGGAGTGCCATTCTTATTAAAGGAGTGCCATTCTTATTAAAGGAGTGCCATTCTTATGCCACACCGGAGCTAAATTTGAGTAGAATTATTTTCTCGTAAGTCTTCGGACCCCTATACATCGTAACGTTTGATCTCCATAGCGATAAACTTTCTACCTTATTGAGCTCGTGACATCACAATAGAGAAAAATTTCAACAGAATTTCTACTGGGGCATCTATAGTATAGAAATAAAAGATTATATCTAATGAATTTATTGTTCATATATAAAGTCGTGACTCGAAATGACCATTACGGGACTAAGACAGATAACCAATCTGCATATATTGCAATTAAAACTAAAGAAATTTTAACTCCAATATTCAACGCTTTAGGCTGAAAAATGGTGACGCAATTGCATAGCAACGGTGAGCTGATCGGTCCCGTGGGTTCGTATGCAGACGCTGCTCACGTCTCATGACCACCAACCAAAGCATAACACTTTGCAGCCTAGATCTTAGCGCCAAAAACTGGATTTTGGCGCCACAGCCTAGATTTTAGCGCCACAGATTAGATTTTAGCGCCACAGACTAGATTTTGGCGCCACAGCCTAGATTTTAGCGCCACAGCCTATATTTTAGCGCCACAGCCTCGATTTTAGCGCCACAGCCTAGATTTTAGCGCCACAGACTCGATTTTAGCGCCACAGACTAGATTGTAGCGCCACAGCCTAGATTTTAGCGCCACAGCCTAGATTTTAGCGCCACAGCCTAGATTTTAGCGCCACAGATTAGATTTTAGCGCCACAGCCTAGATTTTAGCGCCACAGCCTAGATTTTAGCGCCACAGATTAGATTTTAGCGCCACAGCCTAGATTTTAGCGCCATAGCCTAGATTTTAGCGCCACAGCCTATAGATTTTAGCGCCACAGTCTAGATTTTAGCGCCACAGATTAGATTTTAGCGCCACAGACTAGATTTTAGCGCCACAGCCTATAGATTTTAGCGCCACAGTCTAGATTTTAGCGCCACAGCCTCGATTTTAGCGCCACAGCCTAGATTTTAGCGCCACAGACTCGATTTTAGCGCCACAGACTAGATTGTAGCGCCACAGCCTAGATTTTAGCGCCACAGTCTAGATTTTAGCGCCACAGCCTAGATTTTAGCGCCACAGCCTAGATTTTAGCGCCATAGCCTAGATTTTAGCGCCACAGCCTATAGATTTTAGCGCCACAGTCTAGATTTTAGCGCCACAGATTAGATTTTAGCGCCACAGCCTATAGATTTTAGCGCCACAGTCTAGATTTTAGCGCCACAGCCTGTAGATTTTTGGTACTACTCGCATTTTGTGGGCAGTAGAGATTCCAATTGACTCCCATGCAGTGCCTTTGACCACCTTGACTTCCCCTAGATGGGTCCCCTTTGCGAAGGATCTGCCTTTCGACACTACCCCCTCTGGCTACCCCTTGTTCTGCGGCCCCCGCAAGTCATAAAAAATCTCTTCTCATATTTAATTGGAATTCTTTCGCAATGCATTCTGACGTTATATATTTGACAATTCATGCTTTGTACTGACTACTAATAGTAGGGCTCGTAAAGAGGTCTCATTCAGTAAGAAGAAGCCACAAATTCAGAACCTGGCGTACTTCATCAAACCTGAGTCAGACGCCTTAAACACAGGAATTTTTATTAGAGACACTAAATTTGTGCTGCAGAAAGAAGCATATCAGCTATATATATAGTAGATAGGTTAAGATTTCTAAAGTACATAGTGTGCTTCGAAGATTGCCAGAACAACAGTAGTAAAACAAACCATAGTCGTCTGGAGTACACTGGACAATGTGCATGGCACAACTAAAAATGCTAATACGGTGAATTTTGTGTACCGAGCCATCTAATAAAAAGTTTTAAAAGATTTTGCGAAGATTCAAACTTGAAAAGTATTATATTTGATATTTTTGACATACGTTCGAAATTTTTTGTCTAACTGACATCGCACAGACTCTGAGCCTCATCAGACTCACAGCTCCTGACTGATTAAAATCACACAGACTCTGAGCCTCATCAGACTCAGCTACTGACTGACTGACATCACACAGACTCTGAGCCTCATCAGACTCACAGCTCCTGACTGACTGACATCACACAGACTCTGAGCCTCATCAGACTCACAGCTCCTGACTGACTGACATCACACAGACTCTGAGCCTCATCAGACGCACAGCTCCTGACTGACTGACATCACACAGACTCTGAGCCTCATCAGACTCAGAGCTGACATTACACAGACTCTGAGCCTCATCAGACTCACAGTTCCTGACTGACTGACATCACACAGACTCTGAGCCTCATCAGACTCACAGCTCCTGACTGACTGACATCACACAGACTCTGAGCCTCATCAGACTCAGAACTGATATCAAACAGACTCTGAGCCTCATCAGACGCACAGTTCCTGACTGACATCACACAGACTCTGAGCCTCATCAGACTCAGAACTGACATCACACAGACTCTGAGCCTCATCAGACGCACAGTTCCTGACCGACGGGTGTCAGGACGGCTCTGCCGGCGTCAACCGTGCTGCCGCCCGTCGTGGCGCTGCAGCCGCTGCCGGAGCACCGCGGCTGCTCCGCCACCGCCTGCGGCAACCAGAAGGCGACTGTCGTTGCTCCTGTACACGAAGGTGCCGCCCCGCCAGCGGCCCCGCTACCCACGTTATCGCTGTCCGTAGGATCTGTCGACACTGCAGGATAAGCGTTAGACTCTCTGCCAGCCAATAAAACTATTGTCCATATAATGAAATTGCAGGTCATTGCCACGTTGAACTGTCAGCTGGTAACTCAAGTTTTGCTATTTACTGTAATTTCGATATTTGAAGCTACCAGTTTGAATCAAATATATATTTTTGGTGTGGGAGAATATTTTTTTTTCAGTTTAGGGTTTTATAAACAATGATTAATTTTCTGTGTCACGACCGGAAATTGTTCAATGCTTGTGCGGGTAATATTTGTTTTACTGAATTTCCTGATTGGAAGCTATAGCCAACTCATACAGCATGATTTTTCATTTTTTATCGTCAATTTTTTGTTAAAAGAATTTCAAACTACCTTACCTACAGGTTTCAAGGATCTTCAACTGAGATAGAGAGAAATTAGTCAAAATTGTTGTGTCTCGGCCTAATGGCCGCTGGACGGGTCAAGGTTCGGGCCCTCCCCGCCTGAGACACCCCGGTCCCAGCCCTCACCCCGGCTATTCCTACCCTGTCTCGCTCGGTTCGGCGAGAGTTCGCCTGACCGAACACCCTGGGATCGGCGAGAGTTCACCGTTCCCAGGTCCCTGCAGATCCCGGCCCCACGCGGCAACCCAGAAGAACGAAAGCTCGAGCTCACCTCCTCTTGATATATCGAGTTACTAACGAAGCGTTTATTGGCCCGAAGCAGTTATTGGCACGCGAAGGCAGAGGTACGCCGATGAACGCAAAAACAGTAAGAACGAAGCGGACACCAATAGAGAGCAAACGTGGAGCGCAGCCCGCTCAGGGCTAGCATTTAAATAATACACAAAAAAGGGGGAGGGGTGGGGCAGAATGGAGACGGCGAGCCAAACCCTGGGGCCCAGCCGGCTTATCAGCCAGCCAGCCAATACGAGCAGCCCCAGGGTGAGGCGGGCAACGAGGGAGGGGGGGGGCACCCAGATTGGACAGAGATTGGGCCGGGGGCTGGGTGCAAAGGGCTAGGCCAGGGTTGAGACTTACGCCTCTCACAAACCCTGGCCCGGGCGCGAGACGGGGGACGGGGCGGGGTGGCATGAAAACTGAAAACAAAAGTACGACATACACACTGGAAGGGCGCAGCCCAACATCCTCCCCCTCCACGAAAAAGAAGAGGAGAAAGGGGATGTCAAGCAAAAAGCAACGCATGAACAAGCAAGTCTGAAAAAAAGTTAATTCAAAAAACGACGGCCGAAAAATAACAGAAAAACTTTGACGCGACGCGTGGATATCGCCGGCATTACAAAAAACAAAAACGAAAAAATGAAAACGGGACACAAACTATTGCGTACGCAAAGATTGAAAACGGGCTTAAGAACGCAATTCTACTCTACAATCGGCCAAAAAATCTACTACAGTTGGTCGCAAACAGTCGAGTCCAGTACCTGCGATCACATTCACTGTCCGCTAGGGCTTCCGGCACGAACTTGATGGCTGTCGGGTCCTTGGGGTCTCCACCAAACGGTGCGGCCGATGTCACTAGCAGGCGCTGCCGCGGGAGACGCTTAGCCCGTTGGACCGCTCGCGGGGATCCTCGGCACCGAGCGGACACCTCGAAGAAGACCCCGTGGCACTTGCTCACCAGCGCGGCCTCGACGGCCTCCGGCAAGTCCAGGTCCTCGGCCAGCATGACGCTCATCGCTTGAAACTCCGGCTGCCGGAGGAATCCTAGGGCGACCGCCCAGGCAGGTTCGCCGCCTTCAACTCGGAACAAAACCGGCAGGCCGAACTCCTTGGCAAGCAAGAACTGCTCCATCGCCGCCGTTAACTGGTCCTGGCGCTGCGACCTCTCAGCGTCCCAATTGAGCTCGACTTCGCCGACCGCCACGACACGCGGCCAGCTACCCGCTAGAAATCGTCGTACATCGTCTCGCAGCGATGGCCACCACGGTGCAGCACTGGCCTTCAGGCCCAGGGCGAACACGATCCGTCGGTCTTGCAGCAGTGGTCGGACAACGGGACATTCTAGACGCAGGCAGTACGGCGAGTTTACAGCCGCTAGACATCGACGCACGCCACGAAGGTCCTCGGGCTGAATCGACCGGCCCAGCCTCGTTAGGTATGCCTTTGCATCGACGAGACGCTTAGCCGAGCTGACCTTGCGCTGATTCGGGTCGTCACGGGGGAGACCTCCTGGACCGTGTCGGCCGGTCGTACTTGCTCGGGGTCGACACCCGTTAACTCTTCGGTCGCCAAGTCGCGCTGGGCCGTCAGCGGAGTCTGCGAAAGGTGCGGCCCGTCACTCCCCTCCTCCGGGCGCCGCGCGAGGCCAGGATCCACTAAGAGAGACAGACCCCGGAGCCTCCCCAACAAGGGACCCCCCAACTCACACAGCTCAAAACCCCGCACAGCCAACAACACGCACTCAAACGCCGCCTGCAGCACCGAAGGCGGGACCCTCCGACACCTCCCGGAGCCACCACCAGAACCTCTCTTCCGCCCATACTGATTGCACAGAAACGACACAGACACTGCTAAGAATCTAGACAACTGCTCAGGCACACTCACACCAGCCCCATCAAGAAACCTCGCCACCTCCTGAACCACCAGGCAAGCTCCTTCACTATCCCCAGCCCTCAACCGCGCCAGCAGCGCACCCCTCAGCCGCCTACACTCAGCAAGCGCAGCCGGAGCCAATAACTCGGCTGGGATCTCCGCGTGAACTGGAGCTTCCCCTGCGGCGCTTCCCTTAAGACTAGCCAAAGCTAACCTGACCTGCTCGGGCAACTCAACGTCAGGGGGAGGATTGAAAAAGTAGGCGTACTTTAACACCCCTTGACACGCTGCCTCCCCAACCCGATCGTATACTTCCCGAAACACTGGGTCAGATAAAACGCACATCGCCATCACGTCTCGCTGAGACTCCGGAGACTCTACCTCGGCAGGACAGACGCGGGGCCGCTTTGAGTACAGACGACTACACGCTGCCTCAATCTCCGCAGAGTTAGCAGTCCGACCCACGCCTAACACGCCATACAAATCAGTCGGTGTCGTTGGCGACGACATGGTCCTCCTGCAATGATGACATTTAAACCCAATCACTACCTATGCCTTGCGGACTAGCAACTGTGACCCTGACCTGACCCATCCTATGACATGTTTATTTTACAATACGATTGAGAACGCTTCTTGCCTAGCATACTTTGTAATTTTAATACATTTAATGTTTTTTACGTGCTTTCCATGCGTTCCATTTTATGATTTTTTTGTGCTTTGGGGTTGTATCATTTTTTTCATTTTAGGTTATTTTAGGCTTTCTACCATAGACAACAGCGTGGAGGCATTAATACAAGTGCATATTAAAAATCAATTTATGACGACCGCCTTGTGAGCCCACTGCGAATTAACGATACAATACCGGATTCCCGTAATACGCTGGGGGCACACCCCGACGCTCGCGCAGTCTGCGCGGAGACACGGCTGGCGCCGCTGGAGCCACCGGTGCGCATGGCGCAACTGGCGTTCCCGGCCCTACTATCCCATGCCGAGGCCCAACGGCAACTGGTGGCACCACATACGAGTAAAACTCCTCCTCCTCCTCAAGTTCCGGCTCTTTAGTCGCCGGCCCCGCGGGCTCCTGTCTGCACCCTGCCGGCTCAGGCGGATGCGCCGACCGGCGCTGCACTGCCGTATGCCTATTCATCAACCTGAACTGCTCAGGCCGCTCGGGTACTTTTCGCAAATTATTATAATGCACTATTTTGCTCTTTCCCCTATTGGCGTGCTTTACCCGGTAATTCAAATCGGATATCTTCTCTAACACCTTCGCCGGCCCCTTCCAATTGCAATGGAACTTGGCTGCCTCCCCTGCCTGCAGCGCAGGCGAGTATTCTAGGACGGCATCCCCACTTCTATGGCCGGGCCTCGCACCCTTGAGTCGTACAGCACTTTCTGTTTCCTCTGGTACTGCTGCAGGTTGGTCCGCACCTGCGAATGAGCCTCAGCCAGACTATTACCTAATGACTGAACATACGCCGGAGCACTGGCAGGAATGGACTCAGGCAAGGTTCCGATGTCCACTGGAAGCCGCATCTCCCTGGCGTACAGCATGTAGTACGGGGTGTACCCCGTGCCTCTGTGAACGCTGCTACGGTACGCCATGAGAGACGGGTGGATCAGATCCTCCCAGTCTCCTTCGCCCACCGACTCACTCATCCTGCACTTGATCATTGACTTCAACGTCTTATTGAAACTCTCAGCCTGACCATCAGCCATCGGGTGATAGGAGGACGTTCTGCATTTCTTAACGGCAAGCAACCGACACAACTGCTTCATCAAAGCCGACTCAAAATTGGTGCCCTTATCGGTGACTAGAAATTCAGGACAACCAAAGTGCGCAATCCAGTGATCAAAAATCGCTCGCGCCACCGTCGGGGCTCGCTGATTGGACAAGGGCACCGCCACCGGCCACTTAGTAAAAGAATCCTGGATTGTCAGCACGAATCGATTGCCACCTCTGGACTTGGGCAACGGCCCGACAATGTCACTCATGATCCTCTGGAAAGCTCCTTCCGAGCAGATTGGCTGCAAAGGCGCCCGGTTGCTGCGCCCAGGCTTCGCCTTCGCACAGTGGACACAGCTCCGGCAATACTCTTCCACGGAACGACTCAGCCCCGGCCACCAGTATCTCGCCTTCACTTTCTCTTGTGTCTTCCTAACCCCAAGGTGCCCTCCTGCAACCCCATCATGAAGCTCACTGAGCACTTTCGGCAGCAAAGCCGGCGGCAGCAAGATCTTTTTCTGGCACCCACTCCCGGGACTCTGAAAATACAACAGATCAGACTCTACTCTTATCAGCTGCCGTTGTGCCCACAGCACACGCTCCTCCCACGACATCACTCTAGGCGCACTGGGGTTCGAACCCGGGTCCAGGGCATAGGAGCGGACAGCTGCAAGCTTCTTCTCGGCCACTTGCGCCTGCTGGACTTCCTTCGAAGACAGCCCACTGCCAAACACCGCGTTCACTACTGGCACATTCTCGCTAAACTGGCAGCTAGGGCAGCTCTCATGGCCAGCGTGTTTTCGGTACTTGCGAGACAGCGAATCAGCGTTGCCGTGCTCCTTGCCTGGCCTGTGAATGATCTCAAAGTCGAAGTTCTGGAGCGACTCAAGCCACCTTGCGCACTGACCCTCTACGTCCTTCAGACTGGCTAGCCACTGCAAAGCTTTGTGGTCTGAACGAACAGTGAACTTTCTACCTAACAAATAGTACCTATACTTTTTGACGAAGTGCACGACGGCAAGCAACTCTAACCTGGTGGTGCAATAATTTTTCTCCGCCGCATGAATCATCCTAGACCCGTAAGCGATCACCTTCTCACGGCCATCTGCTTGACGCTGTGACAGGACGGCTCCCAGCCCGACGCGCGAACTGGCGTCCGTGTCGAGGATGAACTCCCCGGCACCAGGCGAAAAATCCGGGAATGCCATCACATTCGGTGAACACAAAGCGTCTTTCAGCCTGCAAAACGAACTCTCCTCTTCACTACCCCACTCAAACTTCACTCCGTCTGCGGTTAACCTATACAGCGGCGCTGCAATCTCCGAAAACTGCGGGATAAATGACTGATAGTAGGCGCACGTACCCAGGAATGCCTGCACCTTCTTGGCGCTACATGGCCTCGGCCAATTCTGGATCTCCTCGCACTTGCTCGGGTCCGTTGCGATCCCCTCCTGAGAGACGATGTGGCCCAGAAACTTCACCCGCTCTGCGAGGAACACACACTTGGCGGGCTTCAGCTTGACATTGGCATCCCTCAGGCACTGGAAAACATGCTTCAATCGCTCGAGATGCTGACCCACCGACTTGGCGAACACGACTATATCGTCAAAGTACACCAGGCACTCCTTCCAGTTAACCTCAGACAGGGCCATAGACATTAGCCTGGCGAACGTAGCGGGAGCATTGCGCAAGCCAAAACTCATGCACTTCCAGGCGAACTGACCCCTGTTGGGTACCACGAACGCCGTTTTCAACTGGTCCTTCGGCTCAATCGGGCACTGATGATAGCCGGAGGCCAGATCCATCGTCGAGAAAACACAGTTCCCTCCTAGCGCATCAAGCGTCTCGTCCATCCGCGGCGGTGGGTAAGGATCTGGCACTGTGACCTCGTTAAGGCGCCGATAGTCTAGACACAACCTCAAGCTACCGTCGGCCTTTTTAACCGGCACGATCGGGCTCGCCCACGGAGAGTAGCAGGGATAGATGCGATCCTGCTGCAACAACTCATCAACCTGCTTATCAATTTCCTCCTTCCAGCGCGGTGGAATCCTACGCGCGGGCTGACTTACTGGCTTGGCGTTGCCGGTGTCAATCTCATGCGCCATCAAGTGTGACTGTCCCAACTCCGAGCTATCCCTGGCAAAGACATCACGATTCCGAGCCATCAGGCGCTCAAACTCGTGCTTCTCATCGCCCGTCAGGCCACATCCTCCCCACTCCTTGACATCGCTGAGGGGGTTCCAGTCGTCTCGGACACTCTCCACCGAGTTCACCTGCCACCCAGCTGGCTGCTGGGCCGCCACTGGGGAGAACCAACCAATTCGGCTTCCCTTCCTTAATGACAGACTGCATCCTGACGTGTTCAACACCCTGACAGCCAAGCGACCGTCCCCGTCAGGCATCTGTACCGATCTGGCCACCATCTGCTCGTTACTCACTCTCCTCTCAGACTCCACAATGCCTAGGAACTGAACCCCAGAGGGAACCCTTCTCTGCAACCTGACGTGCACCACCTTCTCTTGACCTGCATTGAACTGCTCAGGCTGACTCAGCACCAGACGGCAAAGACGCGGCTTATCTGCTGATAAGCGAAACGGATACACACAGGATGCAGTCTGCAAGCAATTCCTAGCAAAGTCAATCGCCATCCCGTGTCTCACGAAAAAGTCAGTGCCCAGAATACATGCCACAGCCAGTTCCTCGACCACAGCGAACTCGTGCAAAAACTCGGTGTCCCCAACAGAAAACTTCATCGTCACCATTCCATGTACAGCAATCGGTTCCCCATTGGCAGCGAAAACGGAAAAATTCGGCAAATTCGGCGATAAGTCAATGTCGGCTTTTCTAGACTTCAGGAAACGGTTGCTTAACAACGACACGGTGGCCCCGCTGTCCAGCAGACATGCAATCGGGGGCCCAAACCTAAACTGTGCATCCACATAGCCCAGTCCCTGCCGACTCAGCACACTCTGGGACAAGGCCGCGGCCCCCGATGCACCCGGATTCACTGACGCTGGGGCCCGGACGGGTGCCCCGGCCGAGCCCCCAATCCGTTTCCCGAACCCGACTGGTCCCACCGACGATCGCAGCGGTTGCGCATGTGCCCTGACTGGCCACACTCCCGGCAGACCACTGCATTACGGCACCGAGCCGTAGTATGCCCTGTCTGCAGGCACCGACCACACTGCCTCTGCTGCTGACTCTGCTCAGGGGCTCGATGCTGCAAGCTCACTTTTGGCTGCTCAGACCTTGCTGTCGCCATCGGCGCAGTGGGCGCTGCAGCACTTGCTTTTAGCTGAGCCACTTCCGCTTTCAGAGCTGCTATCTCGGCGGCTGCCCTGGACTCCTGGCTGTTGCCAGCCGCTGCGGCCTGACCCCCCACCATGTGCACAGCTCGCTTACCCTCAGGCTCCATCAGAGCCAACGATGCCCTCACTTGACGCACCCGCCTAATAGCGTCCTGGAGCGTCTCTGGCGCTTGCAGCAGCACGCTCTCCAGCACCCGGGCTGGCACCCGAATCCCCTTCAAAAACCTGTCTTTCACCAACTCTTCTCGCTGGGCCGCTGGCAGCATTGGGTACGATTTTCTCATAAGCTCCTTGAGCACGTCTGCATATTCTTCAATGGGCTCGCCATCTTTCTGATTCCTACTCTGGAACTCGGTCTTGTAATCTTGAGCAGTCCTATTCTCATCAAACCTAGCTTCTAGCTGCTCAACAAACTCATCATACGGCAAATCATCGGCCAACTCAAGATTCGCAACAGCCTTAAAAGCAGTATTAAAGTCAAGCAGACTGAGCAGCGCCTGCTTGCGCTGATCCCCTAGAATATGAGCCGCCTCACAATACCCTGTGAATTGTTGCATCCAAAGGGCAAAGTCCTGTGTGGGCACGTACTTATTTGGCCTCGGCACCCGCTGTGCCACATTAAGTTCGTTTTGCAGACGCGCCGTCAGGGCGTCAATCAGATCGTCTAAATTGGCCATGGCTACAAAAACACAGAGACAACCGAAGCAAACAACACACAAATAAACTAGGCAACACACACAACCCTAAACACACGGCAGGACAGCAGGGGAGAGGACCGCTGATCCTGGTCACGGCACCACTTGTTGTGTCTCGGCCTAATGGCCGCTGGACGGGTCAAGGTTCGGGCCCTCCCCGCCTGAGACACCCCGGTCCCAGCCCTCACCCCGGCTATTCCTACCCTGTCTCGCTCGGTTCGGCGAGAGTTCGCCTGACCGAACACCCTGGGATCGGCGAGAGTTCACCGTTCCCAGGTCCCTGCAGATCCCGGCCCCACGCGGCAACCCAGAAGAACGAAAGCTCGAGCTCACCTCCTCTTGATATATCGAGTTACTAACGAAGCGTTTATTGGCCCGAAGCAGTTATTGGCACGCGAAGGCAGAGGTACGCCGATGAACGCAAAAACAGTAAGAACGAAGCGGACACCAATAGAGAGCAAACGTGGAGCGCAGCCCGCTCAGGGCTAGCATTTAAATAATACACAAAAAAGGGGGAGGGGTGGGGCAGAATGGAGACGGCGAGCCAAACCCTGGGGCCCAGCCGGCTTATCAGCCAGCCAGCCAATACGAGCAGCCCCAGGGTGAGGCGGGCAACGAGGGAGGGGGGGGGGCACCCAGATTGGACAGAGATTGGGCCGGGGGCTGGGTGCAAAGGGCTAGGCCAGGGTTGAGACTTACGCCTCTCACAAACCCTGGCCCGGGCGCGAGACGGGGGACGGGGCGGGGTGGCATGAAAACTGAAAACAAAAGTACGAGTACATACACACTGGAAGGGCGCAGCCCAACAAAATTGAATTAAAATATTATTTAAATCTGATCGAAAAATAAAATTTTTGTCTTACGTAGTACCAGGTTAATTTTTTCGTTGATTAAGTTTTCATGATTACAATTGCTTTATATTTTAAGCAATACGCTGCATTGATTGCTCCACCCCTCAAAAGGAGGAGAGAAGATGAAAGGAAAGAGGAGAGAAGGGAAGAGGAAAGGAGATGAGAGTAGAGAGGGGGGAGAGGAGAGTAAGTGTGAGAAGAAGGGAGAGGAGAGATTAGAGAAAAGAGAAGAGGCGATTAGAGAGAAGAGAGCTGAGAAGAGACAAACTGTGAGCGGATCGGATTGCTATTGTGAAGTTTTAAAGGAACCGACGGCCGGATAGAGAGACTTCGCGGGCCGCATGTGAGGTGGGCGTGGGCAGAGACTGATGTAGAGTGTGGGCAGAGACTGATGTAGAGTGTGGGCAGAGATTGGGGTAGAGTGTGGGTAGAGATTGGGGTAGAGTGTGGGCAGAGACTGATGTAGAGTGTGGGCAGAGATTGGGGTAGAGTGTGGGCAGAGATTGGTGTAGAGTGTGGGCAGAGACTGATGTAGAGTGTGGGCAGAGACTGATGTAGAGTGTGGGCAGAGACTGATGTAGAGTGTGGGCAGAGATTGGGGTAGAGTGTGGGTAGAGATTGGGGTAGAGTGTGGGCAGAGACTGATGTAGAGTGTGGGCAGAGATTGGGGTAGAGTGTGGGCAGAGATTGCGGTAGAGTGTGGGCAGAGACTGATGTAGAGTGTGGGCAGAGATTGGGGTAGAGTGTGGGCAGAGACTGATGTAGAGTGTGGGCAGAGACTGATGTAGAGTGTGGGCAGAGACTGATGTAGAGTGTGGGCAGAGACTGATGTAGAGTGTGGGCAGAGACTGATGTAGAGTGTGGGCAGAGACTGATGTAGAGTGTGGGCAGAGACTGATGTAGAGTGTGGGCAGAGACTGATGTAGAGTGTGGGCAGAGACTGATGTAGAGTGTGGGCAGAGACTGATGTAGAGTGTGGGCAGAGACTGATGTAGAGTGTGGGCAGAGACTGATGTAGAGTGTGGGCAGAGACTGATGTAGAGTGTGGGCAGAGACTGATGTAGAGTGTGGGCAGAGACTGATGTAGAGTGTGGGCAGAGACTGATGTAGAGTGTGGGCAGAGATTGGGGTAGAGTGTGGGCAGAGATTGGGGTAGAGTGTGGGCAGAGATTGGGGTAGAGTGTGGGTAGAGATTGGGGTAGAGTGTGGGCAGAGACTGATGTAGAGTGTGGGCAGAGATTGGGGTAGAGTGTGGGCAGAGACTGATGTAGAGTGTGGGCAGAGATTGGGGTAGAGTGTGGGAAGAGATTGGGGTAGAGTGTGGGCAGAGACTGATGTAGAGCGTGGGCAGAGATTGGGGTAGAGTGTGGGCAGAGACTGATGTAGAGTGTGGGCAGAGACTGATGTAGAGTGTGGGCAGAGACTGATGTAGAGTGTGGGCAGAGACTGATGTAGAGTGTGGGCAGAGACTGATGTAGAGTGTGGGCAGAGACTGATGTAGAGTGTGGGCAGAGACTGATGTAGAGTGTGGGCAGAGACTGATGTAGAGTGTGGGCAGAGACTGATGTAGAGTGTGGGCAGAGATTGATGTAGAGTGTGGGCAGAGACTGATGTAGAGTGTGGGCAGAGACTGATGTAGAGTGTGGGCAGAGACTGATGTAGAGTGTGGGCAGAGACTGATGTAGAGTGTGGGCAGAGACTGATGTAGAGTGTGGGCAGAGACTGATGTAGAGTGTGGGCAGAGATTGATGTAGAGTGTGGGCAGAGACTGATGTAGAGTGTGGGCAGAGACTGATGTAGAGTGTGGGCAGAGACTGATGTAGAGTGTGGGCAGAGACTGATGTAGAGTGTGGGCAGAGACTGATGTAGAGTGTGGGCAGAGATTGGGGTAGAGTGTGGGCAGAGATTGGGGTAGAGTGTGGGCAGAGATTGGGGTAGAGTGTGGGCAGAGATTGGGGTAGAGTGTGGGCAGAGATTGGTGTAGAGTGTGGGCAGAGACTGATGTAGAGTGTGGGCAGAGACTGATGTAGAGTGTGGGCAGAGACTGATGTAGAGTGTGGGCAGAGATTGGTGTAGAGTGTGGGCAGAGATTGGGGTAGAGTGTGGGCAGAGATTGGGGTAGAGTGTGGGCAGAGATTGTGGTAGAGTGTGGGCAGAGATTGGGGTAGAGTGTGGGCAGAGATTGGGGTAGAGTGTGAGTAGAGATTGGGGTAGAGTGTGGGCAGAGATTGGGGTAGAGTGTGGGCAGAGATTGGGGTAGAGTGTGGGCAGAGACTGGTGTAGAGTGTGGGCAGAGATTGGGGTAGAGTGTGGGCAGAGATTGGGGTAGAGTGTGGGCAGAGACTGGTGTAGAGTGTGGGCAGAGATTTGTACTCTGAAAGCATGAGATTCGGATAACTTGTGACCCTGGGACCCGGTGGCAGCGAACTACCAATTATAATCAGTATCCACTAAGCGAGAGAAACTATATAGATAAAGAAAACAGGTCAGAGAAAACTAGTATTTAATAATTTGAACTATTCTTGAGGAAGTTAAAGTAATTGTAACTTCCACCGATAGGATTATTGGAGGACAGAGCAATCAGGCTCAGCAAATTCTGTGTGAAAAGCAGCAAGTTAAATTGCAATTTAGCTGTCTGTCAACATTCCAGCGCGAAGTTGCCGCCGGATTTGAAATGTTTACCCAGTCTTATCCTTCTTTCCTTTGCAAACAAGCTTCTGGATTTTAACGGATCCAACAGCTACCAGAAGCTTACACCGCCTGACAGTGGATGTGTCAGGGTGTAAATTTAAACAAGATTAATGGACTTGCATTAAGTTCTATGTTTGCAAAGGCTTTCTACTTTACCCGAATATGCGCACAAACTCATCAGGCAAGCTCATAGAAGGGATGCTTTCTCATCCTATTCTCCTCCTGCAGGCCATGGTGTGCATGCATGTATACCTTGTGTCTTGGTTGTTGGCTCTCATGGGTCTTTTAGCGACGCCAAACTTTGCAAATGAACCCAAAATGTATGTGACTACGCGTGGATGCAGCCTTCTGAGTCACTCTTTTTAACAGGCCGCAGAGTGAAAGAGGAAGTACCGATCGTCCAGGATTTTCCAATACTGATCGTGAGGGTACATTAAATGCAGAAAAAGATTGTGACAGACAATGCAATTGACTGCCATAGCGACAATTTAGAGGGCAGGCTACGACCAGGGCTAGAAGAACGGAAGATCTCTGTGATAACATGCCCACACTCTACCCCAATCTCTGCCCACACTCTACCCCAATCTCTGCCCACACTCTACCCCAATCTCTGTCCACACTCTACCCCAATCTCTGCCCACACTCTACCCCAATCTCTGCCCACACTCTACCCCAATCTCTGCCCACACTCTACCCAATCTCTGCTCACACTACCCCAATCTCTGCCCATACTTTACCCCAATCTCTACCCACACTCTACCCCAATCTCTGCCCACACTCTACATCAGTCTCTGCCCACACTCTACCCCAATCTCTGCCCACACTCTACCCAATCTCTGCTCACACTACCCCAATCTCTGCCCATACTTTACCCCAATCTCTACCCACACTCTACCCCAATCTCTACCCACACTCTACCCCACTCTCTACCCACACTCTACCCAATCTCTGCCCACACTCTACCCCAATCTCTACCCACACTCTACCCCAATCTCTACCCAATCTCTGCTCACACTACCCCAATCTCTGCCCACACTCTACCCCAATCTCTGCCCACACTTTACCCCAATCTCTACCCACACACTACACCAATGTGTATTTCAGGACACCACCAACTTTGCGCGAAACGTTTTTTGTCTCACTATGACAGCAAAGGCGAAATAAGAATAAGATCGAACACAAATTACAATTCGGAGCAAGCAGGGCAGCTATCACCTGCTTAAGAAGTTGACAACATGCCAAAGAAGAGAAAAAAAGCAATTGAATGCAGATTAACTTTGGTAATTTTAATAGGCGATTCGTTATTTCATTGTAGAAATAAACATACAGAAGGTAATGTACTCGTAATTTTTTGGGTATAGTGTCTCAAGAGTCGAGATTAACAAATCGAAATTGATTTATTATTTAATATCAAAGAAGTACACAGCAATCATGTCTCTACTCATAGCTGCATGGTTGATGTTCAGGTGAGCATGAGAATCTCTAGCTGCTTGAAGCTGTAGTACCATCCGTCAGTGATGTTTGTCGGGGCATTGCAAGCCCAAACGATGCCCTTGGCTCGGTCTGCAGCTAGCGCGGTCGGGTAGTTGAAGTACTTGCCGAACGGACCGGAGTTGTGGCAGCAATTGTGCCAGTGAGGCTGCTGGTAGGTAATCGCACAGTTTGCGCATCTGCTCAATCCGCGATCTCGGGTGACGAACTGATGTGTTCCTTATTACCCGACTTTCGATAATCAAGGAACAATCACTTCTAGCTCAACAGCTAGGCAACCCAGTAAGTCAAACGAAGGTATTCAATTACCTTTAATCCGGATTTGAATTTCTTGAGTAGTTCTCGCTAGGAACTTGTCAGTAGATCTCGTAGATCAGGCGCCTTGATTCTTCAGTTGCTCTGGTCCTGGTTCCTCTTGTACTTCCGATAAGTTCTTCCGGCCGGTATCTTCCGTCAGGACCAATCAGAGGCCTCGTAGCAACAATGGGTACCCTGCGCCAAACTGCGGTCTAAATTAAGCCTCCTTCTTCTAGCAGTGCCTCTATGCACTCTAGGTATAGCTCCGGAAACCACTGATAGTCCTCTAAGATCTATCAGGGGCAGTCCTTCTGGAGACTGCAACCAATGGAGTCTAAACAGACTCAAGAGTCTCAACAGACTCAATTAGACTCAAGTCTCAATAGACTTGAGCGAGACGTCTCTAACACAACGGGCGCAAATAAGGAAGGCTTACCGCAACAACTCGACCGAGTCTCGATTGACTTGGTAGATCAGGAAGTCCTCCTAAGGCTTCCTCTTCGGAGCGCTCCTCTTCCGTGGGGAGAATGGCTCCGGTACCGCTTCAGATCGCTTGTATTTATAGACAAGTTTTTGATCCAAAATAGTATCATGACAATTCACGTGTTGCGCTAAAAGGGGAAAATGGCTCATGGCGTATTATTCTGGTAACATCTTTTTCTGGTAGCGTGATTCATTCAAAGCTTAGGCGCACATGCGTGTACTTACTTACTTATAGTAGTATTATACGATTATCTTCTTTTTTCCTTTTTTAACGGGAGGTAGAACACTCTACAGAACTGCAGGTTTGATCCTCTAAGCAGGCAGTCTCCAAGGCCTCCAGCCGGTACGTAGGTGTAAGCAGAAAACGTGTAGTTGGTGCTCTCGGCCAGAATGAGCACATTCAGGTAGTAGGCGTAGATGTAGGTGTCGTTCCAGTACAGCAGGTCAACGCGGAACCGGTTGTTGCTGGGTTGAGCGCTGGTCCGGTTGTGCAGCCACTCCAGGCCTGGCGTTATGAAATTCGCACGTAATGAAATGCCGTTTGATTCGGCATTCAATTCAAGGAGTTACTGGAACAGGGGGCCCCTTTTTCCAGCCCCTATAGAAGGCAAAAGCGGCAATTTCTGCAACTACGAGCGTATAGAAAAGACGATATTTCACGAGCCAAATTAGGTTCTGTGGTTCTGTGGTTCGACCGAAGAACGCTAAGGCTTGAGTTGGTTGCCATGACTCCTATTTGTTACTTTTAGTTTGTCGACGATATACAGTGGTTTATGACATCAAGTATTGACATGTAAAATATAAAGTTCCGCCTCACCAGCAAAGTAGTTGCCATGGTAAGTGCCGAAGCCGGTCTTGTACTCGGCCCAGAGCCGGTCGAAGCTCAGCTCGTCCGACACTCGCAGATTGACGGTCTCAAAGCACTGTTGAGTGCTCACAGTGTAGAACTCCTGTGTTTGGAAATTGATGAGCAATAAAGAGAAGTGTCTACAGTGATAGCACAGATCCAGCACTGCTTTTCCAACACTCACATAGACACCCAGCGCAGAGTTCCCCGGGGGCTGCTCGAACCAGCGGCACAGCGGGTAGTCGGTGAGCAGAGAGCAGTTGCTGGAGTTGAACACAATCCCGCGACAGGCCGGTACCTCGCTGCACTTGTCAACGCAGCCAATGAGCGATGAGACAGTCGGCTGGTGCTGAAGGAAGGCGGCGAAGATCTTTACCGAGTTGTTGGGTATGTAGACCTGCTTCAGAGTCACGTTCTTAGAAGCCAGGTACTCTGTGAAAGATGGTTATTTGGGATTAAAAATGATGCGCATTAAGGTGATAATAGCTTGACTACAGGTAAAGACTAGGTTTTCATCGCAAAACTCGCTGAGTAGGCGCCCGGCGTCGGAGCCTCTGAGCATCTGCTGCTCAAAGTCGTAAGCCTTCCAGATTTGCACACCATCTTCAAGCCGAATCTCCCTGGCAACAAAGCTGCCGTTGCTCAAGCTCGGCTCGCTCGCATGGTTGATGACGATAATCTGACATTCGAGGATCGCGGTTTCCTTAACGATTGCGACGGCGCATGACGTTGCCCAGCACTTCCACAGACAGTGAACATTTGATCGAAGGCCCGTTTCGTTGAGCACTTTGCTGCTCACGTAGCTGCGGATGTCGATGAAGCCGCTGGTCACCCGATGATAGGAGCCTCCGGTGACGGCGCTGGTGTCTTTGGCGGAGATCACAGCTGAAGGAGGTGTCAGCGAGTAGTGAGTGCGGGGCATTTTGCTGCATAGCAGCGAGTCTCTCCCTCAATAGGTGGCATCATTTTCATGCAGACTCACCCGTGAGCAGCTGGCACAGAAGCAGCTGCAGCGGCTGGGACCACTTGGCTGTCAGCTTCATTGCAAGCAGGAGTTGCTGGGCAGATTTTGCAGTCAGCGATCGGCTTTGCTAATGCAAGATGATCCGCGATGGAGCTCAGCTCCTGATGGGGCTCCTGAAATAATTCCGCCGCTCCCATAGAGCTGATAAATATCCGGTTGCCAAGCGCATGACAGACCACCCCTCCACGATCTCTTTCTCCACTGTACACGGCGCTCCACAGTGTCCAGTTGAGGTGCAGTGGCGCGGTACCCATCATGGTTCTTTGATTGGGCCGGTGATGGCTGTCTGACCTAGGGTAGTCTTCCTACATGTATCTGTTTAACAACTGCTGTGCGCTCACGTCGAGTCTGTTTTGTCTTTCTTTTTTCCTCTTCTCCCTTCCAACCCCCCGCCTTTTTTCAATTTCTATTAGTTTGGAATCTTTTCAGCTGAAGTTGATGAAGCTTATGTAGCTTCATAGGGCTTGACATCTTAGAAAGCCCCCCATAAGGCTAGACAATTTATATTAGCGATTCCCCCAGAAATTTTTACTTCACGGGGCCTCCGTTGCAACTTGCACCGCAGGCAACAGAGATAAACTGAGTGAACGGTCCGGAGGGAGCGAGGCCATGGGTACCATGCATTGCATTTGGCAAGAACTACTTAAGTAGAAGGACGATAAACTACGTAGGTTTTTTTCGAAAAAAACGTTCGGAGATAAAAAGGTTTTCATTTTTCAGCACAAAAAATGAGTTATTGCTTTTGATTAGGAAGCCATACCCAAAGTTCATCTTTTTTATATGTTTTGCCTTTCCTTTAGCTCCATTGATATTCATAGAGCTTGTTGGTTCCGATAAATAACACTAAAATCATGAGCATTCAACTTTTGGAAAAATTGTAGTGCATGGTCAAGGTCCCACCCGGCACAGCAACAGAAGCTGAATTGCCGGCGCGACAACTGGACTTAGACAACACAGTCCCAAATTCTTTAAGGTTTTATAAAGTGCAGAAAAGCCTTTTTACGTGCTTCGCTAAAAATATTCGCTGGAAAATTCTTTCGAAACGTTTTATTTATGTGTTTAACTACGCAAATTTTATAAGAATTTGTACTACTTTTAAATCCATGTCCCATTGTTGCACGGACCAAAGAAGGCGTCAATGAAATCCACTAAGCCGAAAGCCGGTGCTTCTACTGATCCAATATATGATGAATAGACCGAGTTCAGTGATTTGCGGTTCTCAGTCTCAGAGCATAGGCGGATCTTTAAAGTTTGTAAATTTGAAAAATAATTTAGTGCAGCAAACTAGGATCGGAGATTGCTGCTACTTTTGCTGATAGGTCTACTTACTCTACTAGGCTACTAGTCTATTTGACTTGTGATTTTTGGCAGACGACTGACTAGTCAGAGTGTAGGTGTAGCTAGCACTAGCCACTAGCAGGCCTACATGAAGATGAAGTAGGCCCTTGCCCTAGAGTCCTAGAGACATTAGATGTTAAAATGTTGACTGTTAAGATGTTAACTGTTAAGCCAATTTTATTTTTTATTATAAATAAAAGGATGAAAGGCTTATTGATAGGTTGTGGCTCTTAGAACTTGAAGTTCTTATTATTTATTAAGGATAGGCGGTAGGCCTACTATGCTATCTAGGACCTATAGTCTAGCAGGGGCGTAGGGAGGGTAGGATAGGGGGATATATCCCCCTGAAGAGCCTGACTAAAACTTTTTTGTTGCCCTTTGTTACTATACATGCTACCATGTGACTCTGTCAAAGCACTTTTACCTTGGTGTATCCCCCCATAGGAAATTCCTAGGCCTAGCTACACCTCTGTAGTCTAGATCATGTTGAATGCATGCCAGAATGCTCTGAACCAATGCATGCCAGTGCCAAGAAAATATATGCCAATGCCAGCTTACTTTTTAGCAGTTGCAAAACAAATGCCTTTTTTGGTTCTAACTATAAAGGACCTTTTTTGATAGGCCCCCTAGTTGCACATGTGCAAAAAAAACAAATACATATTAAAAAAACATACAACTTTTTATGTTTAAAAATTGCACTTTTGAAAAAACTTAGCTTTCAAGTATTTTATAATTGTTTTAGCATGACAATAGGGCCTATACTAGGCCTTAAAATTAAAATTTATTTGTCATTTTTCAATAAAAATAAGTATAATTTTTTTCTTTATAAAACCATGTCTTTTAACAAACTTTTATCTCAACAAAACATGCCCTATCATCATGCCACGCCACATTTTACAATGTTAAATCAAGCTATTCTATACCATAGCACACCAATATGTTGAATATATTATTTTTGGTATATAATATCCAAATGCACACTAATAGCAATACATGATACAATTTTTAGGCCAAACCAAATGCACGCCGGAATTTTCTGGCATGATGTATACCTTCTAAAGTAAGTATAGCTGAGGACCTTAGGTAGGGACATAAGGTCTAATATGGCTAATTATATTTAATTGACCTATAGCTATATTTAATGTTATTGGTAAACAACAAATTAGCTACTATCACATTAAGTAGGTCTTAGCTTAGGTCTAAATGGCTAAATTAAGTCTAGACTCTAGTCTAAGTATATAAATACTTTGTTTTATCTAGCTAGTCATTTAACAAGTTATTGCTTAAAAGGCATATGCAGCATATAGCCATAGATACATAGCTTAAGCTTAAGTGCATTGGATGCATATCCATTAAATTAAAAATGAATTGGCTTAATACTAATTGCACTATACCATGTTGCACCTTTCTGCATTTGTATCTCTTTTTAGCTTGCTAGTGTACTAGGGGTTAGGCCTAGTCCTCTCTCTTTATGAATTATCCTAAAGCTGTTACTAAGTTATACTAGGGCTATACTTCTTTCTATATTAAATTTTCTAATGCTAGTAGCTGCCATCAAGACTATTCTAATAATAAATTATAAGTTTATTAATCTTAGAATAAGTCTGAATATTTATTTATGAATTATTCTTTGAGTACTATTTAACCCTCACAAGTATTGTTCTTTTGTTATTCTGGTAGCATTTACAGTTAGTTTGGTAGTGTTCTAGTAATTTGGCCTAAGCAGTATATTGGTTTACTGGTATATGTATTGCATGTATTTCCAATCCTGGGTGTTATCAAGATCAGAGGACAGCCTCCAGTTATTCTTGTATGTATCGATTTAGGATCTACTTTGTTTTAATCTACTACTTTACCTTGCAGTAGTATATACTGTATATGGTTCAGTCTATTTCACTCTACTCTGCAAATAATTAACTCAAAAAACACGTCTAGAATATTTCTTGAAAACTTACTATAATACATTCACTATTAATCCTTGCTATATGTTTATATTGCCTATATCTAGTAAAATTGGCCACTTAACAATTGGGACCAAAAAAATTTAATATATCATTAAAGCTCTTGATTTAAAAAGTGAGAAAGGAGTATAACAGTTGAAATGAATAAATGTTTCAGTTTTAAAGCTTTTGAAGGGAACTCTAAGTTTTCAGGGTTAGAGATTCAAACAATAGATATTTTGTACTCCATATGCAATGTGTGGTGAATTTTTTTGACACAGTATCTATTTGATAATTGTTTAATTTGTCAAAATAGATTTAAGTTGTCGTAAATATTTTTTCCTTTTATTTCTTGACAAGTTCTTGTTTATGCTCTGTTTAAACTCACAGTTTTATAAAGTGACTCTTGAAGAGTGACTAAATCAATTTTCAATTTATATGGAAAATAGTTATATATAGTTTATAACTTCAATTATTGCTGCAGTGACATCATATGACACCAAAGCCGGAAGACATGGACTATGTCTGCTTTACCTCTGTAAGATTTAGAGGCAAGTCATATGAAGAAATTATTTTGCAGCTAAAATCAGCACTAGAAGAGGTAATTGAAGTTTTGTTTATTTAAGAAACATTTATTAATCACTTGAAACTTTTAATAGAATGTCTGTTCTGTATAACTGCACCTCATTATTAGGAATACAAATCAAAAGGTGCAACATCGGTGTCTCCAAAAATTTTTCTTCAGAAAAGTTTGCCAGATGCGATAATTATAGAAAATATCCTGGTTGCGGAAAAAAGTGTATGTTATTTCTTTTTTTGAAGAGTTTTATGCACACTGCCATGCCATCCTTCCAGATCCCCAATTGCTGGGCCAGCCTCCCAGATCCTCAGTTGCTGGGCCAGCCTCCTAGATCCTCAGTTGCTGGGCCAGCCTCCCAGATCCTCAGTTACTGGGCCAGCCTCCCAGATCCTCAGTTGCTGGGCCAGCCTCCCAGATCCTCAATTTTTGGGCCAGCATCCCAGATCCTCAGTTTCTGTCCAGCCTCCCAGATCCTCAGTTGCTGGGCCATCCTCCCAGATCCTCAGTTGCTGGGCCAGCCTACCAGATCCTCAATTGCTGGGCTAGCTTCCCAGAGTGTTAGTTTCTGGGCCAGCCTCCCACATCCTCAGCTGCTGGGCCATCCTCCCAGATCCTCAGTTGCTGGGCCATCCTCCCAGATCCTCAGTTGCTGGGCCAGCCTCCCAGATCCTCAGTTACTAGACCAGCCTCTTAAAAATGCACTTTTGCGCGCGTTTTCCATTTCAGCTACCTCAGACGCACCCCCGCTTGTACGTTGATCCTCTGTGCGGAGTCGCGGTTCTTCGCGGATCCGATATTTTTGCCGGCGGAGTGATTGGGATTGAGCCAGGTTCGAATTCTGTTCCATGATGAGGCAGTGTTGGCATACATTTTTATTACAATTTGTTTTTTACTCATTGAGTTACAATAATTCTGATCTCCAGGTGCCAGCAAAGACTGCCCAGTGTCTGTCTACGCCTGTTTAGAAAAATTCAATGCAGGGTTCACTAAAGCCTACACAGGAGCTACTAGATTTCTTGGCAATGGACTCCTGGTGATGGAGCGGAAGCAGCTGCTTGGAGATATTCATTCAAATAGGTTTGGAATTGATTCTTTTATTTTTATTGAATGCATTAAATGTAAATTTTATAGCTGCTTCTTTCATAAATTCATATAATTAAACTGACTTTCGATATTCTAGGTGGTAGATTGGTTTCTCAGGTAGATACCTATAGTAGAGATTTAAGTAGATACTAGTACTTGATATTGGGGTAGATTGTAGTGGTAGATATTGGGGTAGATTGTAGTGGTAGATATTGGGGTAGATTGTAGTGGTAGATATTGGGGTAGATTGTAGTGGTAGATATTGGGGTAGATTGTAGTGGTAGATATTGGGGTAGATTGTAGTGGTAGGTTTTGGGGTAGATTGTAGTTGTAGATATTGGAGTAGAATGTAGTGGTAGGTTTGGGGGTAGATTTTAGTGGTAGATTTTGAGGTAGATTTTAGTGGTAGGTATTGGGGTAGATTGCAGTTGTAGGTATTGGAGTAGAACGTAGTGGTAGGTTTTGGGGTAGATTTTAGTGGTAGGTATTGGGGTAGATTGTAGTTTAGATATTGGAGTAGAATGTAGTGGTAGGTTTTGGGGTAGATTTTAGTGGTAGGTATTGGGGTAGATTGTAGTGGTAGGTTTCGGGGTAGCCTGTAGTATAGTTTTTAGGGTAGATATTTTGTAGACTGTAGTGGTAGATTCTGTTGTTTAGGTTGTAACACTGCATTGATGTGTATTTGGCGATAATTAAAGGGGCATTGTTAATCTTCTTAATGTTCCCGCAGTGGTGTAGCGGTCCGCATGACGCAACCCTTAGTCGTGTGTCCCAGCTTTCAGTCCTGCCTGTTCCAGTCCGGCAATCTGGTTGCCCAGAATCTGCCTTCGTTGGTGTGCGCTCGAGTATTGGACGCGCAGCCTGGGCAGACAGTGCTAGACATGTGCTGTGCTCCCGGCGGAAAATGTCTGCACCTGGCTGACCTTATGCAGTTGCAGGTTTGTAGTTATAAGCTGTATAGGTTGAGTGCCATACTTCATTCATTATCAGTGAATTTATATACTTATTTATTTATTTTATTGGTCCCTAGTTGTTGGGCCACCAGCCTTCCAGAGTGTCAGTTGCTGGGCCAGCCTCCCAGATCTTCAGTTGCTGTGTCGCCAGCCTCCCAGATCCTCAGTTGCTGTACCAGCCTCCCAGATCTTCAGTTGCTGTGCCAGCCTCCCAGATCCTCAGTTGCTGGGCCAGCCTCCCAGATCTTCAGTTGCTGGGCCAGCCTCCCAGATCCTCAGCTGCTGGGACAGCCTCCCAGATCCTCAGTTGCTGGGCCACCAGCCTCCCAGATCCCCAGTTGCTGGGCCACCAGCCTCCCAGATCCCCAGTTGCTGTGCCACCGCCACTTGCCCAATTTAGCCCAGTCTTCTGTGAGCTAACAGAATCCTGATCTCCCACAGGGCACTCTAATCGCCATTGACAAGTCTGCAAAGCGGTTAAACACAGTTGCTGAACAAGCTGTCAAATTGGGTATTGACACCGAAAATTTTCTTCGAATTCATTGTTTTGATGCTTGTCGACTGTGCGATGATAACGGAACAGGTCTGTGTTTGGCTTTTGAATCTTGATTTAAATCTTCATGTCTAAGCTGTGCTACTGTCAGTAGCAATATTAGCAGATGAAAATTTACTATCATTTTTTGACAGACGCTGGCGAGCCTGACAGTAAGCCGCCGTATCGTCCTAAACAGTTTGATCGTGTTCTCCTGGATGCACCCTGCAGCGCTCTGGGACAGCGGCCTAGACTACTCACGTCATCAGACAGTAGTAGTCAGTTGAGCAAAACTGCATCTCAGTTGAGTTCGTATGCTCAAATACAGAATCGATTGTTTCGTGAGGTAAATTAATAATATAATTTGATTAATATTTGCCTGCGAGATTTGCATTATTAGGGGGTTGTAGCCCTGTGGTTAGAGCGTCGGACTCACGACTCGAAGGTCGGGGGTTCGATTCCCGATTCCACTGGAACAGTTTGTAGACTTGAGCAAAACACTTGACTCTGGATTGCTTCAGTTCACCCAGCTGTAAAATGGGTGCCAGCAGTCCTTGGACTGAACAGCCGTACGCAGCCTTCAGATGCGCCGCGCAATAGCTGCGGCTAAGCTGTCGGTTGCATATCTGCCTATTAAAACAGGTGTAATCGATTATTATTATTAATTTGTGTATTGCCAATTTTTAGGCCATTAAATTGGTTAAGCCTGGCGGGTTCCTTGTCTACAGCACATGCACAACAAGACCAGAAGAAAACGAACGGCAGGTCAGCCTTGCTCTGCAGATGAACTGGCCTAACCTTAAACTAGTGGAACAGACTCCCAACCTGCGGCCTTTTGGTATTTACCAACCGGACGGAAGTGTCGGTTTGGTGCAGAAATTCGATCCGGAAGTGCCATACGATGCTAGCGACGTTACTAATGCTTGCAACTATGACACTATTGGCTTCTTTGTGGCTAAATTTGTTGTTTTTGACTGATTTACAATAATAGATTTAGTGTCAATATGTCATTACTATTCTCACTTTGTTTTTACTTTTCAACATGATTCCGTTGCATTTAAAACAATGCTCTGTTGTATGGATGAATAAGTCAAAGGCGCTGGGATTAGCCAATTACAGAAATTGTGACAACTGAGCCAATTTTTTTACAGAGTCTGCTTGTTAATTACTTTTAACTTTATGTTTATAAGGCTTCTTAGACCCCCAGTTGCTGGACCAGCCTCCCAGATCCTCAGTTGCTGGGCCATCCACCTCCCAGATCCTCAGTTGCTGGGCCATCCACCTCCCAGATCCTCAGTTGCTGGGCCAGCCTCCCAGATCCCCAGTTGCTGGGCCAGCATCCCAGATCCCCAGTTGCTGGGCCTCAACTCCCAGATCCTCAGTTACTGGGCCAGCCTCCCAGATCCTCAGTTACTGGGCCAGCCTCCCAGATCCTCAGTTGCTGGGCCAGCCTCCCAGATCCTCAGTTACTGGGCCAGCCTCCCAGATCCTCAGTTACTGGGCCAGCCTCCCAGATCCCCAGTTGCTGGGCCAGCCTCCCAGATCCCCAGTTGCTGGGCCAGCATCCCAGATCCCCAGTTGCTGGGCCACAACTCCCAGATCCTCAGTTACTGGGCCAGCCTCCCAGATCCTCAGTTACTGGGCCAGCCTCCCAGATCCTCAGTTACTGGGCCAGCCTCCCAGATCCTCAGTTTCTGGGCCAGCCTCCCAGATCCTCAGTTGCTGGGCCAGCCTCCCAGATCGTCAGACTGAACCATCCTCCATTATTCTTGCATATAGTCAGGCTTTTTGCATCCGAACTACACCAATAGTATTAACAAACTTGTGCGTGTAGTATTGCAAGTCGAGGACTGCGAACAAGAATTCACTTATAGTGAATGTGCTCATTAGTGTTAGGCTTTTATTATGTGCATGCAATTTCAAACCATTTATGCATTCAGTAATTGGTCATTTAACAATACGCATCACTTTCAGCCTGAAACGGAGCTCCCATTTGAAGCGGCCAAACCCGTCGCCGACCCTCTCACAGCCGACGGTCGCTGTCCAACTTGCGGTCGCTTGTTGTCCACCTGGACGGAAGCTCGTCGAGATCAACACCTGGCCAGGTGCGCTAAGAAATCTAACAATGAATCGTCAAATCGACGTCAATCGAAGCGTTTGATAGATAGCTCGGATAATCGTCAACGACCAGAGCCCTCGTTGAAGTCGTTGCTTCGGCGAGCAGCAGACGAAGATCTTCAAACGGCGTTGGCTTTGTCGCGTAGCGTCGAAGCTGCTCGTAAAGTTGCGGCGAAAGAAGCCGAAGAAACCCGACGAGCTGTTGCCTCGGTGCCGTCCGTGTTCCGACTCACTCCGGAGGCTCGACGGGAACGACTTCTAGCCGCTGTTGCAGAAATTCTCCGACCAGCATCGGATGCGCCGGCTCAAATTGCTAGCGGCACAGTTCGCAGCGATCTGTGGCGTTTGACTTCGATTGAAATGCAGCCGCGATTGCGCTATCTTGTACCGGATCTGTTGGAGTTGCTGCCCGGCGTGGTCTGTATGGCAGCGGAAGATGATTCGTTGAAGACAGAATCTGTAGCTGCCGTTCCAGTAGATACGGTTGAATCTGTCGATAAGCCTACACCCTCTACTGAGGAGAGTCCAGTAAAACTTGCCAACCAATCGCAAACTGTAGCTGTTACTGCTACTTCAGAAACCGCACCAACAATCGATAAAGTTTTGTCCGATTTCCAATCGATGGTCGGGAACGAACTATGCGCGGATTTGCATTTTCTAATCGAATCATCAGATGGCTGTATCATTCCAGCGCATCGATTCGTCTTTGCCGCTCGTTGTCCTTTGTCATGCTTGCAACGATTAGATCGAAGCACGGATGCTGAAGGTCGAATTCCTTTGACAGGTATCAGTAAAGATGATCTGATTTCTTCGTTGAACTTCTTGTATTCCGGCGGCGAAGAGCCACTTTCCGATGCGGCTAAGCAGCTTCTGTCCTCGTGGCGTTCCGATAGTCCTATTGTCGATGCAACCATAATCTCAAAAAAGCGTCGTTCAGAGTCTATCAATGATGATGAAGACGCTGATGTAGCACTATCGAACTCGGAAAAGCGGCGTAAACTCGAAAATTCTTTGATTATGGAAGAGACTTACGGCTGGTTTCCGGTTAGTAATGCTGACGATGTTGTAAACGACAATGTCTCTAGCCAACCAGTTATAAAAGAAGTTCCAACTGCAGTCGATGATGCCCAGATTGAACCGACAATAAAATCCGATGCCAATAACAGTAGCTGCTGCGATCTGTTTGCCGCTTCCGATGACGATGAAGATTATGAAAATCAGCAACAGAATTCCGATGGCATTGACGACTGCGTTGCCGAGGAACAAGTTGATTGTGGATCCAGTTTCAACAATTTGTCAGCGATTTCTGTTCCAGCCTGCGATCACCTTTGCGAGGCGTCCTTTTTTGATCAGCCTCCGACGCCTGCGCCTCCAGTTTCTGATCCGTTGATACCGGCGTCTTTGACGCCTGAACAGAAAAAGTCTGATTCTCTGACTTTTACATCCGCGCCCTTAGCTACTGATCCTTCAACACCGCCTTTGACAACCGCGCCTCTCACCACAGATCCCGTGTCACCTAACCACCGACACCCGTTCCTTTGACTCCCAGTGAATTGAAAAATTCCACCAAAGTCAAATCGGTATCTTCGCCAACTGTTCAATTTCGTCGGATCTCGTCGCAACCGTTGCCAACGACGCCGCGTATATTGCCAGTATCCTATGCGACGCAGCGCATAGATAATAATCAAGAGACGCAACCGCAGCAGCAGCAGCAGAAGCAGCAACGCTTTCGATTTAAAACCATTCGAGGCGGTGGAGGCGGTAGCGGTGGAGCAGGCGCAAGTCGGGCAACCGTCGCCAACAACGTTCGCCTTCACCGTTTACGCCGATGCGCGACTACGAAGCGTCAAGCACACCTGAACTGGCCGAGTCGTTGCGAAAATACGGCGTCCGTCCATTGCCCCGGAAGAAAGCGGTTCTGCTGTTGAAGGATATCTACAAGCAGATGCATCAGTACGAGAGCGATCCGGAGTGAACAGAGTTGGTTTGATACGTCTGTCCTCAAATGACCGATCTGACAGATCCCATCACTGAAGCATCAAACAAACGTCAGCTGTATTTCTTTATTAATTTAAACTATTCTCTAGAGAGGATTATTGGTGCTAAATGGGATTTTGTGTCTAGCAGGTTATTATCGTTGCTTGATTGCATTGATATGTTGCTATTATAACGGAAGCATTTTTTCTTTACTACAGTCACTCTGTTTTACTCAATTTTCAGCTACGGTTCAGTTTATTTCACTCGGTAACATGCATGTTATTAAATTTAATATACGACTTATAATTAAGCATGCTCTTTATTTAGTGCGTGTCAAACAATTAACTGTAAATAATTGTAAGCTTGACAACTTAATTTTATCAGTGTAGCATAGGTGAAAAAAATTAACCAAGAAACAGTCATTTCTCTCACTTTTTAACCAAAGTCACCTTAGAAGCACACTTAGTCGTTCTTGTTTTTAAACATTGTTTGTATTCTTTTTGTTCCTTGTCGGTTGTTTGCTCTGGCAACGCACAGGCTGCAGCTGAAGTCTTGGCTAAGAAACATCCTGCCACTCCCCTGGGTGTAGTTCAAGTGGCCTCAAAACCGTCCAGCTGTCATCGACGGCAGCGTTATTGCTTGAGTTTAAGACCGCCTCGTTGATTTATACTGGACTAAGCCTTTTCCAGAGCTGAGCCAGAGCTGATCTATATACAATGTTGGTCAGTCTGGCAATAATAGTCCCTTAATTTCTGTAGCTAATCAATTAATATGAAGTTAATTAATACAGCAAATGAGTCAATGTAGGCCCAAATTCGTATTTATCTAACGCCCTGCAAATATAAGAGGCTGGATCTGCGACTGTGACCTACACTGTAACACAGAAGCGAGCAGGTCAGTCTGATGCAAACATTGGATGCAGCACCACAGCTGAAGTGACTGACACGCATTGATGCAAAATTTGAATCAATTATATCCGTCATTTAGCCATCTACCTTGGCCGGTTCATTTAACCATTATTTGGAATCAGTAAATACTTGTGGCTATGCAAATTTTTCCTAATGGAAAATTAGCAGTTGCAAGTAGATTATAAACATGTTTTATCTGAGGCTGAATTCGCGAAATTCGCCTAACAACCGAATGACTGTCTGATCTTTGAAATTTTTCGGAGTCGTGCTGCCAGTGCTGATAGCTGATAAAAATTGCGCATTTCAGCGTCCTAAAAAAGATCCTTGAGATTTCCTTTTTGACTTCTTGTTTTCTGCACAGGAAATTTCCTGAGTCAGACTTGAAAAGACTTGGGATTTGAAAATTAGATTAGCCATTAAAACAAACAGTTTTGCTTTTTCTACGAGTACATAACTAAAATATTGATTGTTAATGATACCCCGTGAGTTAATTTACCTGCGTATTCAAGAGTGCGCGACACAGCGAGTGAAATATATCAGCAAGATTTAGAATAAAACTGTAAAATGTGCCAGATTATAAAGTTTTAAACTGAGATTTTTTCGTTACTAATAGATAGAATCAAAAGGAATAACAAGGTGTGTAGCATCGGTAACGCATCCAACTAGTATCTATAGCTCGTATTGAGGCTCGTGCGCACATTCTTGTCAAAGGTCATCATCGTGCGATTGTCGCTTTAATCTTCAACAGGGCCCAAAACACCCACGGGACTCCTTTTTAGTTCAGTAGCTAACAGTTATATGTAAGTAAAGAGTCAGTATTTATCGTTTATATTCAAGTTCCAAGTAGGTCAACAACTTTTATGATACGCGTCCTAACCGAAAGGCTCGACCAAAGTAGTATTAAGGCATCCAGTGTTGCCGCTGGCATCCGCATTGACGCGCGTCCCCCTTCCGGCCGGATCGTTCTTGTCCTCTTCGTCGTCGCCTGTCCGAGGCGCCACGGCTCCGGTCCCGACGGAACAGCAGCCGAGCAGGCAGTCGTGCAGCAGCTCGAGCACCTCCAGCACAGTCAGCAGAGAGCAGCCCATGTAGAGGCCCAGAATGCCACCAGTGTCCGACACGAGGTTAGCCAACTCGTAGCTGCGCTCGATTGTGACTGTCGGCCCGAAGGATTTTCCGGCTTTGACTTTGATTCGCATCAGCTGGTCCTGCATATAGTTGCTCGCGATCAGACTGCGTTCCGTGGTCATGTTGTCTAGCATCTCCATAAGGATAGACGCCAAGTCAACGTATCCGGGATGCTTTTTATTGGATTTATTAACCAGTTCTAAGATTTTATTCAGTATTGAGGCTTGATTAGTCGAATAAATTCTAGGCCAGGCACCGAAAGAATATGCATAAGTGTAGCTCGAAGTTTTGCAGGGGCGTCGCTCATTGCAGTACTGTTGGATATCCTTTTGATCGATGGATTCGAAGATCTTTAAAAGCGCAATATATTTGGCCAACGTCAAGTTTCTTTCATGAACCCAGCTAGCGTTCATGCATCCGAGGGCGCTTTCGAATCTTTTGCTTCTCGGCAGCAGGTGGTTCACGCAGCCGCTTTGCTCCATCAACAACTCGTTTATTCTCTCAGAGCGGCAAAGGTACTGGCTGTACTGGTAAGCCGTCTCGGACCCGTTGTACGGACTTACAATCCTCATGGGCTCAGGATCAGGGAGGCACTGCATCCCCTTGGACAGTGTCAGCTTCTCCATCTCCAGGTTAATTGTGTACACTTTTCCAGAGCTCAGCTGCAGAACAGAGTCAGGACTCGGGTAGTGACCTCGTTTAGCGAAGTACAAATTTATAGCATTCGAATCCTGAAAATTCAAACCTCCATCAAGATCCCAGGAAAGAAAATCGTAACCAGGTTGATCTTTCATAGGCACCGGGAGATTTTTGAGGTCTTTGGAAACTTGTAAAATGTGGCATCGAGAAATAAGATTATGTGCAAGAAGTTGTTCTCAATGCTCAGAGCTTCTCTCTGCTCATCTGTGGGCTCGAAGCGGACACAGTTAAGCTCTGACGGGCTGTGGAAGGTGCTGAAGTGAACCCTTTCTCCGCCAAATCCGTTGATTGAGTTTATTATAACCATCTGGTCGGCTTTGTGACCGAAGCTGTCACTCAGCAATCGATAAGGCAGAGTCGCCGTCAGGGATTGGGCAAAACTGCGGGCCATGTCTTCACGATGAGGTTCACCGAGCATCTCCTTGGTTTTATTCACATAGCTGTTGATTTCTAACACTTGTTGTGAGTCCAGCAGGTAGGGATAACTTCCCGACACAATGTTCGTGCTGCAGATGACCAGGTCCGGGAACTCGAACTCCACCGAGTCCTCCTGTAGGGTAGTCGTCTGCGGCTTTTCATGGTACTTTTTCACAAAGACTTGCACCTGGATGACAAAGATCGTCATGAATGAGGTGAAAGCCAGCAGCCAAATTAGTTTGATGTAGATTGGTCGCTGACCAGAGAGTCGGCTCAATCCGTGAGCAGATGTGCTCGACAGCCAAGCTTGAACAGGTAGCAGAATTGCTGCCTTGTGGACTGCGGTTGGTTTCTTGTCTGACATGTTCGTGATTTAGAGGATAGAATCAATGGACTATTTAGCGACGTAGCTTATCTTTATGATTGTGTATTGTCTGCATACTACTAAAACTAGCTGGTCTGATTGGATAAATTTCATTGGCTCGTGTTTTTCCTACTTGGAATTCCTCAAACTAATGCGTACATTGTTACAACGTTGATGGCTTGTCCGCACACTACGTGCTATTTCATTGGCTGATGGTGCCATTGACGAACTGGATCCATAGATCAAGTCAATTGTCTATGTGACTATGAATCAAAGGGGACGAGGGTGTTCAATCGAGACGTCGGAAGAAACACGGAGAAACAGTATTTGACAGCTTTGCCAATGCTGTCCAGCACACTAGCTCTGGCCGCACAGAAAGCTGAGTGTAGTTGATGGTCGGAAAATTAATGACAAGATCATCTTTGACCGACGTTGTTGATAGGATGATTCTGGCATATTGTTGATGTTATAGAGAACTTTCTTATTGAACGTCAACATGCTTTGACTGAAAAACTTGCTTGTAAATTTCAAATTGAGCTAAACCTCGGCTTCTACAAAGTATACTAGTTTCGATTGCGTTTATTGTCTGTGGACAAACCCGTTTTTTAGGCAAAAATTGATGAGAGGGAAAAAACAATTTAAAGAACGTTTGGAATTGGTCTTATATTAACGTAGCTAGCAAGATGATTAATAATAAAAAATCTCCTAGCAACAAACTGGAGGGCAACGAGTTCGATTCTGCCGAGCTGCCCCCAAGCACGGATCCGCGCTGGCAGCTCTGGGGACCCTACATGAGCCAGCGCGAGTGGGGCACGGTACGCGAGACTGGCGGTCTTGACGGCTCGAACTGGGCCGAGTTTCCCTACGAACAAGCCGCCAGCGTGCCGTACGCTACTGCGAGGACGGCATTTTCGGCGTGTGCGATCGCGACTGCCGAGTCTGCCACTCCTACGCCTTCTGGAACTACAGGGACGATCATCTTAAGGAGCGATTCTACGGGCTGACTAACTCGCAGGGTGCTCACGGAGAGGACGTCAAGGAGGTTTACTCGTACAAGGCGGCCGATCCGCAGTACAAGTACATCGGAGCCGATTTCCTTTATCCTCAGACTGAGTATCCCTACAGGCACTTGCATCAGATGGAGAGGCTGGAAGGTGCAGCCGATGTGTCCGCAATGAACTCGGTTCGCAGTGCCGCTGTCTCTCTGACTGACTTCAACAACTGGTATTCGGAGCAGCGCTACTTTGAAATGGAATTCGAAATGTGCAAACTGACGCCTGAACGGCTCTACCTGCAGCTAAGCATCACTAACTGCTCAGCGCTGCCTGCCAGGCTGGTTGCTATGCCGATGCTGTTTCTCAGAAACACTTGGTCGCCTGGCCAAACCGGAGACGACTTTAACGTTGAGAAGGTCATTCAAGCGAAAGACAACTGTTTGATTGTCTGCTTCAAGGATCGTTGTGAGTTAACATGTAGCTACGAGTGCTTTTTGTCGTTTCTTAGCACAAGAACTTAGTTAAAACTGCCGCCTAGTCTCTTGACGTTTGTCTTAGCGTGTCTCAGTGTCTACCAGAGCAGCTCAGCGGTAAAAGCTTCTGACTCTAACGCCGCGATCCTTGATTCGATTTCGCGCGCGTGACTACATTAGTTTGGGGCTTGTGTACACGAAAATTGGCTTGGGGTTTTGGTGCGCTTCACACCCATAAGGGCCAGCCTCCAAGGCAGAGAGAGCGTACACAAACCCGACGATTAGAAAGTATGGGGGGCCACTGTAGACCCTGTGTTAGCGTGTATATAAGTGCGTGCCTGCGTACGGGACGTACCAGCGCGGTTGTATGTGCTCAGAGGGAACTTTTCCCTTTGAATTTTCGCTTATGCACCTGGTTAATCCTGTTTAAAACGCAGACAACAAAGAGTTCCACTTGGGCTACTATTTCGATTCGGAAGCTGGCGTGCCAGAAATTCTCCTGACTGACAATGTCAATTCCTCGGCCTCCAAAGACGCATCGGCGCATTCTCCGTCGAAGGACGCGTTTCATCGTTACATTACTCGAGGCGACAGTAGCGGGTTGATAGCCAATCTTGGCAGTCTGCCAGCCAGCAAGGCAGGCATTTGTTATCGGTTAAATCTGGCGCCGAAGCAACAAATCAAGCTGCGATGCTTTCTAATGTCCCAGCGATCTGGAGAGTCGGCGATGCTGAACTGGAAAGGCCTGACAAGTAGCATGGAAATGGTTCGACTGCAGAACAATGTCGACACCTATCAGTCGCTGCCAGGTTCCCTAGTCCCGGCTGAGCAGGATATTCTTAATGCGGCCTACACTAATCTGCTGTGGAATCGGCAGTACTATCCCTGGACCAGATGCCTCACCTGTGGAGAGTGCTCTCCTCTGGGGCTGGAACCCTACCAAATCGCTTAGTGACTGTGCCCGACAAATGGGAGCAGCCGTACTTAGCTGCGTGGGACACGGCTGTGCATTGCCTCTGTTTGAGCTGTTTCGATCGTAGGCAGGCAATTGATGAGATGATGCTGCTCATGGCATTGATTAGGGAGGACGGATCCATGTACGCTGACGAGTACCGACCGGAGGGTGTGACACCTCCCCTGTCTGTACTGGCCGCTGTGGATTTGTACAGGTGAGAGATTTTAATAGCATGCTTAATACCTATTCCAGCATCTCGAAGTTCTCCATCTAGCATCCCTAGTAATGCTCTTAGGGTTGTAGCCTTGTGGCTAGTGCGTCGGACTCACGACTTAAAGGTCGGAAGTTCGATTCTCGACTCACTCGGAAAAAAATCTTGTCCTTAAGCAAGACACTCAACTCTGCATTGCTTAAGTTCACCCAGCTGTAAAATGGGTGCCAGCATTAGCTGTGGGTAATTGAGGGTGTGTGTGGCGACCCCCCCCCCCCCCCAGTCCTTGGACTGAACAGCCGTACGCAGCCTTCAGATGCGCCGCGCAATAGCTGCGGCTGAGCTGTCGGTTGCACATCTGGTTATTAAGGCAGGTGTAATAAATTATTATTATTATCCCTAGTAACCATCTTTTAACTAGGCAAAGGCGGCTGTGTGCACCCTGGCGCACTTTAAGTGACATTGTCACAACCGGCGAGAGGCATTATTACTGATGCCCATTCTGCCGACTCCCCCTGAGCAGTCATACGCACAGGCACACACACACACAGGAGTGTACAGCGGCCCTAACTTTATTTATCGTTAGGCATGTACACTTCACTGCGCCTTGGGGGTTGGCCCTCAAGGCCGTTAATTGCACGAGCAGAGCCAAGCCGAGATTCCAATTCAGCCCTGAATTAATGTGGCTGCACTTGGAATCGAGCCTGGTTCGCTGTACGTACTGCCGCTTTGAATTGCAGCAGTGCCAGAGCCCCCTCTCGAATAAGTGGCCATTCCTGCCACAACTCCCCTGATCTGGTGCATGTAAAACAGTCATAATCTTAGCATTAA